>JAQJVL010000024.1:2253224-2413224 GCA_035578905.1 Stictocephala bisonia
AGAATAATGAATGAACTAGTGACTACAGTCCTCTCATTGAACATTTGGTGATTTGTTCCACGTTAATCTACTCAAAAGTAACTTATAAACTTATAACCTGAACTCTAGAGCTTTTTCTTGAGTTTTAAAATACAAATAAATACTTTTTAAATATAATTTAGATAGTCAAGTATAGGCATGTTTGCGAATTATGCTGAACCATTTCTATTCTCTAAATAGCAACATAAATTAAGAGAATGAAGTGTATACATACAGGAAATATATCAAAGTTAAGAAGAATAAAAAGAGTATTATTTTAATTTTGATGGAAAATGGATGAATAAAAATTACGTCTACTAAAATCCAGTAAACTTACCATAGTAAAAAATAGATATCAAATCGTGTAACAAAACCAACTTAAATGAAAGATACAACGCTCCAATTTGTTATCTTTCGAAATATAATGGCTATGTTATACTTTCCTCACTATTATTTCCTGTGCTAGATGGTTTTATAGATAGGGAAGAACAGGAAGGATCAGTAAACCTGGGAGAAGAAGAATTTTTTTTAATTAAGTTTAATTAGGTTTTAATTGTCATTCAATTTTTAGATGTTTAGTTATCCTCATTTTATTTTTGTATCTGGCTTTGAAAGCCATATAATACTGTATTATGCAACATAAATAATATATATACTTGAGACTTTTTATCATATGTCAACTAAAATTGATACTTAATTTGAATTTGTCTTTATCTAGCACCACGTTTTTTTTTTTTTTTTTTTTTTTCAAATCGGTAATGTAACAAAGTTACAAAGTGTAATAAACATCAGCTAACAAAAGATAAGCATGTGAAAAACTTGTTTTCGTTGTTAGAACCTATGGTTGCAAATTTAATTCTTTGCATCCGTGTGTGAATGTTTACCTATGTTTTCAGAATTAAAATGTATGCACTAAATTAATAGATAACAAAATTTTATTTTAAATGAATTGTAATTGTAGATTAATATTTTAATTTTTATTTTAAGCTCAATAGCTGTAAATTAATCATAATTTTGGATGAGATAACAAAAGACATTTGATGTATTTCCCCAAACAAGTAAAGTTTAATTAAAGTGGCATGGCTGGTTTAACTTTTATCTCAGAATCAGCTATTTATGTGATGACCAGTGATAAAGAGTGAAAGTCAAGTAAGACTAGCTACATGACATATTGCATTCGTACGACATTATATAACAGTAAATATAACATTTTAGTTTGACGATATTTAAAAAACGTTTTATAGTACACACATTCACATCATTCGTTTTTCATTCAATCTTTACAAAGAAATTCGATATCTCAAAATACTATTTAGACCAAGACACCTTCAAAGATGCAAATTTTATTAATTATTTTATTAAAATTTTCCTTACAATATAAGGATACGTTTCTTCCAATATAAGATCTAGATTATTCAATATACTATTCCATTGCGTAATCACTTAAGAAAACGTACCGATTTTCTATGTAGTTTATTTAGTTTTCATTTACAAAATTCACCATTTAGTAACCAAAAGACCAAATATAATGTATATCACTGAAAATTTTTGTCAATCAATCATCCGTTGTAAAGATTTGAATAAATTACATCTCAATAATATTTATTACAGTAAATTTAGATATTTATGAGTTTCCACAGTTAATATTATGTTATATTTTACGAAAACATAATATGTTAAAACATAACTTTTGTGTTTCAGAATCTTCATTGACAACTTTATTTTCCATAAAATTTCACTGATCTAGGAGGAATCCTGAATTAGTTTTACTTCAGCCATTGTCGGAAGCAACTCTCTTATAAAAGTTTGTGTTATGTCAACTTTAGTAGACACAATCGAAACATTAAGTTAAATTTAGTAAATTAAATTGCCAGCCCTTAAAGTCACTACTAAACTGTGTACAGTTAATTTAAGGATATTCAGGAGAATATTAAAACATAATTAACGAATTCAAACAAGATTTTAGTAGTCATAAAACATTAATTAGAAAAAAACTATTTACATTATGTTAAAATAAGTATAAAAATTTTATCATTTTAAAATACTCCAATAAATATCGTCGGACATAAAAAATAATGTTGTTAATTATTAACATTCTTAACAAATACTTTATTTTTATATCTATGTATGCATTTAGTAGTTAGTTAATGGGTACAACCAATTAACCCATGTTTTACAACAACATGGAAGTTTGTGTTAGTCGACCTACAGAACTCTGTACAGTCGACATGGCTTGGCTGTGTCGGGCTGATCAGTAACAGACTTGTAATTAGCTCTAATGCATGTAAAACCTGATTTTAAATAAATTGCTATTACAGTAATTGGATAATAAATACTTGTATTTATATATTAATTATGGAATCATACAAATATTAAAGTCAAAACATTTTGACTATGAAAATTTCTGTTAGATATGTTTATATTAATACACATTAAAGGATTGTAAATTAAAACACGTTACATCAACTGTTAAAAATAATTAATTTTATGATAAACAGTTCTATAGTTTTATTAGATACCTTAAAATATAGCATGGATTTGAAGTATTTTTAAGTATATTTAGAAATGTAAATAAGCAATAATAAGCTTTATTCTTTGTTCATAATCTTTTTTTCAAAATAAAAGTAAATTATACTAACATTTTTCCATATAATTTATCTTAACTATTAACTATATAAGTTTTAACTATAGTAATAAAACCATTATACCTATTTGATTCTTTCCTTCTTTCAAGCTGAGTGAGAGTCTCTACCTACTAGTGAAATATGACTGTTTTTAAGAGCAAATAAATACAACACATACCAAGCAATTCTATTTGCTAACGTTTTACCAAAAGGTATACTAACTGTGTACAGTGGTATTAACCCACCCGCCCACCCATACACGTACAGTGGTATTGACCCACCCGCCCACCCATACACTTACAGTGGTATTAACCCACCCGCCCACCCATACACGTACAGTGGTATTGACTTACCCACCAACCCATACACGTACAGTGGTATTATGGGTTGGTATAATGGGTGGGTGGGTGGGTTAATACCACTGTACGTGAATGAGTGGGTGGGTGGGTGAATATGATTGTACGTGTATTTACCTCAGTAAAATGTTTGTGAACCTCTTAAAGATAGGCAATTGCAGGGTTGAATGTTGATATTGTCTCATCCATTCACGTACAGTGGTATTAACTCACCCACCCGTCCATTCACGTACAGTGGTATTCTTATCCTTTTCAACCTAAGAACTTTGTTACCTCTTAAAAATATTAGAATAAAGAAAGCTAAAATGTTTCCATACGAATGGTATATAAACAGTAATACACATATATTGCATAGGGTATTTAAGAGTATTGGCATTCCTGGTATACCTGGTGGTATTTGTATGCACAAAGATTTAAATACATTGTAATATATAGTTTTCTCTTTTATGTATTATAATGTGTTTTGTTTTTTTTTTTTTTTTAACTAAGAGGTTGGTTATTGATTCTTGGTTTAGCTAAATATTTCTTCCACGAACAGGTATTTCAGTAACCTCAATTAATGTGTATTAAAGGTAACCCATTAGGAACGTATGTAAATTTTTATATGATTCCTCCCCCCCCCACAATATATGTCACAATTATGTGGTGAGCTTTCATATTTTGTGAAAAAGGGAAACTATAATACAAACTTCAATCCAGTATTTAAATTGTTCACTGATTTTCCCCAGCAACAAAACATAAGATTCCATAAAATACTTAATTTAGAAAATAGATATTTTTAAGGAGATATTAATCTCGTCTTTGACTTTTATCCACCCAATACCCACAGAATATCTGCGCGATGAGCTTATTTAGACATAGTAAGGAGAGGAACCAGTACGGTACACTTACTGATAAAAACGTCCTTAGCAAGGCTATGTCTTAAATATGCACTATCTCCACTTGTATAGTCCTGAAGCCCTTATACCACTCGCTCTCCCCCTTCTGAATACAATATACGCGTTGTTGATTACTAATTCAATATGCTTTCGGTTTGGCTTAACTTAACTGATGGTTTTTAATATCCTCACCCTCCAAAATGCAATGAGGAAACCACCCCCCGTGATTTTATGGGGGTGGGCCAATACCATCGTGCGTTTGGGTGGGTGAGATAAAACCACTCAATTCCATATTTCCACTCAAAATGTCAATTTTTCAATTTAATCTAATTGTTTTACTTTTAGATCCAGCATGGATAATTTCTAAATTTTCTTCTATCGATGAAATATGATTTTCTTTAATTAAATGTTCCGTTAATGTTGATGAATTTTATAGTTTGTCTTTTTTACGTGTTCTTTAAATCTTTTATCAAAACTTCTTCCTGTTTGTCCAATGTACAGTTCCAATAAGAACACTAAACTGAAACTGATTTTACAGCATAGTGCAACTCATTTATATATTGAGCTTATATAGGCTATACAAATTTATGAATAAATGAGTGTTCATCGCTTGGCAAAATTATGAAAAAGGTTATTAATTAGACTAAATACGAAACGTCAATACAAGTGTCCTGGACACTTAAACAAATATTTACAGCAAAATTAATAAAATTTCTAAGAATAAAAAATATGTGTTATTATAAAAATATATAATGCGTATTATTTTAAAAACCTTTTCTTATATGAAACATACGTAAAATAAGTCGTTCCTAGATATTGTAATATACATTTTTAACTCACCCCTCATTTTTGGGAATTATTTTTATGAGAGGCACGTTACAATTTCCTTATATTAAACAGTTTGATAATTTATTTCTATTTATAATTGCAATGTTAAAAACGGTGCTTGAAATTTAGTAAAAAATAAAATGTTAAACGTAATCTTATTAAAATATGATACGTTCAATAAATTTGAAATAATTAATTTTTTTTAAACCGTAGGCCTATACGATTTAGTTCTAGGTCTCAACAACCTATACACATTAAAATAATGTACAAACTCCATATTCAGCATATTTAACAAGCAATAGTTATCAATTCCTGTAATAGATTTTGCGTGACAGATAACATAAACAATAGGGCTCAGTTGTAGATAAGGTTACAACTGTATGAATTATATTTAGGACATGAAATTCCACACAGATGTTGGGAACAATTTTGAAACACGATACTTTTAGTTTCTACTTTTTAATTTAAGAGTAATATCACTACTTTTAGTTGATCAGTGAAGGAATAGTTTCTATAGAGGTAACCGACCTAATTATTATATAAAACTAATAATATATTAAAATATGCAGCTATGTAATAATTTCCTTTCATTAAAATTGCTGATTACGGCAATATATCGGACCTATAAGTTTTAAGTGCCGCCATTTTGAAAATATTGAATATGATAAAATAATATTATCACAACCTTAAATAAAGCAGAACAGGTACCTTCGTTCCAAATTTGAGCACCGTATTGTAAGGAGTTATGAAATTAATAATAATTTAGTGAAAATACGAAAATGGCCTCCATATTGAAAACGAAGCATATTCGGACCTAGATGTATAGGAACATTTTTACTTATTTTTACCCAAGGAATAAGTAATAAGGAATACCCAGTCCACCTGAAGTTTCGGGACTGAGTTTGGGAGCACCCTGTATAATTAACACCCAGCTAATTACCTCTTTCGTCAAAATTGTCTTATAAAAGCACAAATACAATGTAGAAAGTAATATAAAATCAATTTTGTTGTTAAAATATCTTGATTAAAATGAAACAACTAAAACCGTTCAACTCATTTGTAATAGCCCATTTTATAAACTGATTTTTTCCAAACAAAACATTCTGGTCATAACATAAAGTTCTTATTATAAAAATTAATCAGCTGATTGTAAATATTAAATCAGCATTAATATATAACAATCTTCAACGCTTATCTTTGGAAACGTCCTGGACCACTCGGAGCTGGTCAACATGCCTTCTGGCTTTTCTTCCATCTTCAAACTCCACGACGTACATCACGTTTCCAAGTCTTCTAATCACAACAGCTTGCTTCCAACGCTGATACCTTTCGTTGTATATCCTTGCAAGAACGTGGTCTCCAGGTTTAAAACATCTGAGTTTTCTTAACGCCTGACGTGTACTTTCTTCACTTGAAGAACTTGTATCCTCCCTTGGGGGTCTAAGAAGGTCTAATATGGCTTTAATATTTCTTCCTAACATTAACTCGGCTGGTGTTGCCTTTGTGGTAGTATGGGGAGATCTTCTATTAGCTATTAAAAAGCGTGCCAGTTTAAGATTAATATCTCCATTTTCATTCATCATTTTATTCAAAGCCACTTTTAGGGTCTGGACATAACGTTCCACCTGTCCATTAGACGATGGATGGTATGGAGCGATCATTTTGTGGTGTATACCATTTTCTTTTAGGAATGTCTTAAATTCATCAGATGTAAAGCTTTTACCATTATCAGAAATCAATGTTGCTGGCAGTCCGAACCGAGAAAATGTCTCTCTCAATTTTTCAATGGTACTTTTAGATGTAATGCTTCGCACAGGAAAGACCTCCAGCCATTTGGTGTAGGCGTCAACTATTAGTAAAAATGTTTTTCCACTAAAAGGACCAGCCTGATCAATATGCACTCTCTGGAATGGTTCTTGAGGCTCGTCCCATGGATGATTTGTTGTTTTTGGAGGGTTTCTTTGAAACTGAGAACAAGCTCGACAAGCTCGAATTATCTCTTCTATATTAGAATCCATTTTAGGCCACCAAACGTAGGCTCTGGCCAAAGCCTTCATTTTGGACATACCGACATGTGCTGAATGTAACTCTTCAAGAACCCTGTCTCTAAGGGTTTTAGGAATGACAACTCTTGTTCCTCTAAAAATGCACTTCTGGTCCACGGTTAACTCCTCAGAGTATTTATTATAAAGTGGGTGGTGAATCGTTTCACCCTTCATAAGGAGGTCTAGGTTGGTCTCGAGTACTTCATCTGCCTCTGTTTCTTTCTGAATTTCTATAAAACTAACAGGAAGCTGAGATATTTGATCCAAATGATACATCGTTGTCTCGTCTTTCTGCTGCACTGAGGCATCTTGAAGCAAAGCATACGGGGCTTTCTTCTCCATTAGGAAGCGTATGGCTGAGCACCGTTCCCAGTCCCACTGGGCTGGCATCTGTTGCAACGATCAATGGAAGATATGGATCGTAAGCGATCAACGTCTGTTCACTGACAATGTCCTGTTTAATTTGGTTAAAGCATGACTCCGCTGTTGCAGTCCAATTAAATGTACTTCCTTTTCCTAGAAGTGTATACAAAGGGTTGAGTTTGGTTGATAAGTTTTTTATAAATTTACCGTAGTAATTTATAAAAAACCCTAACCAACAAACCGTAGCCCTAACCAACTCCTTAACTCAGATACATTCTTAGGACGTGGTGCATCTTGTACTGCGGCCACTTTTTCATGGCTCTTAGAGATTCCATTTGATGAAATTATGTGTCCTAGATACTCAACTTGTCTCTCAAAGAATTTACACTTTTTCCAGTTTACTCTAAGATTGTTGTCCATTATATTTTTCATAACATGATGTTCTTCCAATGTTCTTCCTCCAAAAATAATGTCATCGTAGAAAACATGGACTCCTCTGACTCCCATTAAAATCATCGTAATTCTTTCTTGCCAAATAGCAGGAGCTATGTTTATTCCGAACATCAGCCTATTCACGCGATAAACACCCTTGGTTGTGGAAATAGCTTGTATCATGGCACTCTCGTCATCCATTTCCACATTTAGATACGCTTGTTTGATGTCTAGTGTTGTGAAAAACTTGCCTTTGCCTATCGAAGCAAAAATGTCTTCCGTTCGTGGTATCGGAAATGAACAGTTCTCTATGGCTTTATTTACTGAAACTTTGTAGTCTGCACAAAGTCGACCTGTGCCATCTGGTTTAACGATCGGCACTACTGGTGTTCCCCAGGCTGAGTAGGATACCTTGGCAATGATTCCATCATTTTCAAGTCTGTCTATTTCCTGTTCTACCTTGGGTTTCAAGGAGTATGGTAAAGGTCTGGGAGGCTTAAACACTGGATATGCTCCTGCCTTCAATTTTATATGCCCTTTATACTCAGAAATCTTTCCTATGTCATTGCTGAAAAGCAATTTAAAATCATCTTTGAGGCTGTTAAGAAGTTTCTCCTTTTGTGTTTCATTCATGTCCTCTACAGTATATATATTAGCATTGGTTTCCATTAGTACCATCCATTCTCGTCCAAAAATTGCTTGCAGATTCCCAGGCATAACATAAATGTTTCCTCGTCCCTCTTGATTGTTTAGCCTAATAGAAACTGTAGCAAATCCTAACGGCTTAATAGCCTCGCCTGTGTAAGTTGTTAGTGTAAGTTCAGTTTTCAACAATTCTTTTTGAGGAAAAAGCCTTTTAAAAGCTTGAACTGAAATTGTAGACACTGTTGACCCAGTATCGTACTCAAACGTAACTGGTCTTTGGTCTACCAAACAGTTCACCAACATTCTTTTTGGCTTAGGTTGCATTTCTGGTAAATTATCACTGTTCAATTGTTTCATGGATGCATTATGTTGATCTGGTGTCATATCTGATCCGGTTTCTAAATTTTCATCCTCTGCTAACTGTTTTTTTTGTCCTCCTTTCCACTGGTTTCGACATACTCGTTTTATATGACCCACTTTCTTGCAAATGAAACATGTTGCTGACTTGAACAAACAGTCTTCTTTTCCATGGCCTGTAGATCCACAGTGGTAACATTTGTCATTTGTCTTCGGCTTTTCATTGGATAATGATTTTTGTTTGATAATACTAACACTCTCATTACCATGTTTCATTAGGTCAGCCTCTTCTGTGGCGTTTTCCATAGCCTGGGCAGTCTCTACACACTCTGAAAGGGACATATTATCATGACTTTTCAGCAGTTCTTTCAATATATTCTTGTTGTGCAACCCTGATATGAACTGCTGTCTTACGTGTGCTTCTTGAGTTGATGCCCTGCATTTTTCACATTTGAAGTTGCAATTTAACCTACTTCTTTAAATCACAAAGGTACTGTTTTACAGACTCTCCTTCGTTTTGTTTTCTTCCGATGAAATTGTATTGTTCAGTGATAAGGCTTGGTCTAGGGTTGAGTAACTTAACAACTACATCTACCAGTTCCTGGTACTTCCTTGAGCTAGGTCTATCTGGACTAAGATGATCGCAAAGCTGCTGGTAAGTACTTACACCCATAGTATGAATCAATATCTGAGTTTTTCTCATGTCATTATTTTCATCAACACTCACCATAGAAAAATAATTTTCAAGTCATCCAATGAACGAGTCCTATGTTTCGGTGTCTTCTTGAAACTTTTCAAACGCAACATTACACCAAGCACCTCTCTCCTCTTGCATCTTGTTTTTGCTAACTTCTCTTTCTGTTTCAAACAAATTGTCACTCTGATTCTTCTTTCTTCTTGAAGTCATTTTGTTTAGTTTTCCTCGTCACCAATAAAATATCTTGATTAAAATGAAACAACTAAAACCGTTCAACTCATTTGTAATAGCCCATTTTATAAACTGATTTTTTCCAAACAAAACATTCTGGTCATAACATAAAGTTCTTATTATAAAAAATAATCAGCTGATTATAAATATTAAATCAGCAATAATATATAACAGTTGTAATTTATTTTCCATCCTCTATTAAAAAATGCATAAATGATAAAAGAATATTTAAATATTGAATATTGACTGTCAGCAAAAACAGTAAATTAAATTAGACTGGTTTGTAAATTAGTCTCTCTCACTTGTTTCCTATGCACTTTTGTTAGACCTACTTCATTTTTATCAATTGTTAACATTTAATAACAATTTAACCTTTAAAAACAACTGTTATTTTTAAACGAATTTTTTTTTTAATTGCATTTCATCAAGGAATTGCTTTGCAAATTTCTAGTTAGGTTTATAAAACAAAATATAAAATTATTTAGTTTTAAGCTTTTATTATCACCTACTTAATAAAACTAGGCGTATATTTTCGAAATATGCAAAGCAAACCCAATGTGCAATATGATACCGTTTAAAATGACACCTCATACACAAATTTTGTTCAATAATTAATAACGAAGAGATATGGATGCGCAAATAGCATTGATCTTGTGGGATTAAAACCAACATGGCCGACAGCCTCTGCAGACCCTTAAGAGGACTTCTCCATTAACAATGCATATATCTGTCTCCTTTTACCTGCCTTCTCTCATTCCTACAACGATTTTCCCATTAAACTACGGTGGGAGTGAGGTACGTGGCCACCGGTTATAAATAATCATGTGCACGGTTAAAAAATTCACTTTCTTGTTTGCTTAGTGAAACGTCATTGTTGACGTTGGATTATTAATACCAGTATATTCAATCTGTATCGGTCGTAAAACATGCCTTGCCTACGTCAAATATTTCAAAATGTTTTATGTTATTGATAGCATAGTGTTGACATGATTCATTAAAAAGTTTATATCTTTAGAGCACTGTTAATATTAAAACTAAAAAAGAACAAAACACGTAGAGGCATCATGGTCCCGGCTCAGGTTGTTGATTCTGAGTAAAGTGTTTAAGATGTCAAGTTTTTACGAAACAAGTCAGCATTAGAGTTTGAGTAACACAACATCAGTACGTGAAGAAACACAGGCCTTATTACTGTTATCACCCTATCATGTGCAACAGTTCTATTTGTAACGTATGCTGTTATTTCAAGTAAATACCTGTACGTGGGCGTTCCTTAACTAATAAAGAATAACTGCATCATGTGTCGTGAAACAAAATGAGTTAAATGTTTATGAATAAGAAAAGTTATATGACATGTGAAAATATTTATTTTAATCACATAGACGAAATCACTTATACTTTGTTATCAAATCAACAATTAATTGCTAGAGCAAAATCTAAACATTTGTTTTTTAAACTCTTGTAATAGCACACGTCTATTCCAAACACATGCAAATCAAATAAACAATTTTTATACAAAAAATAAAAAATATTTGTGATGATGACAAAAGTCAACTAAATATGAAGGAGATTATAAAGATATGATCCATAATACAGGTGTGCCAATACAAACATTGTGATTGATAAAAACAAAATGCCAGGCGAGGTGTTTTGCGAAAAAGAGAGCAATAAATATTCTTTTGTAATAATATTCGTACAATCAAAGTAGCTAAAATATTTTTTTAATTGTTACGAAGGGAATGCCAGTAAAACACTAAAATGATTTAAACATGAATTGTTTTCAGAATTGAATATTTGCCCTTAACTTTCAATTTAATTTAAAGAATTCTTTGAATTTGTCTATGCGAAGATTGATATTTGAAACAATTCAATTGAACGTATGAGAAAATAGCTGAAGCGGATGAATGAAGACAAACTGGGCAGAGGAAGCGTAAAAAAATTCAGGAAATAAAAAGATCGAGATAGAAAATTTAATCCTGAAGTAATATTCAGTAAATGAATTCAGTGATTAGTGGTGTTCCACATATGAACAATGAGAATAAAGTTCAACCAATTGTGGATTTGATAAAGACGTAGATGTCAATTTCAAGAAAAAAGCGTCTCCATTTCATAATACCTAAGACGGTAGTCAAATTCCTGGACCAAGACGAACCTATCAATGGATTCAAGTTGACGAGATCCCTGACAGCTGACGGCCAATCCCAACCTCTTCAAGGAATCTGAAGTTTATCAAAGAGCCACAACAGCCAGTCAACAAGTATCTCATAACCAAGGTTAAATAATCTGCAAGAGATAAGAGCTTACTAAAAAAAAAAGGTTGAAAAAATGCATCAAAGTAAGTAAATTTACAATTTGGAATATATTTACTTTCCAATATAACAACGCATTGTAAAATATATTAATTTCACATATGAACACTATACAGTATATTGCTAAATTTGAAGTATTCTCCTCAATTTAAATTTAAATCTGCGTTCTGTTGATGATTTTTATGATGATTATGTTTATAATATTAATTTAAACAAAATCAAATAGACTATAATCATTATGTTTGATTGTACTGGGATAAACAGTTACTTTAAATAGTTTTATTAACAATAATATTTAATTTACAGCTAATGTGGTCAAGAGGAGAATGGAGGATAGAAAAATCTTACGTTAAAATAGAATGGAAAAATCCTCTAATGCCATTTTTATATGCACTGAAGGCCTTAGGGCGTCTTCCATTTGTAAAGAAAGAGTCAGGTACTTATATACAAATATAAAATACTTGAACTAATTACTCTTGGATGTAAGATAGCTTACATACATTCTAGAACATACTATTATTTATTTTTCAATATAAAAAAGTCCCACTCTGGCCTAATATTTCCTGAACGATTGCAGATTAAGCAATACATCGGGGTATATTATTATTACAACTAAAATTATACTTTTTTAAGTAACTATCAGTTATCTGCCAGAAGGAGAAAAGGAGGTCAAATTTTAAATATTGTATATCGTATGGTTTGTTCTTACCAACCATTTTTATTTTTTTTTTATTTATTTATTTTTTTTTTTCAAACAGCTGCAATTCGTGGTTGGATAAAGATCCAAAGATCATGATGACAAATTAATTGAATAAAAATGTACTGTTCTCTATCACAAAGATAAGTCCAATCCATAGAGCTATTTTAGACCTACTTCAGTGATTCTGTTTATGCTGGCCAATCCCTCAGTAAAATAGCGCAGGGGGCACTCTGTAACTATGTGATCCATTGTTATGATAAACCCCCCGCAGTCACGTGTCTAATCTGGTGTCAATCCCCATTTACACTTCCAGTAATTGCATCTGCGGGGGTGTGATGATGTTCGCATCCACAGCAAATCTTTAAAGCTTTACGTACACCCCGGGTAGTTCTAAACAAGCAACAAATCTGGTATCTGGATTTTCATGATTTTGTGATCTTCCACCTATGGCAGCTACCACAAAACATAAAAAATTTTAAATAGATTGGGAGCATATGTTAAGTGGTACATAAAATTTAAGTGTTATATTAGAAGAGCTTATTGTCACAAATCCAACTTCAACAGAGCCTTTGAAAGATGACACTGATTTATAGTTTTTAAAAGTTACAATGAAGGTCCTGTTGTTGACAGATTATATTATCTTTGTGGCCCAAGTTGGTAGGATTAAACTTTGGTAATATATATACAGTACAAGTAAACGTCACACAACACAAATTTATTATGGTACCATAATTTCGTGCATTATGTACTTGTATTGTAATATATTTGTGCATTTTGTGCTTATATTGTAATAAATTTGTGATGTGTGACGTTTACTTGTACTGTATATGTACCAACACGTATTATGCTAATTAAAAAACTATTTAAATATACAGGGTGTCCCGTAAGTAATCAGCCAAACATCTGGAGGTCATTCCTTTGGTTGAAACAAACCAAAAAATTCATATGTACAAATCGTCTATCTCGCTCCATTATCTGTCTGTATATGTTTTTTATTTGATACAAATTTTAATTTCTCAATTAATAGTTGTTCAATCTTAAAACTTTTTATACAATTATTTTTAGAAATAAATTCTTAAACTTTTTGTGACACAAGTTTTTAGTAAAATTTAAGGTTATTAAGATATTTGGCTTTAAAAATTTAAAATGGCCGCCATTTTGAAAAGGGTTACTGTAAAAAATTAAATTTAAATAGTACACGAACACTATGCAGATCAACATTCATAAAAATTTTCATGGTTTTATTTTAAATAACTTTAGAGATATTAAGCTTTTAGTAAAAAAACACATACAGACAAATAGCCTGATATTGGACGAGATAGATTATTTGAACATATGAAATTTTTTGTTTGTTTTAATCCAAGGAATGACCTCCAGAAGTTTGGCTGATTATTTACGAAACACCCTGTATATTGCATGTGATAGATAATAATTTATGGTATTTACAGACTCTTCACATTCAATGTTGGATGGTCTTTAAAGAGTGCGACAAAAATATTGTACGTTAGCATATGTCAAGAAGTACATTATTTTAAAGGTTTGTCTATCATAAATAAATACCACAGACAGCAAAAAAATCTAGTGCAAAATGGCAAATTTTCAAATATCTAACTTAGTTAATTTATTGAAAGATGTTATATTAGTGGCCACAGTTTAAGCGCAATGATAAATCAAAGTAAAAGCTTAATGCTGCATTATGTGGTATCTTACAAAAGTACATGATGAAGTTACTTTTGAACTAGGGTTACCAGTTTGAATATTACACTAAAAACATTTGGTAAGTTAACACCAGTTTTGCCATTAAAATATGAAAATATTGTCTCATCCATAGCTTGACGATGCAGCCATCCACAATTTTTAATATAGGTGAAATAAAAATCAAAATAACATATTTTAGTATCTGATTGCTTGAACCTGTTACGCTCGTATTTAAGTATAGGACATGATGATTCTCGTTCCTAACAAAAAATTAACGTATAACTACGATAAAAAAATTATTTAGTATTTATTTTAAATTAGTAATATTATTCATTTTAATTATTAATTGTATATTAATTAGAAATTGTATATTATTAATGATATTTCTGTAATATTACACTAAACAAATGTTATTTAAGATGCACATATAAATTACATACTATAATTTTACAATTTGTACCATTACAGTATGTTTGATTATATTTATAATAATAATTTTGAGTACAATATATTTATATAGTCATAATTTTGAGTGGCAACGTAATGGGCTGTTTGTGATTTTATTTAAAATTTAACTGACAGAGAAAAGAAATGTTTTTGTTGTAATATATGCCTATAGCCCTTATTTATAACTAATATATGTGACTTCTACTCAATGAGAAGTGCATTACTTCAGAGGAGAGTTGTATTTTGAAAGTTTCGTTTGCCACATACCTGTATTATTGCACATTTAACAAAATATCTAATCGATTTTCTGGATGTCATTTTGAAAAAAATAGTTATGATTAAATCATTTATTAAACTGATTCTATTTCATTCTTTTATGGGTCCAATGTGTCCTTTTATAAGTTGAATAGTTGTTCATTTAATGATCTTTGTCAAATTATTTAAGAAAATATTGTTTATGATATGGATGAAATTCACTTGTTATAACAAAGAAATATCCAACTTTTTCAAAAATTCAGATATTTTTTTCAAATCAAAGTATAAGCTATTAGTTATTTGGACTAAAACTCAGCTACTTATAAAATAAATACTAAACATTAAACTAATATAAATTATTAATAATATTTGAAAAGTTTCAGAAAATACAAATCGAACATGAGTTTAGCATTTCACCAAAGTCCAATACTATTGCCTTTCCTGTTAAAGTGCTATTTTAGTACTTGATGTGTATTTTTATCAGGAAGGATTGAATTTCGCCTAGTTTCACTGGCAACAGTGTGGACCGTTGCCATCATGTCAGTGCAGTTTGTAATAGTCGTCAAAATGTTTCTGTGGCGAACATCACATGAAAAATATTGGACTAGCTTCAACCAATCCCTCACCAGCTTGAGGTTGCTCGTTTTCATCAGCACTACGTTTCATGGGCCAATATTTAATTGGGCGAATACGGTATCTATTATAGATGCTGTTAACAGTTGGAATGCATTCCATGTAAGTTGCACACGAATAGATGTATTCCTTTACTACTCTTCTGTGTTTCATAAAACAGAATTGTTGTTATTGTTTTTACTCTCAATATTGCTAGTACTTTATAAAAACATTCTGTAGACATGAATTTATCCGTTCTTGTATTAAAGTCCTTTCAAATGTATTGATTCCCGTAAACTTTAAATGTATGATTTAATAATGTTCTATATGACATAATTTATATAATTAATCGAATTGTTTCATGTAGAAAATGAACTAAGAGATGAATATGTATTTATACTTACTTATAGCCCATAACACTGATGGAATTAGCAAATAGAATATTGTAAAAGCTACCTTAATTTTTTGATCTGAATTTAATTGGAATTGGAATGGTTCAACTCGTTTTCCGTTTCCAGTCATTTTGTTGAAATATTACTGAAATATACTAAATTATTTTCCTGCAGATACATCTAAAATTTGAAAAATTAAAATTTATTTTCTTTTTATAATCATGAGGAAATTTATTAGGAAACCTAAAATATATTGGTATCAAGTTCTCAGATATCCTGATCGACAAATCAAAAATATTGATAATATTATAAATGTAAAAATTGAGAATGGAATGTTTCCTAATTTTTCATAATGAAATAATTAATGCTGTACTTAAAGAACTTTAAGTACATCGTTATTACGATGGTTATATTAGTGTGTATTACTATTCTTTTCACAATTAATTCACAAAAGTGCCAAAAAGTATTGTTACAAAATAAATAAATAAAAATTTAAAAATACCTTAAGTGTTCTCATATACATTCTTCTGCTTCATTAAAACTCTTTATATTAGTACAAACGCACTTTACTCTGGTTATTTCACGATATTAACGTAGATTTGTCCACGTTAAGGAATTCAAGTTGTACTAAAATTTGATCTCATGTATCAACAATTTTGCTATACGTATTACGTCCAAAATACATACCAACAATGTAAAACGGCCAGTATGGTAGGTTTTTTTAATTGTTGGAATGTGCATTGAAGATAAATCATAAGGAAATTCTTGAAGATATTATTTTGCAATGCTTTAAACTCCAACATCAATAATCCGAAAGTCTTGTCATGAGATGGATATTCGAATACCTAATAAAATTAAGTTCTTAAGTCTGTAGTATAATTATAAATTTAAATGTTCATAAGTCATAAAAAGGTCGTATTCACTTAATCAGTAAAACATTACTACAGTAAAAATAATTGTACCTATAGTAACATTAATTTAATTACAGGAATAAAAGTTGTAATTTTTTTCAGGTTTCCTTTCAGAAGACAATAAAGAAACCTATCTCATCAGTAATACTGAGATACTCATATATAAGTTTCATACCAGCTTGCATGCCCATATATCAACTTATAATTGATATGTTTCACAATGAAATATCCTTGTTTGTTATTGTTAGTAATTCAATATTTATAACTTGTATTGCATATGAGACAACAATTTTTTTGTCGTGGATAATATTTTGTCTCATGGTTAAAACTGCAGCTGACCTTTTAAAGGAAAGTTTCATGGAGGTAAACACATCTGTTTTTAATAATATGTAGTACATAATATAATTTATAGCTGACTATTAATAGATCAAGGCAATCAGAGTTTCAGTGTCCATTAGACTTTTAATGCTCTACATAAAACAGAAAAGAGGTAGAGCATAAATATATTACCTGTGATGATTGAATTTATAGACTGAAGATATTTTATAGTATTTACATCTACACAGCTATAAAATATTTAACAATATATCTCAGCTGTTAATCTAGGGTTAAGATAGTGTAGAAGCGGAAGTATGGTGTTGTTATTCAGCCCCTAGTTGTTTGACAACTAGGTCTATATTTTTGTATATATTCGCGGGCCAGCGTTGCATTGGAGAGTGGCTGGGCACGAATTTCCGGGGTTGGCTGGACCTGTGGGTTTTGTTTGGATACTAACAGATACAGGGGGAATTCCAGGGCTTAACAACTAATATGGACGTAGTACACCAGTAGTAACGGCCTTCCCACCCACCCTTCGAACGTACACCAATGTTTGTGGTTTACAAAACAATCGCTCTTTTATGGGTGGGTGGGTGAGTCACCAATACCATCATACAGGTATAGGTGTAAAGTTGGATGGGTGGGTGCCATCTCACTATAATATAACAGATTAGTGTCTTTTTAGGTCGAATACACAAAGTTTCAATAAGAGCTCTTTGATGTACTACTCATTACAAAGCGATTGGTTGGTGCATTTATTTACTGTTTACGAAACCTACATGTCCGTCATGTATATAAAATTAGTTTCCATTAATCAATAAACAGAAAAGTTTAATCCAATTTAGTCAAAATATATGTCTATTAAAGGATTTACTCATACATATTTGGTTATAGAATAATACCATAATATTTGTGCGTTTTGTTCTTATATTGTAATATATTTGTATTGTGTGACGTTTACTTGAACTGTACATGTACCAACACGTATTAGGCTAATTAAAAAACTATTTATAAAATAACTTGAAGAATAATGAAAATTCTAAATCTTTTGTATAGTTGGTTCTGGCCAGGCGTTGTTTCGGATTTGTGCTGCTGATTGCACAAATATCTTACGTCAACTAACTGCTGACTCCCACCCCCTGTACGTCTTGATGAGACCATCCACCCACCCTATGTACCCCTGGATGGATCCTTCGATGAAACCAAATTACGTATAGCTGGGCTCTTTTACCAAATATAGCTTACATCCTAACGGGCATTTATCTATTGTGGATAGTTTGTTTTGACTTGTTGGAAAGGCCATAATATATTTAAGAAGATATTTTATGTTAATATAAACTAATACACCATACTCTTATATACTTAAAGCCGAAATTCCGAGAAATTGTTTTAGCAGTTTAAGGAGAGATTAAATAATGTTTTGTGTATTTAATTTGAAAAAAAAAACACACTCACATATAATAATTGTGAATGGCAGGTGCAATAAATTATATTTTTATTGAGGTAACACATTCAAGCCATTAATGAGGGAGCTCTGTCAGATGTAGGCATATATAACCTACTGTTCATATTTCGTGCTGGCTCTTTTTAGCCTTGAATAGATAATGGCTGAAATATATCTTTGATAACCAACAAGGAGAGAACACAATAGCATCTCCTGTGTTTTTAACCTGTGATAGGTTTATATTGTTTAGTGTTTATTTTAAGTAAAACTTTTGAAGCCTCCTGAGATAATATATGACAAATATTAAGGTGTCGTCTTCAGCTTCAACATTCTATAAATTGGATTACCAGTTTCGGAGCAAGAACTCCATGACCACATCCACCGCAAGTTGTCAAAACATTCACATTAAAAACATTTATATGAAAATTTACAAAAATAAAATAAAACACATGAAAACACGTTTTTATTTTAGTAAATATGTACATTTTTGTATAAATGTTTTTAATGTGACTATTTTAAGTGTTTGACAACGTACAGTGGATGTGACCATGGATTTCTTGCTCCAAAACCGGTAATCCAATTTACAGAATGTTGAAGCTGAAGACGACAAAGGTACGTTAACCTTAGTAGTTGTCAAAAATATATAATATTACTAAAATTATTCCTGTTTCAGATGGTGACAACTATTCCTAGCTCATATGCGTTTGTTACTTACCGACTTCTGTGGACAGAGCTTCATTCACGTACCATACAGTTCACACAAGCTTTTGCTAAAACTTTGCAAGCGTATCTTTTTGTAACAATTGCTCATCAAGTACTCAATATTTATATTATTCTCATGTTCACCTTCGTAGATCGCAGCCTGACTTTGGACTACGCTCTAGAATCCATAATTCACAGTACCTTCTGTATCTGGGCTGTGTTTTCAATAGGTGAACTTGCACAGAAAAATGTATGTACTTAATTTCCCGAGTACTATAGAATAACAATTTAGAAATGTATATTATTAGTTAAGGAACGTAAATGCCAAGTTTTTTTATTTTTTTGGCAGTTCAATATTTTACTGAAAGCATTTATTTGATTATAAGTGTGTCATTCATTATCACTTGTTGCTGATGTAATACAAATGGTGAACTAAAATATATTACAATATTTTTTTCTGAAAATCTATGTTGGGTTAAAATATTTTGTATAATGTATCGATAAAAATTATGAAAAGTAACCGAATTCTAACAATGGGATTCTTAGTTTTTGTTTGGTTAGTCTTTTTTAATGTAAGCCAATTCACTGTAAAATTATAATGTATGATCTTAAATTAAAAGGTGCAACAGGCAAACGTTAAAATATAAATTGCAAAAATGATACTACTTTCATGAGCTTCTTCATATATATGATAATACAAGTGTATTCTTAGCTTAATTACATTAATTAATAAAAAATTACTAACTTCAAAACAGGTGCAGCAATAAGTATATTATTGAATTATTGATTACATAGTAAACACTACAGAAATAATTTATGAATTTAAAACTCATTTGTCCGCTTTATGTAAATTATTATTAAAATATATTACCTCAACTTGTTTTTCCAGATTAGGGATGATTTCTTCTCGGCTCTATACTCTCATCGCTGGCTGCACCTGTCGGAAAAATCTAGAGCTGAGGTGAGCTGAGTTTTATTCTCAAATTCTGATGAATGTAGCCTAACATGAATATAATGGTTCTAAACTAGGATTTCTTTTCGTGATTGTTTAAATCATGCTCTTAAACACACACGTTGCATTTAAACCGTGAACGATTTTTACACAACAAAGATACTACATTTTAGAATATCTAGCTATATGTTTTGTTTTGATAATAAACACTCACATACCCGATTACGTTTTTAATACATTGGTAATTCGGTACTCTGTAGAGATTTAAAGGCTTCAGTCAAACTTGATTGAGTCACCTAGGGAGGTTATTGGTCGTTTACGACACATAAGGATAAAGTGTTTGTATGGCAGCATGAAATGTGCATGGTTCATATTTCCTAAATATGAATATGTATTAGGACTGTAGGTCATTAATACAGTGTTATTGTCCCACCCACCCACCCATAGACGTACAGTGTTATTGTTATTTCTTAAATTAATTATAAAGTATTTATTTTATTGAATTATTAACTTTTTTTGTAAAAATGTATAATTGTTCATAGAAGCTTGGCGAGCCATTTACACTTCTCGTACTAACAACATAAGGTCATCCTTACATCAGCCTCTGTCTAATATTCCTTGATCCAATAACATTTCATGATCACTGTTTGGTATTCTCGTAAAATTAATATTGAATCTTCCTTGTTAGTAAATTGAACAATGTTTTACTAGGTTTTACTATAATATAGAAACAAACGTTAACTATTTTTTAAACTATCAAATTTCCAGTTTTGAATTCACCATCATGGCGTAGTGGACTCGCAATCTCTTGTGTGTATACAGTCAACAACTCGTCTAGCTGACAAACGGAAAATGCGTATTTCACCACAATATTCGTCCTTTTTTGGGATCAATGCTTTTAACTAACATTTCACTTTCTACTTTTCCAATTCTTTTCTAACCGTGTATGCTAATTTGAAGATATACATTTAAATAGTGTTAACAGTTTATGTTATTCTTTGTTTCAGTTGGAAATATTTCTCGACATGATTCGAATGGGAAAACCGTGCTTTGAGCTTACAGGATGGTGTGTGATCGGTAGAGTCCAGCTGTTACCTGTAAGTAGTAACATTTTTGGAAAACATTACCAAACTTTTAGATATACACAATAAGGTATAAGTTTGTTTGGACGGATACTCCAACCAATTCATATTTTAATTTTTCAAATATCCAAAAATTACATTATACTGGTTCGATAACATGCTTCATACAAATAATTTACAATTGTATTAATCGTTAGTTAGCCATTTAAGTACGGGATGGATATTAATATTTACTGTTTAATTATTACATAGCTTATTTCAAAAGTTTATATATAAGTTAGTTTTATTTAACGGCTGATGACTAATGAATAAAGATATCCCACTGACGCATTAAGGGCGAGTTGGATGGAACACTACAGTTGGATGCAAATGAAACCATGGTTAAATCCATCCCTGTCAGAAAAAAAAACACAAAGTTTCGTGATATAAGTGTAGTAATTCGTTAAAAATAAACATACATTCGTATATCTAATTATCTATCTAAACACTATATTTTTGTATCTAATGGTGAATAGTTGATGTATATTTTCTTGTCTTGTGCAACTGCAAATTTAAATAAATAATTTGCAATGGTACAAAACAAGATAATCATTGTTCATGGGTAGAGTAATAACCTTATATTCTTCTACAAAATTAAGCACCCATGGATTGATATAGAAGCCAATTACTAACAGAACTAATTTAAACTATGAATAGTATTGGTAAAGTTTATAAAGATGAATAACTTAACTTAAACAAGACATGAATAAGTTCGTTCGTGAATAATACTAGTTAAAACTAACTACATCGTGTATTTGTTGTATAGAGGTTATATTGAAAATTAATCAAGTTAACTATGCAAAGTTATATGAAATCTGAGAGACATAGCTAGCTGCACTAAACTATAACTGTGGCTTGTGTAAATCTGAGAGACATAGCTAGCTGCACTAAACTATAACTGTGGGTTGTGGGAATAACAAATCTAAACAAAGGAATGGCAACGTTTATAGAAACAACTAAATATAAAAAAATAAAAATTTTACGATCATAAAAATGGTTATCCGCGCAAAATTGTGTCAAAGCGTAAGTATAAGCCTACTACAATAATAAATCAAATATGCATAAGGATGAACAAAATAAAACGCATAACATATAATATTTCTGTTGTTAGTAAGTTATAGTTATGATATTACCTTTTTATAATATGTTCGTTACGTTTTTTTCAGATGATTGAATTAGTCGGTACATTTTTGGTAGTGATGATGCAGCTGGAAGTTTCAACAGAACATTCCATTTAAGTTAGGTGAACGAAGAATTCAGAGAGTTTGATTTTTTACTCTTATTCGAGTCGGTTTTGTCAAAAAGGCAATCTCCTATATGAAAATTAGCATTGACGAATAATTAATAGACATTTCCTTTCCTTTAACGTAAAGTTCATACATAAATTATTTACCTTCTGGATCTAAGAAACTCAATGATTGTACAAATGTACTAAATATATTTTACTGTATAAGAACATTTTTATGAATATAAACCACATAGACTGCTACAGCAAGAAGCTTAAATGTTTTTGTTTGCTTTCCTTATTTAATCAATTATTACAACATGAAATGGTTTAGATATTTGAACACTCACGCAAATTATCAGTTTTTTATAAATATATAAATTTATTAATATTTTATTTCAGAATATTTTACTAAATACAGACAGTATATATAGACAACCCTTTATATATGTACTGTATTTCTTGTCAGTAGCTCTTTCTATCAATCAGTACATTTAGTAAATTTATACGAGTTGATTAACAAAAATATAGTTAGTTAAAAAATAGTCAAACGTCAAAGTTTTCCTCAGTTACTAAAACTTTCAATTTGTAAATTGTAACATTACATTTATGCAGTGTATAGTTATAATTTATTAATTATTATATATTATTCATCAATTAACTAGATTGAACTAAGATGATTTTATGCTAAACAAATCTAGCATGAACAGAGTAAAATGGATAAGTAATTAGAATAAAGGTAAATAAAGTATTCCTAGAAATGTCAAAACATAACAAGCCTCTAGATACAATATAGTGTTGTCAAAAGGAAATATGAACTTATATGTAATAAAAAATGTATTATACTAAAGTAAACCTCTTTATTCATTTATTCCTGGTAACATATGTTTTTTTTTAATTAAATAAAACAATAGTTTTATATCAGATGAATGCGTCTTAGGCAGGTGAAAAAGTAAGAAACATGTGAATGCATCAATAGATATAATGAGTCAAATAAAATGTTCCTGAAACAACCACCATGAACTTAAGATATCATACATCCAAGCCGACGGAATTGCAAAGATCTTAAAATGGTATGATACGAATAACACTAAGTATCAAGCAAAATCTTTGAAAATGTATTTCTTTCCAGGCTGCTTGATTTTCTTGATAAAGAGAAGATTCTGACCGAGGACCAATTTGGTTTTAGACATGGAAAGTCACCATTGACGCTGTCACCAGACTGGTCGATTTGGTGTTGGACGGATTAGAAAACAGACAAAAAACGTTTGGTGTTTTTTTAGACTTGTCCAAGGCCTTTGATTGTGTCAATCACAACCTTCTATTGGCAAAACTTTAAAGATATGGCATTCGTGGTCTTCCTTACTTGTGGCTCAAATCATACTTGGACGACAGAAGTCATTGTGTTCAAATTGGTGATTCATTTCTAATAGTAAAAAAGTTCATTGTGGAGTTCCACAGGGGTCTATACTAGGCCCGGTTCTCTTCCTGGTTTACGTTAATGAGGTAGGGTCTTCTGTCTTGAATGGAAATATTGTTCAATATGTGGACGATACAACACTCTGCTTCAAAGCTGAGTCCATTCCTGCACTTGAAATTGAAGCGTTCACTAATCTTAATGCCTCTGTTCAGCAATTTGAAATGGAATATTTATCTACAAACCATTCAAAAACAAAATACATTCATTTTTCTTTAAGATATCAAGAGTCTTTCTTAAAGCCACTGATAATGGTTGATGGCATTCTTCTTGATGAAACAAACACTGTCAAGTTCCTGGGAATTCACCTAGATAGGGCGTTGACCTGGAGCTGCTACATTGACAGCGTTTGTGAAAAAATTGCCTCTGGTATTTTTGCTTTGAGAAACATTTCAAAATTTTGCACAGTTAAGTTACAGTTAATGGCCTATTTTGGTCTCATTTACCTTCACCTTACCTATGGAGTAAGACTGTGGGGTAGCTGTTCCTTAGACAAACTTCAAAGAGTCTTTCGGCTACAAAAAAGAGCAATCCGAATAATTTCCAAATTAAAAGTTAGAGAGTCATGCAACTCTTATGCAAGTCTTCCCTGCAACCTTCAGGGAATTAGGTTTGCTAACGCTGCCTTGCATTTACATTTTGGAGACTGCACTCTATTGTAGACTCAAATTTAATTTAACACGAGATAGCGACATCCATCAACACGAAACAAGAAGTAGTCACAGTTTTAGAGTGGCTCGGCACCGTACATCGGCCCTGGAACGCAAACCGTCTGTAGCAGGCGTCAAAATTTTAAATATTCTCCCAGATTATATTAAAAGGGAACAAAATTTCAAGATATTCAAGTCTCAATTAAAAGGCTACTTAGTGGCTCTCGCTTGTTATTCTGTGGGTGAATTTATAGCAGACTCCTAATTTGCGGACGGCTCGGGAGAGATCCTGTATGAATGTTATTGCTGTAGAAGAGTGTTTGTAGTGAATGAATGCGTTACTCTGTGAACGAATGAACTCCCCCACTAAACTTAGCTGAAATTGTTATTATAGTTTTTTTATCCCATTACTTAATGTATCATTATTTTGTAGGATCATTATTATTAATAATATAACTTTTGCTATACAATATATACATATTGTCAAAAAGCAATAAAAAAAAATATTTCACTATCGTAAATATTGAAATCAAGTGTAGTCGGACAGTGCATGGTTGAGTTTAGATGAGATTCATGTTGTTCGTGAATTTTTATTTTCCATTGAACATACCGTGAATATAAGAACAAATAAAGTAATTTTGTTTTAATTATAGTATTAAATTGGATTATAATAGATTATATTTTTTTTAATTTGATCAACTATTATTTTAAATATATACTCTTTGTTATAGCAAACGTAGCCTGATACTGGTTATAAATTAATTATTAACTACAACTAAAATAATTTTAAATTAACATAAGTGTAGCGTAGATCAGGGGTTCTCAAACTTCCTGTACTCGAGGACCCCTTCAATTATTTATGTGGTCATTGCGGACCCCTCAAAACTAGCCTATTTTAGTATTTTTAAAATTTACCATCTTAAAATAAAAAAAACTTTTATTCTAATAAGCTGTGGACTGGAAAAACATAAATTAAACCTTGTAATTTAGTTTTCATATATTTTATTTATATTGAAGTAAACACTGTAATGTAAAAAACATGAATGAAATAAGTATAAACTAAGTATACCGGTGTTACAACAGACTTTAATTGAAATATTGAAATAAAAATGTTGTCAGTTTGTTTACCTTTACTTTAGTGAGAACAATGGTACTGCTTTTTGCTTTTGACTATCCCTAAAATGTTGGGATTTATTTTAGACAGCTTTAGCCTTAAATCAGTTTCAATGTTCTTCAGTCTGTTTCTTTTTGCTGGCTTTAGGTTGCACAGTTCATAAAAGGTTCGTTCACACAAATATGTGGTACAAAACGGCACAATATGTTCGAGGGCTTTTTTGGCAAGTTCTGGTACCTCAGCTTGTGCAAGTAGCCAAAACCTTGCCAAGTTATTTTCTTGATAAACAATCTCCCAGGCTCTGCTGCATGAGAGTTCCACCAATTGGTCTTGCTCAGAATCAGATAGATCGATAAGTGCACCAATACTTCTCTTCTTGAATGGATATTTAATCCAATCATCATTAGGATTAGGTTGAGGAAAGTAGCTTCTTAGACTCTGAGCTAGGCCTGTCAAATGTTCAGCAAACAGTTCTTTTGTATTTGCAGGCATCACTTCTTCAGATGTTGTCAAGAATTCTTGCAACGTTGTAAAAGAGTTGTATGAGTTTTTAAGCATACGATCAGACCACAGATGTAGTTTTTCTATCATAGCTTCTACTTTTTCTTCTACACGGTATATATCAGTGTCAGATCCTTGAAGTTTCATATTTAGAACGTTCAACTGCTGGAAGATATCTGCCATATATGCAACATTGCTCAACCACGCAAAGTCACACAACTTGTCTGTGAGGGTAAAGTTTTTATGTTTTTCATCCAGAAAAAATATTCTAATTTCATCACGCAATTCAAAAAAACGTGTAAGGACATTTCCTCGGGATAGCCAGCGAGCTTCAGTGTGAAGTAAGAGTTGTACATGCTCACTTCCAATTTCTCCACAAAGCTGGGTAAAAATGCGAGAGTTCAAAGGTCGAGCTTTATTATAATTGACAACTTTCACAACTTCACTTAATGTTGTCTTTAAATCTTCTGGCATTTGTTTTACAGCCAATGCCTCCCTATGAATAGAGCAGTGAGTCCACTTAACTTTGGAAGCAACATTCTTGACACGAGCAATGAGACCTGTCTTTTGGCCAGCCATGGCTGCTGCTCCATCGGTACTCACACCAATACAACGCTGCCAGTCCAAGTCGTTTGATAAAATAAAATTGTTTAATGCTTCAAAAACATCATGTGATTGTTATGAAGAATCTCTTTGCAAAATAATAGCTCTTCTGAAAGGCAATTTTCATTTTCATACCTAACAAAGGCTAATAAGTGGGATTTGTCTGATAGGTCTGTACTTTCGTCAAGATGCAAAGCGTACATTTGTGTAGATTTTAACTTACAAATTAACTGCTCCTCAATATTTTCAGACATGTCAAGAATTCGACGTTTTATAGAATCGTTTGAAAGAGGAACTGTATTTATTTCCTTAGCAGCTGACTCTCCTATCATTATATTACACATTTTTTTTGCTGCTGGTAAGATTAGTTCTTCTGCTATTGTGTATGGTTTCCCAGATTTAGCTATGAGTAACGCTACTTCGTATGACGCCACGGTAACTTTTTCAGCGGCGCTACCTGTTGCTATTTTTTCCATCGATGTTTTCATTTTTTCCATTTCTTGACGTTTGGTTTTAAAATACTCAAAAGACTTTCCAGCAAGATCTGGATGTTTCGTTTCCAAGTGTCTGCGTAATTTCGCCGGTTTCATGGCTTCATTAGAAAGAATTTCGTAACATATTACGCACTGTGGTTTCTGTTCATCTTTAGCTTGCACAAAACCTAGTTTTAAATACTCTTCACAATATTTGCGGTGCTTAAAAGTTTTACGTAAATCAGTGCTGCAAGTTGAACTAGCTACTGAAGTTGAACAGCTAGGCCTAACCTCACTTTCAGAAAAATCTCCTTTTTCTGATTGATCGATTGAACGTTTTACCGATGTCTTTAACCAACGATCCATGATACAGGCCGCAAATTAACACTTCCTTACTAAAAACAATTCACCACTAAAATTTAAACAACATAACAAGGCAAAGCAAACTATCACGACAAGCATCGAAGCATCGGCAGTCCACTGAATGACGGAACAGGACAGATAGATGCAGAGGCCGCTTCCCGTTAGCTCCAATGACAGACAACGTGACCTACAGCCTCAGGGTAGCCACCCGTCGAAAACAATATTGGTACAAATAGGCTACTTAAAAAAATAAGTTCAAATATTTTCGCGGACCCCTAAAAATATGCTTGCGGACCCCCGGGGGTCCGCGGACCACACTTTGAGAAACTCTGGCGTAGATGATACAACACTGTAAGCTTATTGAATCACAGCCACTGTTTTCATTACGATCGTCGTATTATATATCACAAGAATTCATTTTACCTTCTAAAAGGTTATTTGAAAAGCACGCCAAGTGTTGATTAGCACAGTCAACAATTAGACAATACCACACCTATATGAACGATAGGTCATTTCTGCCACTTTTAGAATGAGGTCATAGAATAACGGATCTTATTTGACCAGCTATAAGAGTACCTGTTGTACACTAATGGTAATAGTTAGATATAACAGCTACTAAGATTACTTAGTACATTATTTATTACATTATTACTAAAGTACTTATTATACATTTTTTCACTACACTACTATGAGTTCAGCTGTTTTCGTTATGTGTTTACAACCTGCGAAACATCATATTTTCAACAGCTGTCTATTGTTTACTACCGAAATTAACATTGTTTACAACCGAACATTTTCCACAGTCAACAACACCTGTTTTTATTCCGTAGTGTATTGAAAAGTATCGTTCAAAACTCGAGTGAAAGTGTTTTGTATGTTCTCAACCATTTGAAGTGCTCGACAAGTCTCGCACTTCAAACATATGGTCTCGAACATCCAAAACCCCACTTTCCACTCTTGTTATGAAATATACTATTTCAAGTTCAAAGCCTTCAGTAATACTCTTTTCATTGTAAATCAGAATTTTCATAAATAAGGGTTAAGTAAAATCTAATCTAAAACTAAATTGTAACAGGATACATTTCTGACTGGAATCACTTTTTAAATTTCAAGTTCTTTTTTTAATTCACAGTTTTTATTTTGCCACACATTTAAATATTGGGTAACTTCAATAACCTATAATATCAAAAGAATAAAGAATAATTTGAAAATTTTTAAAATCGATTCTAGTCAAAAAACTCTTCATATTCAAATAAATATTTAATTTATAATTTTATGAAAACAAAGGCAGTATCTGCGACCGCGTAAACAATTATACGCTTTTCAGTGTATGTGTTTAGAACCCTCTAAAGTTAAGTCATTTTGAAGTTCAATACTCAGTATTCAGTTTATTCGTTCAGATGTACATTTACAAAGAAAACGTCAACTCTTTACAATACAATAATGTATAAATACACCGTTGTACAATAAATAATTAACTAATAAAAGGTAATACTAAAGTTCAATAAATTAACTAAGCTACGACTATAATACATTATTTAAAGAAATGTTTACATGCCACTTAAACTATCGTAATCGTAAAAATATTTTTCGATAAAATAGGTTTTTAAGCTCATTTTAAAAATTAATAACATCACGGAGATCTCTGGGCAGATTATTGTATATAGAGATGCAGAGGTGACGCGGCCCCCTCCCGAAAGCACTCGTGCTGTGTTCGGCCACAGAGAGGTCATTTCTGCCTCCAGTGGCATAGGTGTGGTATGAGCCGTTTGTCTCGAAATAAGTTGGATTTTTTTTACAAACATGCACGCCTCATATCCCACCAGGCCCGCCAAGGTCAACACACCGTACTCACGGAAGAGAGGCTCACACGACTGCATCCGACTCAGATTACCAATGGTTCTTAATGCCCATTTTTGTAATATAAAAATTCTATCAAATTTTTTTTAACAAGCCCCAAAAGAGTTAAAACTCGTTTAAGACTAGTAGCGCTTAAAATTCCAGAAATTCTTCTATCAGCAATTTATTAAAGAGGCATGTTTTACCATTTAAAAATAATAAACAGAGTGCATTATTTTTATTTAATTAAATGATAAAAACTTTTTCCAATTTCACAAATACGTATTATATTCAAAAAATACTGAAAACCTTGTTAATGCAACAACTGTGTATTGGGAGAATTTATCAATTATTGATTAATAATCACACATGTTTTGTTCATACCTTTTTTATTTACTCTCCCTTAGCTCGACACCCTATCAAACCTCCTGTGGCCAATTACAACAGTCAATTAAACCCACATGTGTCTAACATAGCTCTGAGGCTCAAATGCAACACACGATAACTGGTGCTAAACTGGCTCTGAGTTTGAATTCCAGAGTATACTTAATAACTTTACGAACTATTAAGTTTATACCTTTATGAGCTATGCAGTTTTAAGTTTATCGTGTGTGTATGATAAACTTAAAAACAATGTATATTAATTTAAATGATTTTACTTTAATTTTTATTGAAAGTTTGTAATTCAATAACTTGGATACCTTATAGTTATCAATACTAAGATTAATAATAAAATTCAATATTACATAAACCGTATTAGAGATGTTTACAGTTGAAAAAGTACTTAAGGTTTCAATTTAACTTTGCAAAGTTATCCAAGTCCAAGCAATCAAACTGGACTAAGCCCACTTACCAATAGTCGATGTTCGGTGTTGCTTAATCCAAACTTTATATCCCCTGATTCCCTGCAACTTAGTAACAGATTCACTTCAAAAACATGTTTTCCTTTTACGTAACGATCAACAAAATTACGTATTGTTTATGAATTATTTTGTAAAAAAAACTTGTTATGAATAAAGTTTGATAAAATGTTAATTCATATTTATTTATAATATAAGGTAAAATGCGGATCAAACATTCATGACTAGATAATGCGTATTTAAGAACTCACCAGTTCCAAAATCAATTATCTGAAACATCGACTCATTAAATATATAACTAGTTCAACAAATTTCAAATAAAAAGCCCAAAAACTTACTTATTTATCAGAAAGAAAAACAATTAATAAGAAACTATAAATCAATCCTTGACGGTTAATCTATGATTTAAACTTTTTGACATCTTATCTAGTTAGCCAAGTGATTACCAATTATGGTTCCAATGTGGTGTTACAGGTTCAAATCCACGGGAGGTACACTTAAATTTGCCAAAGGGGTTTGGACCATTGTCCCTCAACAATGTTTGAATACCACGTGAAAAATTCCAGAACCCAGCAATAAAAAAATTATTATTTAGATCTTTAAGTTTATGTTCACGTTTTGTATTAACTCATATTTACACCAAAACAAAAATGCTTAAAACTAGATGGAATGCTATAAGTATAAATGGAAATAATCAATTTTGTTTATAAAACTGTATAAATATGAAAATTTTATTAGGGATAAAGGCAGAGGAAAAAGAATGGTTGTATATTCAAATGTTCAACGTCTCCGTAACATTGATTGTTTGTGTGGTTGGTTGTTTTTCTAACAAGTTTCATGATTTATTTGTTACAGTGACTCACAAAAGTAATCAATACAACAAGGCATGTTAAAATAGTTCATTTGTATCAATGTAATGAACATATTTTCAAGACATACACTTTATAAAAATATATAAATTCCTTCGTCTGAAATGTATGCAAAGTAATGATGTAAGCCAACGGTCCATGTCTGCCATCATCGATTTACAAGTTTTTGTTCATACAGTTAAGTAAATAACGATTATCGGCATCGGTTCTTGCGTGACTGACAAAACCAATTACAAGTTTCTGTTGATGATAATGACTTATTGATAAGAGAAGTAAATATAATTTGAATGTAGAAAGGCCCCCAGAGATGATGGGGTGCGTTTTGGAAGTAAACAACCAACGTAAATATAATTTTGTCCAGCAGTGAGGTAAATCATCGCTATGGAGATAACAAAATACATTTTTCGTAGAATATTTATGTTGAATAAATATTCACGTGGTTATTAAAATATTATATTATGAACTGTAACTCAACATAGATGTATTAAAACGGTTGCAACAACATGTTATACGGCCGCAAAATATAAAAATAATATCTTAGTCTATAAGGTGATGAGAGAAGTTTAAAATAAGTAAAATATATAGTATACAAGTGAAGTATATATATATATATTAAGTAAGATGGAGACACTCATACTACCACAGAATAAACAACGTTAATATTTGCACGTAAACTTACATAATAACTAGACACAGCTATACTGTGATTTTACATTTACTGTACTGTAGTGTTATTGTACTGTGTGGCCAGTAAGGATTTACATTATAAAAGTGTGTATATGACATTTCCACCACTTAATAAACACTAGGAAATTATTTAAACAAAAGACAATTAATCTTATAACTAATACGGAAAATAATAACAACCCTATAACAAAACAATCCATGCGATGGTTTCTTTGAAATCTTAAACTGAAAATACCAACATTTTCCTATATTTCTCTCTTTGTTAAGATTTCCTTTTTCACTTTATTATTTATAAATAACTAATGAAATCCATACGTACTTAATGCATCCATGATAGTTTCGTCGTTCATATCAAATTCTGACCTAATTGAAGTATGACTTATCAAAACTTTACCAATTAACATAAAATATATGACTTTGAAACGTTTCAAGAAAAATATTTACAACGTGTTATTGGAGATGTAACATTATTCAATAGAATAATTTATTGACAAAAATAAAATGTTTTATTTGATATTTCCCATATTAAATGTAAAAGACCTGAAACCTTAAACGAGAATCAATTCACAGAAAATGACTCAACACTTTTTACTAAGAAAAACAAAATTGGATCTATACATTTACCTCATACAATATAAATTATACTCTACATTATCATATGTAAGTATTTTTGAATGCCTCTGCAATTTATTTGTACAAAGTCAATAAACTGTTGTCTATTTATTTATCAAAGTCAATTTTTTTAAATAGAGTTGTAGCACTCACAAGGCTTTTAAAATATTTCTTTGTGTAAAATAATGCATTTATGAAACTGCAACAGTTTTCAACGTTAAATTGAATAAACATAATGTAATCTGAATTAAGTTTTATTATTTATAAATGGTAGAACATACCTCTTTAATAATTGTTGCTATTAGAATGTCTTAAAGTTTCAGCGCTTATAGCGGCTAAACGTTACATTATATCAACATAATGTCTCGAGTAAAAAGTTTTTAGGATTGCTAGTGGAACCTAAATCCATTATAAAAAATAGGGATTCCCCTAAAACATTTAAAAGTTGGTCAACATATTGAAAATGACGATCGAATTTCAAAATTTGAACAAGGTATTTTTAATGAGCATAAATATGAGGTAAAGTTCCCCATTTAAAGTTTGCTGTAAAATTAATACTTTTTCAGATCCCAATTGTGGCCACTTTGAGTTGATCACTTTACTGATTGTTTTGTGTACTCAAGTATTATGATTTTAACCAAACGAAACAATATTAGTATGTTATACAGGATTCCACGTAGTATATTGTATTTTTTCTTATTTTATTGATCTTACCGAAGCATAACTGTAGCAGGTGGAATTTAATTCCGACCCTATGGTGAGGGCTGCTGCCATCACGTCAGTTCAGGTTGGTATGGTTTTGTTGGTGATTACCATTACCCAACAATTTTAGTCTAGCTACGATAAAAGCCTCACCAGCTTGAAGTTATTGGTTTTCCTCAGCTCTACGTTTCATGGTCCCTTGTTCACTTGGGTGCACACTTCGTGTATTGCTGAATCTGTCAAATACTAGTAAGCTTTCAATGTAAGTTGCGTTTACTCAATTGTTATAAACACTTTCTCTTCCCTAATTATCATACTCTACATAATTAAATCCCAGTTAATATTTCAGTTTCTGTCATATGAGCAACATTGTAAGTGCTAATTCATAGTCATTAGGATGCGAATTGCCAGATAATTGACAATAGTTTTCTAGTAATTAACAAAATTCTTTTAATTCATTGAATAATTTTTACACGACGTTTCAATAGAGGAATGAAACTCATCTCGTTCTCAAGTGACTTAACTTACATTTATATTAAAAATAACACAAAAAAAGCTGCACTTATGACGCTAAGGGAGTCGGGGGGGAGGGGGGATGACCAACCATACCTTACACTAGACACAACACTACTGGGCCGCCATTTATATTACCCATCAGGCAGTTCGTTGGTAGTGAGTGGAGGGGATCTCCCTACATGTGACTATTAGGGAAACTTGGGACGCAGCGTCATACAGTGAGTTTTTCTCATGAGAAAATTTATCTCAAAATCTACTGAGCTATGGGGTTTTGATTTTTCAAAAATTTTTTAGCAAAAAGGTAACCAAAGGAGTCTAACTTCAACACTTATTTGGCTGATCTGATCATTGTTTAATTTTACTAAGGCACCTTCAACAAATTTTCTCTTTTAGTAATATTGAATTTCATGTATTATTTTCGTCTCGTCCCATTTAAATGAATGCTAAGTTTTTCATCCATGCTGTGGTATTTTCTAGCTGTTGGTTCCACTATTACGAATCTTTTTTTATGTTCCTTTCAATAAACTTTTATTTTCACGTATGTATTTTATACTCTTTCACATTCATACTTTGTGTGTTATGTTTCTTAAAGGTTGCCATGATTTTCTGGCAATTCTACTTATGGCGAATAATGGTGAACCCATCTCAAGATTAGCATCTTAGATTATTTAATAATTAAATACTTAACTTTATAGAAAATAAACTTTAATAGGTTTTACTTAATTTTACAATAACATAAAATAATATATAATATGTAATATAAACATTTATTTCACACACAAAAATCTATTTTGTGTAATTCCATTGTGCAAACACTTATTATTTACCTAATTCGCAATAAACTTATGTCTAAGAAGGTAAAAAAATTATTACAATAAAATTTATACAACAATCCATTTAACTTAAATAAAATAATGTTGAGACTAATTCATGGTTATATACTTTCTTCTGTTACAGCGTATTGTGAGCTTGACTTCCATAACGACTCATCGCCATCCATCTCTGTCGACAGCTCTCTGTCTCCAGTTTCTAATGCCATGTAATTAGAACTACATCTACATGGCATTAGATGTCATGTAGATGTATTATCTTACATCATCTACAACTCCCTGCCTCCACTTTCCTCTCGGCCTCCCTCTTCTTTGTATACCCTAAACCGTTCAAAACTGTTATTTTTTATAACAAATAATAAGGTTAACGTACCTTTTGTCGTCTTCAGCTACAAAATCCTATTTATTGGATTACCGGTTTCAGAGTAAAAACTCCATGTTCACATCCATTGTACGTTGTCAAAAGTCACATTAAAACATTATACAAAAATTAAATATTTACAAAAAATAATAAAACACATGATAACATTGCCGGTTGGTATGATGGTTAGATCCGGATTGAGCGTGCAGCTGCAACGATTTTATCCAATGGTTACTTGACTTTTGGACTACTTGACCAATGAACGATTTTATTTCTATCTGGCCGTCTGTCTTCTTTCATCGGTTGATTCAAATTTGTAATCAGATCAAATAAAATATTTATAGAGAATTTTGATTTTTCATTAAGCACAGTAGTTGGGTTACTTTTTATGGCTTTATATATTTCATAATTTTCAAGAGTATTCATTGTCGCTCCTTTATTACATTTATGGAGAATATCTAGGTTGGTGTCAATGTCCTTAATGTTATGATTGTTGTTAACTAAATGTTCAGCAAAACGAGAAGTTTGAGGCTTATTAACGTTCTTGGGTAGGTGTTCATTGAAACGCTTTGTGAAAGAACGGCCTGTTTGATACTTGAATTGAAAGAATTCAATTGAAAGAATACTCTGAGACCGGTAATCCAATAAATAGGATTTTGTAGCTGAAGACGACAAAAGGTACGTTAACCTTATTATTTGTTATATATATATATATATATATATATATATATATATATATATATATATATATATCAGCTCAGGAGGCTTTAACAATGAATAAAGTTATTTTTCAACTTAGTCAATCATTTAAACTCCCTTATATTTAATGCAATATGAATTTGTTATAATGAAAACCTTTTAAACAATAAAATGTTATTATAATGTCAATCTTTGAGTTAATATTTGGGTTTGTGTAGCTATAAATATAAAAATAAAAGATGTAAACGTTTGTTTTTCTAGGTATCTTTTCAACAAAATAATGAAGAGACCAATCACATCGAGTTCACTGACATACTCTTACCTGTTTACACCAGCTTTCTTCTCATGAGTGCACATTGTGTTGAATACATTTCACGAAAATTTTTTATAAAATGTTGCTATATAGTAGATGTACGTAAATGAAAAAATTAATGAATATTTTTAGCTTTATTTGAGATAGTCCTAGTATTTTTGTATTATAAATGAGTTTCCTATTTTTTACTCTATATAGTTTAGTTCGTTATTAAAGATTTTATTTTGTCTTTATGGTAGAGATATTTATATTTGTATATCAAATATATTTTTAATAAAATGATGTATGATAAGGTAAACGGGGCTTTTCACTTCTTGACAAATAAAAAAGACGTTTCAATTCCGTTTCAGTTGTAAAACGTATTATACTGTCTAATTTAGAATTACTAATTACTGGACTATCCGAAAAAGGACGAACGAGTGTTTTAATTTAAATCCAACTCACATGATTCTCTATACAAACATTACAGTAACAATATAGGGAAAGCTCAGGCCAAAGTGGGCTTTCATCTTAAATAACGACAAATAATACTTCTAAACAATCAGGAATAAATACCCATTGGCATGAATAAATATTTAGTAGATACAAAATAACATTTTCAGTAGAATATAAACAAAAATATTGTCTCCATTCCCTGTTAATTTTCCTCCTTCTATTTAAGAAGCCAGAGCGCCGTGACATGTCAAGAGTAGGCAATATGAATGCAGTACCTAAATTGCGTTCAATAGTCGCAGGCGCTCTTCATTCTTTACATATGAAACATCATTGACGAATACCAATGTATTCCTGCATCTAGCACTACCGCCGTTACAATACTCTAAAAAACTTACATTCTTACATATGAGACGCCGACACAACGTTGTGCGTATTTTAAGGCGAATATGAATGGTTTTTTATGAGTGTACGATGAGTGTGGATGAGTGTAGTCTGGTTACTAACTGAGTTCAACTGTTCCTCAGAAAGGGCAATTTATTAATAGCCCAACAGCCAGGGCAACTAAGGGACCTACAGCTTTACGTGGAATCCAAATGCCGTAGTGCTGGTCTGATTTTCAGCTAATTGACAAGCCTGATACTCATTTATCTCCCCCACACAACATCCGCACAATGATTACCACCCAACATGGACACAACAGAGTTCTCTAGTAGTGTCCACGCCGATAGCAACCATCAAGCGGACGCCATGTCGGTATTAATTGGACCGAGCATACAACCTATTGCCTACAATCTCCCAAACACTTTGTCCCCATGTAGCTGGGTTACAGCACTGCGCCACCAGTGCCGACAAACCAAATAAGACATTGTCTAGTATTCACAGTTCAAGGGAATGTTTATCAAATGACGCTTGACTAGAAGCACTGATTGATCACAATTTACATTCTTTTTGTTTATGTTGATTTCAGTTTACCTATCTAAGTTGAAAAGCTAAGACTATATTTCTAATCGTTTGTAAATAAACTATGTGTATATGTTGAAAAAATTCTTGGTCTTCGGGAGATGAACGGAAATTCACAGCTAATAAGCAATGTTTTATAGTTATATTAGTTGATGTATAGTGTTATTAATAACTTGATCGTTAATAGACTTTTCCAAAGTAGTCTTGGTATTAAGATGGGTACGGAATGGTTAAGAACGGTATATTATGTACTTCAGTATACAAAACTCCAGATATATAGTATTATTAGTAAAAATATGGTTGGAACTAAAAATTTGGTGTAGACTACTTAAAAATTCCTTGCTAAGAATACCATGCCAAATATATCACTGAGCTTTCAATATATCCAAAGAGAGGGTGAAATATATAACCAAGGATGCCAAGGAGAAATCCTATCACGTAAAGTAGATGTGCCCAGGGGGTTAACCCTTATCTACAATTTGCAGTTGAATCATTCGGGGTCGACTTCAATTCATGTTCTCCATAGTTCATCACCAACGAGACACCAACTGTCGTTCAATGTTTAATATTAAATAATTAACTGTTGTAGCAATGAATATATTCATATTACATAATAATATTAAAATTAGCGTATATTTTATAATAACTTTCGTTTTATTAATATACTTTCACTGTATAAACTTTAAGGACTGTATGCATTTTTTTATTTTTATTTCCAGTTTCGTCAAATGTGTCATACTTTGAATTATATTTATATATTAAAAATAATGTATTAGTGAATTATCTTAAGTGAACAAAATTTAGAAAGGTGAAGATGTGTAATAAATTGATAACTTATGACCTTATTTGTGTAAAGCATTTCACATTTAGTCTTCAAAATCAGATATACTCACTAAGTTTTTTCTTCACTAGGACGTAACTAAACATTTGATTGATTATACTAATACTTTAGATCTATAGTAAAGAAGAACAAATGTCTAACTCTTAACAAATCGTTAATCTTTTTTTAAGGATATTGTTAATATTTATCTTGAATTTGGTACTTAAATAAATTTTTTGTGTTGTTCTTTCATAGTTATCACATTAAAACAGGAAACATTATATGTTTTAAATTTCTATAATTTAATATTTTTAATTGTTCCTCTTGGAGTTATTTTTAGAACTAAACTTAACTAAGAATCTAACGATTATTATTGTTTTTGTACTTCTAAATACTGAATAAATATTTTCTTTTAAATTCGAGCATAGCTTTTATACATAATTTATTATGATCTTCTATACAATAATGTACAAAAACTACTATTATTATTTATATATTTTACTCCATGACAAAATTTCTGTTAAGAGTGCATCAGATATTTTATTTTACTCCTTTTTGTAGTTTTTATGACAGTCCGAGTACGTTTGAGACAAAAGTGCTACATTTGGCTTAATTTGGGACTTAAGAATCCATTAGGCTTAAGGTGCAATGAAATTTTATATATATTTGATACAACATTTATTTGTTTCACTATTGAACAATAGGTTTTATAGGTTAAAGATATAATGAGTGGGGTTTGCTGTAATGTTTCCAACTGCTAAAGTTTGGTTGGATTAAGTGAAGTTTGTGTTGCGTTAAGCATTTCAAAGTGAAGTCAGAACACCGCATATCGGTGAGTAGGTTCAATTAGTCAGATATAATAAACTTACTCCCACTTGACTTTTAATGTGTTTATCTCAGCATATAATATAAATAGCTCCAGTATACAACTATACAAGATTATAATTTTTTTAAATTATTTATTAATTATTTTTGGATTGTATTTTTTTTTTTTTTTTTTATTTATTTATTTCTTTCATATATAGTGTTTCGAAATTCAAAATAACGTTTAATCTGCTGTAAAATCTGAATTCTTAGTCCATTTATGCCTTTGAAGTAAGCCTAAAAACTTAAATCATAGTATAATTTGTTGTTTTAAACATAGTTAAAATAGTATATAAACCCAGTATGTGAAAGAATGTCAGCATCTTAACTTTACTTTTTATGGAAGTGAATTAATTTAATTTATAAATACGTGTTAAAATATTTATGTTCATGGTTAAAATTGTTTAAGTAAGTATGTTATCATTAGTATATCTATTTATTTCATTATTGTTTTTTGTGATATCAGTTGTAGCTGGGGTGTCACAAATTTGTTGCTATTTAATAACTACGTAGGGGGTGTACGAACGGTTTTAAAGATTTGCTGTGGATCTGAACAACATTCATAAATTAAAAAACATCCAAATAAACTATATAATTAGAACGTAACTATATAGTTTATTCGCTACTGAATGTTTCGTATTTTCAATCACATTATATCTTAAAGAAATTGATTTAAAATGCCATTTAGGAAACCAAGTAACGTTGTTTAAATCTACCTTAAAGTCAGTTTAATACGATTATTCACGGAAAACTACTTTTTTGTAATATCAAATTAATATAAAAAACCTTAACCAATATCTTGTAAAATATTTTAAATGTCTCCTAAAACACTAGAAACTATCATAATACGATAAACACTTTTGTTTTTAAACAGAACCTTCTTTTTCAAAAACACGTAATAGTTGTTCTTTTAGTAGAAGGCATTTGAAAATATAATTTTGCATTTCATGTGTTGGATCATCTGCATATCCCTATTTACTTAAAAAGTATACAAACTTAATGTTTGTGCTAAATACACAGCAATTCATGTATAAAATTATTTCAAATTGAAGTAATGTAGTTTTGAATTTAAAAATATAAAAAAACTACTGATAGTTGGAATAAAAATTTAAGTTTCGGTAAGTAAGGTTTCTACTACCAATTTAAAATTCACACTGTTTGGATTGTGTAACTTAATAATATATTGATTGATTAAGTATTACACAATACTTAAAATATAAAATAAAGTGGTAAACTTAGTTGAGAAAAGGATTACCAAAAGGAATCCTATGTGCCAACTTTAATGTAGGATGATGAAACAGGGTGTTAAAAACTAAACAGCCAAACTGTTGAATAAAACAAATATTTTATACATAATGCATATTTGAGTATTCATTATCAGATATTTTGTGATTTCCCAGTAATTTTAAAGCTTAGTTTATTAATTATTATTAATGTTATTAATGTATAATTATAATCATTTTATAGGGGGAACTTTATAAACAGACATAGGAGAGGGATAGGATAGTGGATCAATCTGACATGGAGCTGTGGACTATAACCGACATATGGGAGTGAGCTCACTGAATATGGACATGGCTGAGTAATAAATAATAGCATGGCTTGGTAATACATAATGGCATATCTCAATAATGAATGATAGCATCGTTCACCAATAAATAAAATTATAAATCTGAAATAAATAATAGCATGGCTCAGTAATAAATATTAGAATGACTTGGTAATATATAATAGGATATATCAGTAGTAAATAATATAAAATGAAATAGCATCGTTCAGTAATAAATATTAGAATGACTTAGTAATATATAATAGGATATATCAGTAGTAAATAATATAAAATAAAATAGCATCGTTCAGTAATAAATATTAGAATGACTTAGTAATATATAATAGGATATATCAGTAGTAAATAATATAAAATGAAATAGCATCGTTCAGTAATAAATATTAGAATGATTTAGTAATATATAATAGGATATATCAGTAGTAAATAATATAAAATAAAATAGCATCGTTCAGTAATAAATATTAGAATGACTTAGTAATATATAATAGGATATATCAGTAGTAAATAATATAAAATGAAATAGCATCGTTCAGTAATAAATATTATAATGACTTAGTAATATATAATAGGATATATCAGTAGTAAATAATATAAAATGAAATAGCATCATTCAGTAATAAATATTAGAATGACTTAATAATATATAATAGGATATATCAGTAGTAAATAATATAAAATAAAATAGCATCGTTCAGTAATAAATATTAGAATGACTTAGTAATATATAATAGGATATATCAGTAGTAAATAATATAAAATAAAATAGCATCGTTCAGTAATAAATATTAGAATGACTTAGTAATATATAATAGGATAAAATAAAATAGCATCGTTCAGTAATAAATATTAGAATGACTTAGTAATATATAATAGGATATATCAGTAGTAAATAATATAAAATAAAATAGCATCGTTCAGTAATAAATATTAGAATGACTTAGTAATATATAATAGGATATATCAGTAGTAAATAATATAAAATAAAATAGCATCGTTCAGTAATAAATATTAGAATGACTTAGTAATATATAATAGGATATATCAGTAGTAAATAATATAAAATGAAATAGCATCGTTTAGTAATAAATATTAGAATGACTTAGTAATATATAATAGGATATATCAGTAGTAAATAATATAAAATGAAATAGCATCGTTCAGTAATAAATATTAGAATGACTTAGTAATATACAATAGGATATATCAGTAGTAAATAATATAAAATAAAATAGCATCGTTCAGTAATAAATATTAGAATGACTTAGTAATATATAATAGGATATATCAGTAGTAAATAATATAAAATAAAATAGATCGTTCAGTAATAAATATTAGAATTACTTAGTAATATATAATAGGATCATTCAGTAGTAAATATTATAAAATAAAATAGCATCGTTCAGTAATAAATATTAGAATGACTTAGTAATATATAATAGGATATATCAGTAGTAAATAATATAAAATAAAATAGCATCGTTCAGTAATAAATATTAGAATGACTTAGTAATATATAATAGGATATATCAGTAGTAAATAATATAAAATAAAATAGCATCGTTCAGTAATAAATATTAGAATGACTTAGTAATATATAATAGGATCATTCAGTAGCAAATAATATAAAATAAAATAGCATCGTTCAGTAATAAATATTAGAATGACTTAGTAATATATAATAGGATATATCAGTAGTAAATAATATAAAATAAAATAGTATCGTTCAGTAATAAATATTAGAATGACTTAGTAATATATAATAGGATATATCAGTAGTAAATAATATAAAATAAAATAACATCATTCAGTAATAAATATTAGAATAACTTAGTAATATATAATAGGATATATCAGTAGCAAATAATATAAAATAAAATAGCATCGTTCAGTAATAAATAAAATCATAGACCAGTAGTAAATAACGGAACGGTTCAGTAATAAGTGTAGCATATCTCAGTAATAAATATAGCATAGTTCGCTAATAAATCATAGAGCAATAATAAATAATGGGAAAGCTCAGTAATAAATAATAGCATGCCACCAACACTTCCAGTGGGCCATCGGATGACAAACAAAGAAGAGATCACAGGCAAACTGACATTTTAGTCCCGCAGGTTGACGCAGAAGATCGGGCAACAACGTACATGACTCTTCTACTTCATCTGATTACAATAATAACTGTACGTATGGACGACGACTGAACAGCGTACCAACTTCTAACTGAGATGAGGGGGCCAAAGCCTCACAGATATTATGTAGATCGCTGGATAAACTTCTGACCGTCTGGGCGAAGGGCTTAACGACAGAACAAGGCTTCGACTTCTTGATTCGATCGAGAAGATGCACATTGCCAACCAAGTCTTTGGCCATAACATCCTGGGGAACCTGGTAACTTTAAAAAATAAGGGACACCAGGATGTGCCGCAGTAAATACCACAAGGGAATCATAGCAATCAGTCGACACTACGATCATGACAGGCCGCACTGCTATGTCATTCATGACTTGCCCCTGGACGAACTACACTTGCCGTTGTAGGAGGCTCTCGGGATGGCGACCATGGTCAAAGTCGCAGGGACCGATTGGTGATCATGTGATAAAGCTGGAAGTATATCACACAGAGGAGCTACGAGATCTTCCACGCTTGGACTGGTGAACAGTTGCCCATTTTCGTGGTACGGTGAAGTCCGACAACTCTCTAAACGGCGGTGCGGCTATAGAATGTGCTGAAAACAGAGCTGGAATCACGCCCGGAAACCAGATTCATAAAATCTTCAGTCACAGCATCCGGTCCATAGGTGAATGGTGGAAATAGTCATTTCACCATCGGACCGTTTTATTGAGACCATGGAATTGTTAGTGGACGTTACAGAAATCTAAAATTTAACGATAGGAAATGTAGAGTACATTTTCAGAAGGCCATAAACATGTTTTTAGTTAGTTATTTTATTACATTTTACTTTTATATATTTAATGCAAGTAGAAAGGTTTTTATATTGAATGGTAATAGTGTATTGACGTAGACTATTATTTCATCATTAGGGATAGTTTTGAAGCCTTATTAATTTGATTTAAATGCCAATTTAATGATTGGAAATGTGTATTTATATTTATTCAGAATTTAGTTAAATTAAGTGACAAACATTTGAGTACCGATAAAAAGAACTGTACATTTATATATGGGCCACCTAATTGCGGAAAGAATTTATTTACCCAATGTTTAGCTTCACTGCTGTTGAACTATTAGAACGATGATAAACGCATCACGTGGAAATGCTTTTTGTTCTGAAAATTGTTACAACAGGTGTATAATAATGTGGTACGAGGCGAGGTGTGGCTCCGATTTGAACGAAAAGATCATTGTTCAAGTTACGCCTGTTGTAATCAATACAAAACACAAATCGTATTCCCACCTCACAAAACACCTGCCGTTGTCACTGGCAATTACTAAGTGATTCCGAATGATGACAGGCTCAATAGTAGATTGATTATATACGATTGGACCTCTTGTGGTGACCGTCGTAATTATATACGATTGGACCTCTTGTGGTTACCGTCGTAATAATATACGATTGGACCTCTTGTGGTGACCGTCGTAATTATATACGATTGGACCTCTTGTGGTGACCGTCGTAATTATATACGATTGGACCTCTTGTGGTGACCGTCGTAATTACAGTGACAAAGGTCTCCTCCCTTAGAATTAGGTGTAATTATTGTAACAATAAATTTAGTAATGAAATTAAACATAAAATATTCTTGAAATGTTACATATGAGAAAATAAATAAATAACATATTTATTAATACTTTATTTTCCAGTTATTGTCTTTTTTTACGCATGAAATATGATATTTTCCAGCTCGGATGTCGTTTAGCTAGCATTAATGTTCGAAATAAATAGGCCACATCATTGTTATGATCACTTGACTCATTTTACCAAACGTAGTTCTCTGGATCAGTCCGCTACTGTCAGACGATAACACTGGGTCAATATTAATGTTGGCAGCTGTGGATAAAAGTTTCATTTGTCGCCAAAACAGTATTAGTTTAGTTTGTAATTAGTGTTATCTCTAATGAAGTGTTGGGCTTGCCTAAAACCTATACTCAATACTAAAATACAGACCTATATCCATTGAAACAATGAATATAAGCTCCAATCATAAGTCCTGGATTATCGGCGAATGTCATAAGGTTTGTGGGTAAATATGAATCATAAGTGTGTGAAAAATCAAACAAATAGGTATTTCAATCTCTACTATATATATACAAATCATTCCCTGTACAGCACTATATCTAAAGTAAAATCCCTGACGTGTGTGTGTGTGTGTGTGCGCGCGCGTGAGTGCGTGCGTGCGTGCGTGCGCGTGCGTGCGTGCGTGCGTGTGTGTGTGCGTGCGTGCGTGCGTGTGTGTGTGTGTGTGTGTGTGTGTGTGTGTGTGTGTGTGTGTGTGTGTGTGTGTGTGTGTGTGTGTGTGTGTGTGTGTGTGTGTGTGTGTGTGTGTGTGTGTGTGTGTGTGTGTGTGTGTGTGTGTGTGTGTGTGTGTGTGTGTGTGTGTGTGTGTGTGTGTGTGTGTGTGTGTGTGTGTGTGTGTGTGTGTGTGTGTGTGTGTGTGTGTGTGTGTGTGTGTGTGTGTGTGTGTGTGTGTGTGTGTGTGTGTGTGTGTGTGTGTGTGTGTGTGTGTGTGTGTGTGTGTGTGTGTGTGTGTGTGTGTGTGTGTGTGTGTGTGTGTGTGTGTGTGTGTGTGTGTGTGTGTGTGTGTGTGTGTGTGTGTGTGTGTGTGTGTGTGTGTGTGTGTGTGTGTGTGTGTGTGTGTGTGTGTGTGTGTGTGTGTGTGTGACAAGTGCACACCATCAGCGTATTCAACAAATCTATGGGACAGTGCTCCAGCCAGTTTTATTTACGAGTCATAAGCCACAGAAGTAGTTGAAGCATTCAATGTTGTTTTGTTTGTTATTTTAGCATTTTTTCCATATCCTGTGTAATCAACGTGCTAGTTAGGCTGTCCCGATATCTTTGAACCAAAATGTATTTGATAACCCGTGGTTATCATGTAGTACAGCATATACAAAACCGGGTTTATGTAAGTTCATCTGTGGTCGGTATTCCCATATGATAGGCTGTTCGGTTTACAATTGGAAATATAGTCAATGCTTGATGCAATTCAGGTAAAGGTGTGGCACCTGTTTTCATATCCAGTGGGTAATGCTTCAGATTACTAAACCCGGTATGTGTGTTGTCAAAGCTCACTGCTGTTTCAGTAGCAACGGTTTTACCCCACCACATTTCATGGCTACAACCTTCTTTGGAATCTATTGCACAATCTCTGGGATACATTGGATTACTTGCATCAGATTTAATAGTGACACACCCACTGTTGGATCTGTTATACAAACCATGAGCGTAAACTCTAAACACTAATAAATTATAATTACCACAATTCATTCCGGCACTGTTATTTATAGATAGTGTACGATATCCCATAGGTGATATTACTGTCACACATTCTTTTACAGCACTGTAAACTGATAAATTATCAGACTCACCTGGTGTAAAGTACCAAGGTAGACAGACATTCAACAGGTACATTAGCATAAGATGTACATGTCAATGACTCAACCGCACCGTCAGACGTACTATACTGAGAAATAATAGATTTGAATTTATTTGCATAGGAATACATCATTATGTTATGACGGAATACCAATTCACCCGTCTTGAATGATGAGGTGCTGTCAATGCTACGCCTAATCTAATTTTTTGATTGCATCCAAGTGTACATTTAATCCAACCTATCGTAAAGAAGTAATAAATGATTCAAAATTATGAATATTCAACCAGGATCTCATATATTGATTTCTCTACAAATGATATAACATTTTTCTGTAAATTTATGAATTTACAAATAAAAATAATTTTAATTTGAAGTATCACAAAAATTTTAGCTCTATAGTTTATACATGGAGAGATGCTCGTTATATTTCCAAAACTTAATATAATTCCAAAAATATTATATATTTCCAGAAACACACAAAAAATACAATTTGGCTATCAGTAAACGATAAATAAAGAGTTCCATTTGTGTACACTCTCAACCAACCCTAACTACCGACTTCCAATTAGTCGTGTGTGCTCCCCCTCTCGGCTGTAATAATTGATTTAACCTTTGTTTTGTTTGTCCAATTACTGTTTTACCTCTTTTCTAAAAATATGTTCAACATACATGTTTAGTTAATTTATTATGTATTGTTAACTAAATTAGCTAGTTTGGAAATAATCGTTTGAATACGGGGAGGGTACTAGGGGTGTAGTAAACGTTTAAATACGGGGAGGGTACTAGTGGTGTAGTAAACGTTTAAATACGGGAAGGGTACTAGGGGTGTAGTAAACGTCTAAATACGGGAAGGGTACTAGGGGTGTAGTAAACGTTTAAATACGGGGAGGGTATTAGTGGTGTAGTAAACTTTTTCTAATTAGTGGTAATAACATGGCTTGTAACAAGTAATTGCTACAGTAACTAGTTTTCTTTCTGAGATATGTACTGAAACATTTTAAAACAAGATAGATGTTAGAAAAAAATTGTTAGTATTTCATTATTAATGGATTGTTATTATGTTTGTTTTAATATATTCCTTTTCAAACAAGCCTGAAAGTTTTTTTAAGTATCGTCATATTTTATAACTTTAAGAACTATCTCTTATAAAGAATGAAGGTTTAAATGGTCCATATAGAGACCGGAGTGCCAACCTGGTAGAGATTAGAGTATAAATATATATTTTATTATTATTATCATTATTATTGTGAGATAAAAACATAACTACAACTGCCAATAGTTTTTGTGTGTTAGAAAGTTTTCTACGTTTATCACAATATATTTTATACAAAATAATGATCAGTTTTGTGTCACATATAATACAAATATACTAACTGACTGATTTAAATAGTCCCATGTTATTAAAATTTAGTTTTTCACTTACCATTAACTTTTAACGTTTTCAGTATGTTTTATATTTAAATAGATAATTACTTACTGATTTCATAAGAACTATCATTAATAATTGCTAGTATTACTTATATGTCATGAAAGTACATGATAAGACTTTTAAATCACGACACTGGATTTGAGGTTTGAAATAAAAGTAGGTTTATTTCAAGGCAGGGTTTTTAGTATTAATTTATTTTAGTTTATAAATTAAATTGCATTATTAAAAGTTATTTGAGGATAAAAATTTCCAACGATTTTATATGGATTTTTCTGCAGCTGGATTGAATATTGGAAAGTGGAGCTTATGGAAAACATGACAAAGTGGAGTCAAACAACAATATCGGATAACTCCAATCATCAGTAAATATCAAACACATGCGTATTTCAATCCTATCAGAACAAATTTTATTTTCAGTTATTTCCAACTTTTTGCTCAACACTGGAATCATATTTTGTTTGAAACAGTTGTATGCTCCGTTTCGTCAATTTTAATTTTATTTTCTTGAAAATCTCTCGTCAAAGTACTTCTTTAGAAAATATTTTACTTTTGGCCAAACACAATTTTAATATTTCTCAAATAATATGTATATATTTTGCAACTTTATTAAATACGTCATATAAAGAGAGAAAACTCGTAGACTTTTCGTAACTTGTAGCCGCGTGCAAGTCCTACTTGAGATTCTGAGAACTTTCACCACGTGTACACTCGCAGTTCGGTTCAGAAGTCACGTGGTTGGTTGGTTTTTCTGGTTGAGTGGAAAACACATCCCTCCCCAATTTCAACTGAGACATCTAAGTGTGTTCTTTTTTACTTTCACGCTGTAAAGATGGAAATAGTTTATCTTTGTGATGCCTATTATGAAAGTATACATTTGCAGAACACTACACTATTAATATGTCATATTTATGTTCTATTAAATTATTGTTTTCCTGTACCATTTTATAAAACTACTAACGAAAAAGATATAAACTTATAGATATACCAAAGTAATTTTGAAAAAAAAATTATAGTTCGTATCAAAACTGTACACGACATAAAAAGTAAATACAAAAATTAATTTCGACCTTTAACACGTAAGAAATACATAAATGGAAGTATAACTGTGGAATGAGCAGCAAATGTCAACCATGTTTAAGAACCAGATATATCTCTTGTTTATCCCTAACGACGAACTAAACAAAACGTATCACCACATAAATTTTGTTTTTAGAAAAATAAACCAAATGACTAAATATATAAACAGGATATTGTTTCAAGTATAATTACAAAAATCTATTCTAAAATTTGATTTGTGATTTGCCAGTAGCCTTGATCGGAGGGTCCCAACGTTATCGCAATATTATTGTGTCAAGCAACATCTGGCGTGGCTGTTCCTTGGATGGGTGACGGTGATGGATCCCGTCTTTGCATGCAGCTCACTTGCCGAGTCACTGGTGGTGTTTCGAATGCCACCTGTAAACCTTGGGTTAAGTGTTAGATAGGAATTCTTAATTCCTATCTCACCTGGTAAAATTAAATCCCCTTTAACATACAATATTTTTAGATATAACTGAAACGTCGAGTTATATTTTGGAATAAGCTATATAACTAAGGTTCAAGTAAAGCTAAAAAAAAACATTAGCTTTATTTTCTAACCAATTTTATCACCAACCAAGCTTACTAACCCATGCAACTACATCTAGTACTTCATGACAAATGAAAACATATTTTCTGTAATACTACCCTTTCTATAACTGCTATAAGGTTTGCCAAAATAATAAAAATCCTAGGAATAATATACTAGCTTCAGTGCTACTCCACACCAACGCATAAACATGTTTTTAGTACAGCACTTAGTTCTGACATCAGCCTGACTTGTGATATGATCAACAGATAACCAATGATTTCATCCCTTTGACCTTCAAATATACCTCACAGAATCTACATTATTGAAGATAAACCCCTTGAAAAATATCAATAATATCCAACGCCAATGCATACATATATGTCAAGCATTAGAGTGGTAACAGACTTGAGGATTTCGTCTGCAACATATTCGAAACGTTCACAAAATGCAGTTAAAGGATTACTTACCAATGGAGACTTAAATTCCAACTGAAAATAATTTATTTAAAATACTATAAAATAGGAACCACGACATGAATAAATTATTCCAGACTGATGTTAAAAGGAACTCACTAAACTACATATATTTACTAAGGTAAGGTAGACTCCAGCACATGTGATCTCATAATACAATTATCGTTGTCCAATGCAACCAATTCCAGTTCGTAGTTCCACTGTCAATCTGTGCGTTCCGTTCCACAGGACTCTACTATTCACACGAGCGATTACAAACACATCCATTGACACCGGATTGTCTGTAATGAAATCAAGGTGCCGTTTAGTCTGCCCTAATTGGCAAAATTTTTTGCAGATAATATTGATAAATTATAACTAGCTACATTTTCACCAAAATAAAATAAAGAGATTATGTAATTAATTATCAATGTAAGATATAAATTATTTATTTGTTAAATTTTTTTAGCGTGACAATTTCTTCTCATTCAAAAGGTAATACTGGCTATAACACGCAATTGATTACAATTAGCCCTACCTAGTTTTCTAATTGTAAAATATATATAGAATACATATCTACTGTACTATACTATGTATTAAGAATATTAACACGAAACATTAATAGTTTATTATAGGTTCTACTATCTATCTTTGAAGGCTCTTTTGGTTAAAGATTGTACTCACCTCTGAATGAAATACGTATCGTTAAGATTGGTTGCTTGGCCCATTGCTTTTTTTCTTAATGGTTGTCTGAATACGCACTGACATGTAATTTTCTAAATATTTTTATTACTTTTTTTGTTATTGTCTTGTTAAAAACTAGTATCTGTTCGTTCCCTCTATTGTTACAGATATATTATCAGTATAGTACGCTGACCAATTACAATGGCTTATAAAATTAATTATTATTGGGACAATCCTAATTTATTCCTCATTTATTATACAACCGAATTAATATATCTTGGCTGGTATTAAACATAGAGTAAATTATAGCTTATCTTTAATTGTTTAAAGACCTCAATGTTTTATAATTCGTTTAATTTAGGTTTTAAATTATTCAGTTCATTATCAATCATTTATTAGACTATTTTAAACTAATATACACGTAATGATCTAAAGGTCATTTTATTTTATGTATGTATTATGGTACACCTAGTGAGTATTTAAAAATATGCTGTATAGCAGAAAATTATAACATCAAACATTTGCCAACTAAGGAAAAAATCTACTTTTTTATTTTAGAGGTTAGAAGCCTCGATTGTTTTTAAAAGTTGCAAGATCGGTTTATAAAACATTTTACAACTACGTTCAGTTCAATACACATCAATAAAAACTTAAATCGTAGAAACATGTTAATGGTACATTATTCCAATCTCAGAAAGGTCGTTAGTATTATTCAAACCGTTGCCGTTCGTTTTACAATTTAAAGTTTAAATGAATTTTGAAACCTTGACATTCAAATTTACAAAGCTAACTTAGCCAATTAACATTTTTAATAAAGCTCTGCTATGTTTATTTTATTCTAATAAACCAAAAACAAAATAAAAAACTTCACCAAACTTAAAATTAATAGATAAAAAATACTTCACTTCTTAATGTTCCTTATTGACGTTTCCTCTGCCTTAACTACTCCTTCAATGATCTTGAAGACAAACTTTTGCATAAAAGTAAGCCTATTGCTAGAGATCACGTGCAGGCACTCTTGTTATTATTATTAAATATTATATTAAAAATGTAGATCTGTGTAATAAACAAGTATTCAACCATTTTAAAACATGTTATTCAAATCAATATATGACTTACATTAAAATTTATGCATATCTAGTGACAGTCAGTTCAATAGTAACCATAGATCAAATGAGACGTATTTTGTTACTACTTTCAAATGTGTGTAAAAAACATAATATATAAATGTATGTAAACTTTAGTATTTATCGTATTATCAATAAATAAAATTTTCCACTTCCATCTCCTTAAAGGATGAAAAAGTAGTTGTGGTAGGAAGTGGGTGGCACAGTACATAAAGTATATAGTTTATATGTACTAAATTAGTATTACACCGTTATTATACCAATCGTTCTTTTTATTATTAAAATATATTAAAACAAATCCAACATATTCAAATAACGTATTATTCTCAGTATGTTCATAACAAGATTAATTGATAAAAAATCTGATAATCAAAATTGAAATGTTTGTAAATCTATCCTTTGGGATTTTATATTAACCTATTGTTGGTTACACCATATTAGGTGTGTGAAGAACAATGCAAGCACGAAGTTGGCCTCAGTAATGACATCAATAGCAGTGCAATAAAATAAAGAAAATATAATTTTACGTTTAACAAGATAACATAGACACATTAACATAAATTAAACTAGATGTTTTATATTTGCACTCTTTGGTGGGTTAACAATAAAATGGGACTTATTACTCAAAATTTCCTCTTTTGTTCAAAAGACCTTTTTTTACAATAAATGCATTGTATACTTTACAAACCTAGCTGCAATAAAAAACTATTTGACAGAGGAACACATAAAAACAATAACACATTTCTGTAATCTTCTTCAATATTCCACGCTTTTAGATAAAGCTAAAAGTTAAGATTGTAGTTTTAAAATAATTACCAAAAAATGTATGTCATAAGTTGTTGTTGAAATGGAAATTACAAACAGCAAAAAGCATCTGTAAAGTATGACCTTAAAGAATACACTATTTTACTTTGTACTGGAAGGTCACCTTTTTTGTTTTGTTCTCATGAAAAATGCCTATAATTAAGGGGACCCGGAAGGTCCTATGCTACGCATGTTAAATTCTAGAATTTGGTGCAAACTTTTCTCAGAAAGTACCATAGCTACAGTAATGCAATTTTCACCACATGTTCTATACTTATTACCCTACACTTTAACACAGGAATTTACATTTATATTTAGTTTTAGCAAAGTTTTCAACTTTTTTATAGGTATATTATTTTTTCTGTGTTTTTGTCAATAAATATTTTTTAATTTAATCATTAACTGTTAAAAAAATAAATCCCTCTGTTAAAATGTGTGACAATATGTACATGATATGTAGTAAAAATGTCATGAAGTTACCTCCAGTAGTTTTGGAGAAAAATTTGCACCAAGTTACAAAAACTAGTTTTTCGGAAAATCGCAAAAAACGCAAGCCTGTAAGTAAAATCTTTATTTTCTCATTACCTTTTTAACTAAAACATCCCAGCTCCAAATTTACAATAATATTTACATTTTCTTCCTTATTGTATGCATCATATTTCAAATCTAAATTCCCAAGTTTCCTTTTGGAAGCACTGTCTACACCTTCGAATGATCTAGGTTTCCTCATGGGAGTAGACCTAGGACTAGTGCTGGAGTCAGAAACTTGGTCATTAGTCTCATTACCAACTCTAGGTAAAGGCTTTCCTACATTTTTTCGTTTCTTGAACACTTTTGCAGGTTTTCTAGGTCTTCTAGGCATTGTAAATGCAATATAAAACTAATAAACACTGCACTAGAAATAATAATTTATCGAAACCACAACACAAGTTTAGAAAACTTTCAAAACAATAAACTTTGAACAAGAAAGAATGAGAAATGTAAACAAACTGAATAGTAAGTAAACAGGTTAGCCAACCAGACAAAACATTATAACCAAAAAATATGAAATGTATACTATAACTAGACCTACACCAAATATGATCTAGAGTGCTAAGGACGGCTAGGATAAAGTACCAAATCCATGCGTGCAATCATATACAAATATATTTTTTAACCCAGTAATTAGTAGCCAAAGTTTTAAGTATTTTATATCAAATTGTTCAGAACAAAATGGCCTATCAGAAACTAATATTAAAAAAAATAATTATTTTCATTTTTCACCGACTGAAAATAAAATAATACCACTTCTTTAATAATTTTTCTTCTTTATTACTACAATTCTTATTTTAATAGTGCATAAAAGGCAAAATATTTTAAGAACAAAATGTATAGTCAAATTAAATATATTTCTAGAATTATAATTAATAAAGTTTCCTCTTTGTTATTATACAAATTGTTGTTTTACTATTGACTTAATACAAAATGTGTTGTTCCTGTCCTCAGTACAGTATATGTGAACAAAAAAAAAATGAACCTATTAGGCTGACAACTACATCAAACTACTGAATGATTACTTCAAAACAAAGAACATGACTGAAGTGTGCTTAATATTTATTGTTGGAGAAAAGGAATGAAATTGGCAATCGGGATGATTTGAAAAACGATACTCCTACACTTACAGACAAAAGGGAAACGTTTGAAAACTCACCTAGCAACGAGACACGATTAAATACTAACCACGCACAAATACACTCACTCCGCGAAACGTGACAAAAACTGCTCTTCTGAGACAGGCAACAAAAGAATGAACGCATCTCTAGTGGCGAGACCGTGTGTTTCAGGAGAACTTAACTAGAAACTGCAAACGTTCTACTTCTCTATATAACCTCGGTCAATGGGAAAGATCCAAAAACTAAGACGAATCGTTCACTGGCGAAAAAATGTTGGTTTTAGGTCTTAGGACTCAACCATCCCGATCAGGAAAATTGTCTGGACATGTCAGAGAAATCCAAAACATGTATTTACCTCATCAGCCCGTAAAATCTTATTAAATTCTCTTTACCATGCAAATGACATTTTTATTCATTGCATTATCATTTTCAATTTTTCTGTAAAACTTTTAAAATGTTGATTCAAAACTTTCTGTACAATTGTTATCTTTTTAGCTCTAATAGCTTACAAAATATTTTAATTTTTCTCTTGGCTTCGAACAATATTATTTTATTTATTTAACGTCTTTTGTTAACAATGTCGATTACTTATTAATACAATAATCATAAAACCCATTATTTATAAAATTGCCAATTGAAGAAATGCTGCGGGTTTATTTGTTCCTAAATATCTCATTCTGCAGTCTACCTTATTAAATTACTATTTTTTATCATTTATCGTCAGTTACTTTAAAACAAGGCTGCTTGTTTTATCCTAGTGAAAATAGTTTTATAACCAAATGTCAAATTTTCGTATATTTATGCAGAGTAAAAAACATTAGTTACTGTATTGTAATACTAATGATAAGTAGGTTGAGTAACTTGAAAGCTGTCTAGAACAAAATACGAGATTTATTTTTTATTGTTCAGAGATAATTATTTTAATTTGCTTGCCCTCCATTTTTGCTTTGTAATTGGTCTGCTGCACCTTGAAATACTCCTTCCACAACTACTTGTGCTTTATTTAAAGTTGGGTCTACTTGTATACCAACAACGATATCCATCAGCATGAAGCCTATAGACAAACAAATTAACTGTCATCAATGAACATTTATAAGTAGTAAATTTTGTATACATCTACATATCCACCTAATTTGTAGGTTAAAAGGTAAAAAAAGACTATTTTTATAACATCTGTAACAAGAAATTGTGTTACTGGCCTAGTAGCACGAGAATTATAAAAGAAACAATGCAGTTTGAAATGGAATGAATGTTATTTTAGACCGAAGTAAAATTGTGTCGTCCGTATAGTTATGTATATACAAACAGTTGATTATTGTACTTGTTTTTAAATTTTTTTTAGACATTTTGTGAAAAATGTTTGCACTAGGTAAAATGAGTACATAACCCTATTATGATATTATGAGATATAGTCTTGTATAAAATAAAATTAGTTTAAGAATTATACATTTAGCAATCTTAGAACTTAGGCTTAAGCGGCCGGTGTTATAACTGGAATATATATAACCACGTCAAGGTGCAATGTACATTATTTACAAAGTAACCAGACGTTTCGCCCATACTGTCATGTGGCATCCTCAGTGGTATCTCTGAGACCACTGGGGATGTGGTCTCAGAGACCCGTATACCTCTGAACTCATATCAGTCTCAGAGATACCTCTGAGGATGCCACATCACAGTATGGACGAAACGTCTGGTTACTTTGTAAATGATGTACATAGCACCTTGTCGCGGTTGTCACCAGAAAATATAGATTTTAGTTTCATTTATAAAACTATCTAGAATTAGAATAAAGTAAAATTATAGGCCATTACTTAGTTTCTTCTCATTCATTAGTATAAACTATAAATATAGTCGGAACTGGTGGTGCAGTTGGTCAAAGTGTTATGGAGGTTGTAGGCGATAAGTTCTATACTCAGTTCTCTTAATACTGACACGGTGTCCACTCAATGGTTGCCATCTACCTGAACACTATTAGAAAAGTATGTAGTGCCTATGTTGGGTGCTAGTCAAGTTTCAGATATTGTGTAATAAAGAGTACAAAGTATCTGGCCTGTCAATTAGCTGAAAATCAGACCAACACTACGTGGTTCGGATTCCAAGTAAAGCTGTAGATCACTTAGATGCTCTGACTATTGAGCTATTAATAAATACCTCTCCGTAAGGAACGGTCGACCTTAGTTAGTTAGTAACAATGACTACACTCGTCCATCTACACTCATCACACTCATTTACCCCTCATATTCACCCATATCTCTACGATCGGCGTCTTATTGATGAATAATGAATGAATAAATTAAACTATCAAAATAAAATATGTATAAACTCATGTGAATGTACACACAATAAAAACACATACACACACACACACTCACATACTTTTAAGTTCTTAGTTCTGAAGCTTTTATTTCTTTGTAATATAGGTCGTGACAGTTTTATATTTAGATTTTTAATTAGCATAAGACGTGTTGGTACAAATACAGCACAAGTGAATTTCACACAACACAAATTTATTACAATATAAGCAACAAAATGCACAAATATAAAGGTGATACGCTCACCTTTATCAGACTAGAGGAATGTCTGGCATAGAAGATTTAGGGGAATTTTATTAAATTTGAGATTTTTATTAGTAAACTTGTTTATATTTAAGATTTTAAGTTTATAATAATTTTTTTTAATTTTAAACAGGCATTTATATTATTCCTCATCAATAATAAAAATAGACATACCTAATAAGGCGAGAAGTACACACAGGCAAGTGGTTTGATGAGACATCATTTTTCTTATTGACTTGCTAGCAGTTTTGTCCTAATGAGACTATTCTTTGACTTTGCACTCTGTAGTTTATATAGTATTCAACCTTAGGATAGCAAACATAATTTTATGATTTCGTATTGACTGAGCAAATCATGTCAACAAGCATTTTAAAACATTACAGTGAATTATTGCTTTACAAATATCATATACTATTATTTTGCATATAGGTTTCCAAATTATAATTTATATAGTTGCAATTATAGGCTATATACCTCTGTATTTAAATTTGCACTTTTACCTGGCAACATAGTAAACAATTTCATTTGTTTACTAATTGATGTAGACGATAACAAGTCATGCAGTAAAAGCAAATACAAGAACGAACCTAAACAGAGCAACGGCAATGAGAACCAAGGACAAAAGAACTGACAGTACTCATTTGAATATATATATATATATATATATATATATATATATATATATATATATATATATATATATATATATATATATATATATATGAAAAGTCAACATCTCATATGTTGACTTTTCATTTATATTTTCGAGTTGAGACTAAAATGTTATTTTGGAAATAAAAATAAATTTTTTTTTCATACTAATAATTTTATGGCTATTGAATACTTTAACGCTGTATAGTTACATACAGTAGCTTTATAGTGTACCTAAATATGTATTCAAAAATCTGTCAAATAAAACTGGTGGTGCACTTTATTCTGTTAGTAAGTATTAGTTTGCAATAAATCCTCATAAATTATAAATATTCCACGAAATTACATAATGGGTGAAACGTGTGGTTATAGTATTGTTAATAGAGTAGATAGTACTTTAACGTGGTTGTCATTGTAAAGCATAGACTATAATTATAACCGACCTCAGAACATTTATCATTAACATTAGGAAATAAAATCACAGCCCCGTCCCTCTCAAATCAATTTATAAACCAATATGCTTAGTAATGTAAGTAAGAAACGACAATTAAAAGACCTTGGGTATCTTATAGAACAAAAAAAATTAAAAAGTACTTCTAACTTTTCTCTTATATAAAATTTAAGAGGAAAGATTACATCCTTAAATAATATTTTTATTTTGATTAAGTTTTATGAATAAAAGTTTCTGTTTCCAACAATTTCAAGAGACCATCCTTGTAACTCAGAATGGAAATTTGTTACGACCAAAACTTTGCCACCGGCAAACGTAACTACCAGACGTTCTCCAGATACACGCTGTAATCACTTTAGTTGAATAACTTGACGAGTTTTATACAAGTTGTGAGTTTTTTTATGTGATCTAGTATTCATTGTAAGTATATCATTTTTGAAGTTCTAAGCTTTAATTATTACTATAAAAGTCTTTTGTTACAACCAGAGTTTAAAAAAGTACCCTCTAAAATAATAGTAAACCATTGAAAAGTACTGTATTCATTTAACTATAAGGAGACAACATGAGTAACTTACTAGTCTGTTAGCTATGTTGATTTTAATCCTATAAGAACAGTGTTATTTTCAAACCGGATCATGCGTATCCAAACCAAACAATTATTTTTAAATTGACTTTTTTCCAAATAAATTCCATTTGATCAAGGATGAGTCTGCTCGTTGGAATAGCATTACAAATTCTCAATGAGTTGTGTAAAAAAATATAAAACCTTTTGAGTTTGAAGTTTTTATTTTCACCTAGTTTTCAAAACTAGGCGTATGTATTCAAAATACCAAAAAGCAAATCCACTACGCAATGTGATAACGTTGAAAATAACCCTCATACACAGCATTTGGCCAATAAATAACGAAGAAATGTGGATTCACAAATAACATTATTCTAATGATATTAAAATCTAAATGGCCTACAGCCTCTGCAGTATTAAGGGTCTTCGTCCGGGCGCTCAGTTTAGCGCTTTAAGGAATGTTGGTATAGATTTTATCGCAATTTCCGCTAAGAGAAGTAAAGATCCTAACCTACTCAAGAACAAGACATGTAATTCCCTCCCCTCTCTCCCCCTCATAGCCCCCGCCTTCCCGGCCTCGCAAATTCGAAAGATGGGGCATAACTCCCACATTTATAGTAAACTCTAGCATGAATTTTATTTATATTACTAATCTACTTTTTTAGCGAAAGATGACTGTACAAATTGCAACTCAAAATTTGAACAAATATCATTTATAGAAAAATAATTGGTAACAGTTAAAAAAAGTATACTCCTTTTTAATATTTACTATATACTAAGTTGATTGGCACCTTTGGTGCACTATATTCTCAAAATTTCAATAAATTATATCATGGTTTGTTCATGAGTAATACACCAAAAAGGCCAAATTAGTCACAAATCAGCCATAAAGAATTTGTTTTGAATTTTTCCCGTAACACATTTATTACTAACTTGGATAGTAACAATTTTGTTCAAAAAATGTAAAAAAATAATTCTTGATCGAACACTTTTAACACTCCAAGTTAAATAATTTATTTTACTTATGCAATATTTTTGGATAGGAAATTTTCATAAACAAATAGAGTAGTAAAATAACGCCAGTAAACATGTTTTTCTTTTTCAATTTTTATATTTCGTAAATGAGGAATAAACAAGTTTATCTCAAAATGAATGGATTCATCTAAATGAATCGGAATTAGTACTCTATGGAGAACACCTCGAGCATCTTGGGAGAAGGAAGATAGAACATCAGTTCTAAGAGATGCTGGAGGGGTTTTCTAAAAGCCTAAGATTTTTTAAACTGACTTTAATTGAGTTGAAATATAACATTGGTTTCTTGAAGGCTGAATTTGTATGGCGTGTGTCTTAAAATAGAATTTAGATTCACAAAAGTATTTATATGAAAGAAGGAACAAAATCTGTAAATTCATGGCTTCAAGGCTTATCATGCAGGAAGATCAAGCTAAGGTCGAATTATTTTAACATGATGAAAAAGTATTTATCTGCGCATTGTACACAGAATCCCATTTCTCTTTATTCCATAGATAAATTTACTTTAAACGGAACAAGTCAAGTACAGAAATCTACATAAAATTTTATAAAACATTTCAAGATATTTACATAAATTAATTATTATATTCGATTAATAATTTCTACAGGCTGTACTATCCTCCTCAACGGTACAGAAGGCACCAGCCATCAATAACCCTCTCGCCTTTCTCTCAAAAACCCGACCACAGCTCTCCTCTCTGATGTCATCAAGCAAAACATTTTAAAGTAAAACGCCTGCATAAATTAATGTCGTTCAAAGAAATCTGCTTTATGTTGAGGAATTGGTAATTTATGTTTGTTTCGGAGGCCGTATTGATGAGACTGATTATTGATAAATAAACTAAAGTTTTTTTTTTCTTTTCTTTACAAAAGTGAGACACTGAAACATATATTAACAGGGGAAGGTAAATATTTTATTGCTTTATAAGATTTGCTTGCTGAGGTTTCGATAATTTAGTTTGAAAACTGCTCTTGTGGCTTTCTTTTGGAGCCTAAACAAAAACTTAGCCTGTGTACTTTCGCCACCCCAAAAAGCTACTTTCGGGTGTCGCACACTTTCTAAAGGCGCCCAAAAACAAAGATTCCTGAAGCAATTTTTTACACACAAATTCAATGTGACTATGGAATGTCAAGTGATTATCCAGGACAATTCCTAGAAATTGTGTCTCATTTCAGGGTTTCAATTCCGAATCATTAGCTAACAGATTTACGTCAACTGTTTTAGATGAGCCAGAGATTCTAAAATTTACTAGATTGGTCTTTGGGAGATTTATTGAAAGATTGTTGTTATGAAACAATTGCATGACACAAGTTATTTCATAATATGCTATTTTCAGTTGCAAATGGTCAGGACCTCCAACGGTAAGGGACGTGTCATCCGCAAACAGACAAAGAGTGACTGACGAATTTCCAGATGCAAGACATTATATCAGAATATCACTCCAGGGCTCTTTAATAAGATGTTGTTGAACAGTGTAGGTGTTTTGAACAGAGAAATGACGGCTTGGTCTGTATAAAGGAGGTTTTTTATTAGTAACGTCTATGGCCGTATTTTATTAGTAATGATGATCAGCTATGGCCGTAGTGATCTAAAAAATGTCGGTAAAAATATTGTCAATACCTGTCTTGGAGTCCCTCACTTCTCTATTTTATGAATTTATTGTTTAATTCAAACGAAAGCTATTCATGAGATGAAGAAACTCAAGAGAGCGTACACAATCATCAAAAACATCTATATTGAAGTTTCCCATGACTAAAATATTTCTACAATTCCGAACAAATTCCTCCATTGACCAAAAGGCTGGAAAAAGTCTTCGCAGTGGTAATCAGGAAGTATGTAAACCGTCTAGATAAACACCTCAAACTCAGGCGCGGCCTTGAACTTTGCTGCTGCCAACTGACACCTAAGCTCAGCAGCATATTGAGAAACATCAACATGGCTAACTTCAAGACCTTCTAAAATGCAGATACCTGATAGTAAAAGGGGCCCATTATGCTATGTAGTTGACTATCAACATCTTGGTTAATGAATTCTACTCTTTTATCACCCATGAGAAGTTGAATTTTACACACAATCTGGGATATGGGTGTGTTGTGGTTCTTAAATAACTTTCTTCTTGTTCTGATCTGCTTCCCTAACAGTTCATATCATATAAAAACTGTAAGCTCACTTTATATGTTTGTGGGAAAATAAAATGTTGGCCTTTAAAAAATGCGTTTATTAGGTTTAAGAATTATATTCCTTTCCTTTTACAAACACTAAGATTAACATCGAAGATTCGTTTTTAAAAGAAGTATGTATTGTTATTTCTATATGTTTTGTTAATTTCTTATAATGAATCACATGAATTGCGTGACTACTGTTATAGGCGCATATTATTAATTGTTCTTAATTTATTACGTTAGGTATTATTTGTTATTTCTTAATGTATTTATTACATTATGGGTACTTTTTATTAAGTGTTTGGTGGATTTATTGTTTTAAATTTACGAATTATTTATTTCAATTTCTTTTAGTAGGTTTTGATTATGTGCTTACAAAATGTATATCAGGCTGCTGTTTTTTTTTTTTTTTTTTTTTGTTATTGTTATCAGCATATTTATCTTTAATCTTTTAAGTTTTAGATAAGAGTTATTTTTGTAGGAAATATTGGGTTGTGATAATTGTCCAGCTTTTGTGTTTGCTTTTGCTGTTTCTCTCTTTATGTACCCTGTGAACTGCCTGTAGTATTTTTCGTACTATGTTGGAATTGCCTGCTACCTTTTAATACGCATATAAAAAAATATTCAAATATGTATTCACGAACTATGGAATGTACTATCAACTTATTTATTAACAAATGTGTTGATACTATCATAGTTGTGTTAATGAATAGTATAATATTCACTTTCAAGTATTCATGTATTCCCACAATATTCGCAGCTTCAGTGAAGTTATTGGAAGCGTGCAAGGTTTAGAACATATTGGGTTGGTCCTGATTACAGCTATCTTCAACATCATGAGACCTTCAGACAAAGGAGAACCTTTCAACAACCCATACGTACTGTGAGCTATTAAAAGTTTATCAATAGTGAATTTTTATTTTTAGGTAAGACGAACGCTGTATCCATTGTTACTAACGTAAAAATTAAATTGAGCAGACTATTTAAGTTGTTCAAGATACACACAAGATGTTTTTGTGTAAGCTATAAGAGATAGAATTAAAAATTTGAGATAAAATTAAAATCATAGCTTTGCAGATAGTTAACACTTCGTACAAGTTATTTGTTGTTTTTTTTAACCCTTTGACCTTTATATTTCTTTTACCATGTGAAATGCCAAATACACATTAACAGTAACGTACAGATTTACAAAACATAGACAGCTGCCGGCGTGTAACTTGGACTATCAGAACCTGTACCACGAACGGCAGTTATTGATTGTCGATAGTTGTCGGCTGAATGGTGTGATAAAAAAAAATGTTTATCAAACCTTGAATAGGGTTTGGCAAACGATTAATTTCAGGAAAATTATCGTTAAAATGCAGATCGGAATGCTAAACAAGTATTTAACCATTTTAAAACATTCAAATCAGTCTATATTTTGCATTAAACTTTATGCCTGACTGTTGATACTGAGCTAAATACTCTCATAGATTAAATGAGAGATCTTTTGTTACTTATTCATATATAAAAAACATAGTATATTACTGTACCATTAAAACGTTATGTATAAAATTATCAATCGAAGAACTACTGCAGATTTGTTCTTAATTCAGCAGTATGCCTTGTTAATTTAATAATGTTTATATTTTACGTCCGTTTCTTAGAAAAAAGCTTATTTATCTTATCCTAGATAATATATTTTTATATCAATTACGTTTGAAAGTGTTCGTAATGATATTTTTGCAGATTAAAGAACATAATAATTACTGCGTTTTAGTACTGAATAATGAATAATTCTTAGGTTAAGTAACTGTAAAGTTGTTCTGGTAAAAGTTACATATTTATTTATAAATGTTCGGAGAAAATTTAAGCTAATATTGTTCCCACTGTGCCTCCGCAGAGTCCCAACCGTATCAGATCTCCTGGTGCACCATTTACCAATTCCCCAATACTGATCAGAATTACTCTCACAAGATCTCCTCCTCGACTAACGACATTCGGACGAGGTAATAGGTCGGGCCTGACCAAAATTATGTCCATCAACATGATACCTGTGGACAAACAAATTATTTATGTTTAGTAAATACCTATAAGCAGTGAACCGTGTAGAATCTATGTAGTATATCTTAGTGTAATAGTTACAATAATGTACCATTCATAAAATAAGAAGGTCTAACTGACCTGAATTCATCAAATACATAATATTAGTTTTATATTAGCATTAAAATAACAGAAAAATCTGTTGAATTGATATGAAGATAGTGGCTTGACCTTCCAGCGATAGCAATAATTCTAACAATATGCAGCAATTGAGCGTTGGGAAATTGTATTCCTACAAATTACTGAGTTATTGAGTCCTACTTTTTTACATAATATATAGAGTTTTATCGCAAAGGATCTTCATATTTATTACATCTAATAAAACCGAAAAGATTAAAATGGTCTATGTCAACGCAATGCTATGATTTCCCATCGTAGATATATTTCCCAGGTAGATAGTTAGTTTTATTTTACTGGGGAGAAACAGGTCATTGTGCACAGATAAAGATTTTTCACAGCTTGTTTTTGGACTGGCATGGATCTCATGATTATACAAGAGCATGATGGTCTAATTAATGATTGAAGTTTGATCTTTCTTTGTTACCGCTCACAATTTCCAAGTTCAGCAAACCCGCAGATTGAATGGCTGTCACAAGTGAACGACGTGAGTTTTCCCCACACCATGAGCAATCTATATATGACTAGTATCCTGTACATTAGAGCCTCACTTCTAGACGTAACTGTAATATTAACCATCGGCTTTCACACACTATGACGCCTTTACAGAGCTTAGGTCTCATTCATATATGTACGTTATTTTGCATAGTTTGTAGGTAAGATATCAAGTATTTTATGTATATAGCAGGCTAAAAACACTAGATTATTAATAATGCGCATGTAATGTTAAAGGATGCTGATTATATCTAACAAGCTAGTCTTAATCGGCAAAATAGTGTTATTAATTTAGGATGATATTGCTTTGAGCTAATGGAGATCACATTAATAGAATCATTTAGGGTTATGTATTAGTTCAAAAATAAAATATAAGCATGCTTTGAAAGAGGTGATTATAAGAATTACTATATATTATTATAATTAAGAAGTCTTTTTTTACTTTTGCTAAACAATGTTTAATTATTGAATAAAAACATTGTATAATATTCAGCTGATATTCAGCCTTATATAATAAATTTAGTATTGGAACTGCTATCGAAGTTTACAAAACAATATAAATATCGTTTCCACATAAATATGATAAATAAAAAAATACCTACCCAATAAGGTGAGAAGTACGCATAGGGAGGTGGTTTCTTGAGACAACATGTTTCCTATCGACTGTCCAGGTCTATGAGCTGAATTTGCACGTTTGATTTGAAGTTTGAAGAAAATAAATAACTTTAACTGTTTGGCTTTGATTGTTCATATCAAGTATACTAGTAGGTTCAAACAAATTATAAATTATTATTGTACAAATATCATAGTTTTAATTTGTCTTTCATAGTTTCAATATGGAAACTAAATTTTAACGAATAATTTTAACTGGTAACCACGAAATTATGTTAATACATTTTCTTCAACTGATGTAAAAATGCCGGAGAGGTGGCTATGGCTTCGGACTGCGGATTGTCCAAGGTTCGAATCCCCACTGATCACACGTTCAGTACTTCACTCGTTGAATGAAGTTCAAGCACATGTCTGTAGGCCCATGTGAACTGGCGTGTGAAGTTTTACTAAACAAAATATATAGAGAGGAAAAAAATTATCGAAAACAAATAAAAGAACGAACGAAAATAATATAGTACGACAACAACAATAAATGAAAACTCATTGATAACAGTGAAATAAGTTTAGGAAACTAAAGGCAAACTGAACATTTGCAAACTGAAGGCATTTAATTGAAGTTATACTTTTCACAGTATACTTCTACTGATGATTAAGACTTGTATGGTCGGGAGTAGTTACAAAATAGTGGCGCATGCACAACAAATCACCACCGTTCAACTGACCAAACATTTCATCCCTTATACCTTCTACTATACATTAAGAAACATTAGCTCCTCATAAAATATTCCAACATTGAGAAATATATGTCGAGCATGTAGATGTATTCATAACACCTACAGTGTATTCGAAATGATCACAAAATACGTACACTTTGGGTAAGACTTTACTGAAACCAAACAATAATGATTCAAATTACAACTGTAAATAATTGATTTAAAATAATATTAAATATACATGTTGCCTCTGAACTCTCTAATAAGCTATCTTGGTTGTTGTTACTGGTTTATTTAGAATCACAAATATCACATTTAAAGTCTTCAAAACACCTTGGTTATCCTTCCACCAACCATTTTGTTTTATTTTAACTTTTAAACTTATATCTCAAAAATTATTAGGCTGCAAATTTGCATGGTTCTTTATAACATAAATACCCATTCTTAGAAAAATTATTGGTTCCCCTGTATCAAACGTTTCGAAATGGTGACCATTTAAAATTTGTAATCCTAAATAACTCCTAAACCAATAATTATACTAACAATTACAGATACAATGGTTTTTTTTTTATTTACTGAAGTAACAATTTTAAAAATCGGCTGAAGAATAACAAGGAAAAGATAATCTATGTGGTAGTATGTACAGCGCAATATGCCTTTGCAATGTGCAACACACTTTTAACAGTTGATAATAATAAGGTAATTTGTGATAGTCTTAAATCAGGTTAAGAGTACAACAATAAAGTTTATGTAAACATCTGAATTAAGACAAATTACCTTATTATCAGCTGTTACATGTCTGTTGCACATTGTATAGGCATATTGCGCTGTACATACTATAACATAAATTATCTTTTCCTTGTTCTTTTTCATCCGATTTTTAACATTGTTACATCATTAGATTTTTAATTTAATTTGGTAAAAACCATTTCATTTGTAATTTAAATCGCCGCCATTTCGAAACGTTTGATACAGGGAAACCAATAATTTTTCTAAAAATGGGTGTATAGGTTATAAAAAACTATGAAAATTTGTAGCTTTTGTTTTTGAGATATAAGTTTAAAAGTTAAAAAAAATGGCGGCTAGAAGGATAACCAAGGTGTTTTGGATACTTTAGATATAATATTTGTGATTCTAAATTAACCAGTAACAACAACCAAGAGAGCTTATCAGAGAGTTCAGAGACACCATACATAAATATCCCAAACCAAAGTTAAAAGTAAAAGATATAAAACCCAATATATTACAATTCATTTTGTAAGATAAAATCCGTTTTCCAATGGCTTTCAATCCCAGATCACAGTTCCCTGTCAATCTGTACGTTCCGTTCCACTGGTCCTACTAATTAGACTCTACTACTCACACGAGCGATTACAAACACATCTATTGACTCCGAATTGTCGGTAATGAAATCAATGTGCCATTTGGTCTGCCCTAATTGGCGAGTTTGTTTTCACATATTTAACTTTAGACGGGTTTGAATATGATTATATATATTTTAATTTATACATTTATAGCTCGTGATTGGCCATCTCTTCATTTTTTATAGTTATTATAAATACATCTAGAAGTATGTCTCAGCCTTTATCACTGAAGATTGCTTTTAGCTTTCATTGAAACTACATACATCTCCTTAATATTCTTTGAGTAAAATTGCCTGAGAGCTAAATCTTCGAGACCATTGTAGTTATGCCATAAAAAAGTGTCGTTTCTCGATTATAAACGTTTTTACTAACATGCTATAAGAGATAAAACTATATTTTATGGAGAAAGACTTAGGATCAGACAACGTTTTGGAAGCGTGATGATTTTCTTGTAATAATGTATTTTTGTGATTGTTTTAAGCTTTTCACCTTTATATATATATATATATATATATATATATATATATATATATATATATATATATATATATATATATATATATATATCGATTACCATGTGAAGTAGCAATACACTTATTTATAATACGTAGACAGTTTTCCACAAGTAAGTGTCTGTATCAGTCTCCATATGGCACAAACATTTGTTAATGATTGTGATTGTTGACAGTCGTCGATTGAAAGTGGTGATATTGACGCGTTGTTCGATGTAAATGAACTGTGAGTGTCACGAATTGTGCAGATCTTTAGACATTGAAAAGTACGGGAAATTTATGTAATTAATTTACTGAAAGTAGGATATGAAATGTTAACCGATTTAAAAAAGATTTTAAGTGCTAAAATTTAAATTCAAAACGCCTATGTCATATGTCTTGAAATATGTTTATTTCAAACTAAGATTTGAAATATGCGTGATGTTAAACTTATTAATTAAAATATACAAAATAAATCTATCACATGAGTTGGCTGAAAACCGAATTCTCTGTTGTAACAAATATGTTTGTAGAAAAATCAAAGGTAATTTTTTATAAACAAACAAATTTGTAATCAAAGCTTAAAGTAAACTTGGCAAATTATTCATAAAAATAGTATTAATAAAATGGAGATATGAATACTAAAGCAGTATTTAACCATTTTAAAACATTTTATTCATATCAAAATGTAATTATATTTTCAATAAACTATACTAAATTTATCAACTGTTCATTGACAGTGAGTCACATGTTACTTATATATCAAATTAATTCACACATTTTCCAACTATTTAAACGTAGATTGGCACAGATTAATATTTACTTTTTCAACGTCCGGCCCCTGTATACATGTAGGTTAAATGTTTATACTTTCTTTATACTAATTCAGGGTCAAAAATTATGGTATACCCATCAGAACTCTACATTACATAATTCAATGCCTTAAACACTTGTGATACTTAAAGCCTTAAACAAGAAGTTGATGGTTTGTTTTCTACTACTGCGGTTTCCATCGGTATAAAGCCAAAAGACACAAATTATATATCGTCAACCCTATTTACATATGGCGAAATGCGATGGACACTGATGCTGCTACAAAATTACGTCTTTAACTTTGCGCAAATGTATGCAGTCCAAAAAGCATTAAAGAGAGCGCAGATATTAAGTGTACCTGGGTTTGAAGGTTCTTAACTAAGAGTCCAATGAAATATCCGATCAAACCATTGTTTTCTTGGTTTAATTTTACTTTATGAATATTGCATTTCACAATCTAATCATAATTTATAATATTTTTAACCTGGTTAGAACAACAAAATAGTGAATTTCAATTAGTTTTCACTATACATAAACTTTAAACTTTTATAACTAAAAAATAAGTAAATGTGTCGCATTTATATTTTAGTACGTGGCTAAAAAAGTGTTTTCTATAAGTTTTATACATTTTAGAATTTCAACTTGAAAAAGGAGTTCTTATAAATTTCCTGGAACCACCTTTTCTTGGCTTCTAGAGGTCAGAAATTATTTACTTGATCACGTTGTAGTTTTTATTAAATATATCAATTTAATTTAAATAAATTTATCAAATATAAATAAATTTAAAAAGTATTTCCTTTACACTACGCACATATCAATAGTGAATCGTAACTACATAAGGATTAGAACGAGATCAAGTTATTAATTTTATGATATGTAGAAACGAAGAAAACTTTGTGTCCGGAAAATCATAAGAACTCTTTTCTTGAAAAGGCAAAATTCTTAAATTGATAAAACTGATAGAAAACATTCCTATCAAGTACGTACTGAAATATTAATGCGATACACTGAATGATAAAATAGTGAACTTTATGTAAAGTGAAAAATAGTTACAATGCCGGTACTGTTTTGTTTCAGCTAGGATAAAAATCATTAAAACTTAAAAACAACGTTTAAAAATGCAAAAAATTATAACGTACAAGTAAACAAGGAAAACAATTGTGTGATTGGATTTTTCATAAACGTTCTAGTTTCTTAATTAGCAACCTTTGAACTCGGGTTACACATCATTTCTGCACCGATAATAGTTATTGTAACAAGATAATTATTGTATTGCAATACTAATGACTAAAGACACTGAGGTTAAATAGCTTGAAAGCTTTTTAGGAGGAAATACGATATTTATTATGATTGCTCAGTGATATTTTAACGTGATAGTTATCCTGCTACGTCTTTTACGGTGTCTGATGAACCGACCGCTATTCCTCTTGGAACTAGTTGAACACCATTTAAAGGAGATGGTGGTTAATTGCCCCCAAGAATGTTTCTAGCAATGCCCACTTTTCCTCCAACTGGTATTGTAATAATGTCCCCACCAGTGCCCAATACTTTTCCTGCAACAGCTACTGGTTGATTTACAAGGTCCCCAGCTTTGTCCAATACTTTTCCAGCAACAGCTACTGGTTGATTTACAAGGTCCTCAGCTTTGTCCAATACTTTTCCAGCAACAGCTACTGGTTGATTTACAAGGTCCCCAGCTTTGTCCAATACTTATACAGCAACAGCTACTGGTTGATTTACAAGGTCCTCAGCTTTATCCAATACTTTTCCAGCAACAGCTACTGGTTGATTTACAAGGTCTCCAGCGTTGTCAAATACTTTTCCAGCAACAGCTTCTGGTTGATTTACAAGGTCTCCAGCGTTGTCCAATACTTTTCCAGCAACAGCTTCTGGTTGATTTACAAGGTCCCCAGCTTTGTCCAATACTTTTCCAGCAACAGCTACTGGTTGATTTACAAGGTCCTCAGCATTGTCCAATACTTTTCCAGCAACAGCTTCTGGTTGATTTACAAGGTCCCCAGCTTTGTCCAATACTTTTCCAGCAACAGCTACTGGTTGATTTACAAGGTCCCCAGTTTTGTCCAATACTTTTCCAGCAACAGCTACTGGTTGATTTACAAGGTCCCCAGCTTTGTCCAATACTTTTCCAGCAACAGCTACTGGTTGACTTACAAGGTCCCCAGCATTGTCCAATACTTTTCCAGCAACAGCTACTGGTTGACTTACAAGGTCCCCAGCATTGTCCAATACTTTTCAAGCAACAGCTACTGGTTGACTTACAAGGTCCCCAGCATTGTCCAATACTTTTCCAGCAACAGCTACTGGTTGACTTACAAGGTCCCCAGCATTGTCCAATACTTTTCCAGCAACAGCTACTGATTGATTTACAAGGTCCCCAGTTTTGTCCAATACTTTTCCAGCAACAGCTACTGGTTGATTTACAAGGTCCCCAGTTTTGTCCAATACTTTTCCAGCAACAGCTACTGGTTGACTTACAAGGTCCCCAGCATTGTCCAATACTTTTCCAGCAACAGCTACTGGTTGACTTACAAGGTCCCCAGCATTGTCCAATACTTTTCCAGCAACAGCTACTGGTTGATTTACAAGGTCCCCAGTTTTGTCCAATACTTTTCCAGCAACAGCTACTGGTTGACTTACAAGGTCCCTAGCATTGTCCAATACTGTTCCTACAACTCCTACTGGTTTTTTTATAAGGTCCTCAGCACAGTGCCATATACCCAGAGCACCTAGTATTGGTAAACACGGCTGAGGTATTGGGTATGCGCCGACCACAATGATCTCCACCAACATGAAACCTAAAACAAATCATCTGTCATCAATAAATATTCAGTCATTCACCTATTATATTTGGGTTTAAAGGTCACAAGAGGATAATTGTTATAACATCTATATCAATAAATATTGCCACTGGATATTGTAGCTCGTAAATTATAAAGGTTAAAAAACAGTTTGAAATGGAGGAAATGTTGTTTAAGATCGAGGTAAAATTATTTAGTTTTATAAGTTATTAATAAAAATCCTATGTATAATGTAAATGAGTTTTTGACTTGCCAAAAGCTGTTTTTGTGAAATTCTAACAGACAATGTGGATGGCTGAGATAGTTCCATTTGGATATACTTAGTTGTAATATTTAGTTGATTTTAGTTTTAATATTGATTGCATGTGAATGACTATTTATTTTATTCTTTATATTTAGGTTATATTATTTATAATGACATCTGAAGGTGTATGTATTCCCTATATTTATTATTTCTAGACTATAATGCCTACTTGATTGTGGTATTTTAAGCATTATAAATATATTTTTTCTTTTGCAGGTTGACAATTTACAAATAATATTTATAACTAATGATTGACTGATAATGCATCAATAAATGATGTGAGATCATTAAGATCAAGAGCAATAAATGATTTGATTAATTATGAATTTTATCTTATATGTGAGTTGAGAGGCAAGCTTTTCAATCAAATTTATTTTGTTGACAGATGGCTAAAAGTCCCATAGTAATAAAGTGCATGTAATTTGAGAGGATAGTGATCTTATCTGGCAAGCTGGTAAGTCCTACATGACAAACCAGTATTGTTAACTGTAACAGATTGGGCTAGTTGAGATCACATTAATAAAAACAATAGGAGGTTAGGCTTTTGAGAGGTGAATCAATAATCGTTGTACATCGTTATAGACAATAAACTGAAATGTTTTTATTGTTAATAAACCGTTGTAAATTACTTCAGAAATTTCAGCGTTATATTGGTAAACTCATTTTACCTTTTAAAATTATTAATAAATGTTACAAATCGATAAATATATCATTTCCACATAGCTCATGATAAATATAATAACTATACCTACCTAATAAGGTGAACATTACACATATGGAAGGCTTCATGTTTTTCTTTCGACTTGACAGCAGTTTTATTAGCCACTGAGCTAAATCTGTACGTAAAAAATATCTTTTAAACGTCCATTATTTGATTTTGATTGTACATATCAAACATGTTATAAATTATTCTGTAAAAATATTATAGACTTAATAGTTGGTTTCATTTATATTTTGTTAAATAGTCGAGATGACATAGTTTCAGCGACATAAGTCTCCTAGCACTATGTATTTGAACGTATGCTTTTATCTGATAACTGAGTAAATAAGCTCATATCTTTGTTTTATTTTAGGTAAATTATAGTAATATTAACAGAGGAAGTAGTAAACATAGGAATAAACGTTAACAGTTAAGACAACAACAGTGCATGGAAACTCTTTGCTGACAATCTACCAGTGAAATAATATTAGGAAACCACATACAAACTAATTTCAAATTTAAAATTAATTTTTCCATACAAACACGTCATGTACAAGCTGTATCTTTATATTATGTTATTATTAAGTGTTAGTTTGTAATAAATCCTCATGCATTTTGACATTTTCATTCCATCACATGCTCTCTCTTTTCAGTTTTTCTAGTAAAGATGTTAATTTCAATTAAATTTCACGTTACATTTGCATTCTTCTGTCATACACAAAAATAATTAATTAAAATAAAAAAATAATGGCTAAAAATACAGCACTCAATACATTGTGTTTCAGTTTTAAAATATCAATCTCCTGACACTCCTGATCAACACCCACATCTCCACAATCTCTCCTGACACTAAGCTGACACTCATTTTAAACACCCGCGTCTCCATTGAATGAAGACAATCCCTCCTGACACTGAGCTGACACTCCTGATCAACATCCGCGTCTCCATTGAATGAAGACAATCTCTCCTGACACACTGAGCTGACACTCCTTTTCAACACCCGCATCTCCATTGAATGAAGACAATCTCTCCTGACACTGAGCTGACACTCCTTTTGAACACCCGCGTCTCCATTGAATTAAGACAATCTCTCCTGAACGAAGTGAACAGATAACATAGAATTAGTTCATAGGATGTTATATAAGATACTATAAATCACTAATTAAATGAGTGTAAATATAACGTGTTATTTGTATGTATAAATAAACCTACTTGTTATTATAGAAGGTTAAATATGATTTATGTTTACATAATTATTTCATGTAAACATTTGGTATCGATTATATGTGTAAAATTAAATTTATATGTCAAAAATAAGTATAGAATATACAGATTTGTTTCAGTGATTGTAAAGCAGAAAATTGAATTCCCAAGTGTAAAAGTTAAATTAATTAACTTCATACGAAGTATTTTGAGAAAGAGCGAAATTTATTCCTTTTACTACTGCTTTTGATTTCCAGTTTTAATTAAGAAAGTAACTTCATTAGTGGTGGATCTCAGAGAAATGCTAGTTCAATGCTAATTAATAATGATTAGTTAGTTTTTAGAAAAGAATAATTTTTTTAAATTATTCAACAAACATTAATTTAAAAGGCGCTTTCGGCGATTATGGCATCAGTTTAAATGTAAACAAAAAAACATATGTTTATAACAATATAAATTAAAACATAGATATTTTTAAAGAATTTAAACTTAAATGGATTAGTAAAAAGAAATTTTTAATGCAATATTAAAATGGAAAATATGAGTTACAATTAATTATTTTACGTTCGATTTCTTCTTTAACTAAAGGTAGTATATATTACTAAAATGTAAAGATAGTTATGATATACATTGCTCTTTTATAACATACACTTTCAATTTGATTCCTTTTAATCCACGATGATTCTTTAAATATAATACTGGATGAGTCAAATTTGATGTCATGATTGTCATTTAAATCATGTTCTACTAATTTTTAATTTTGTTTATTTTGTGTTTTGTAACTATATTATATGTGTTCTTGGATTCTTGTACTTATAGGTCTAGAGCTTTGGCCAAGGTAACTATTATTACATTCACAATCAATTTTGTAAATTATATTTTTAGATTCTTGAATTTTGTCCTTAGGTTTTAATTTTGTTAAATGGCCACGAACGTTATTAGTTGAACTAATATAAATACGAATATTAAATTTTGAGTCGATTTTTATAATTTTTTCTGAAACCCCTTTTATATATGGAATTGTAATTGTAGTTTGAGACTTGATATTTTCATTGTGTCTTCTAGGTTGAATTTTATTTTTTAATTTCGCTTTTTCAATTATTTTTGTAGGATAGTTGAAAATGAAAATAATGGACAAATACCTTCTCTATATGTGTTAGTTACAAAAACAACACAAAATAAACTTATTACATCACTATAACATTAAAAAACGTTTAGTGGACAATATATGAACTATTTTTCAAAGCACCCTCAATATGTGAAGATTGGAATGATTCAAAGTTTATTTAAGAAAATAGATAATTAATTAACAAATGACGAATATAAATTAAAGGCAGAACAAGATACTATAAAAGTATTAATAAATAATAACTATCCTAAAATAATAATTGAAAAAACGAAATTAAAAAATTAAATTCATCTTAGAAGATAAAATGAAAATACCAAGTCTCTAACTGCAATTACAATTCCATATACGAGGGAGGTTTAATGTATAAAAGGGGTTTCAGAAAAAATTAGAAAAATCAACTCAAAATTCAATATCCGTACTTCTCTTAGTTCAACTAATAACCTTCATAGTCATTTAATAAAATTAAAACCTAAGAACAAAATTCAAGAATCTAAAAATGTAATTTACACAATTGATTGTGAATGTAATAAAATTTCTTATTGATTGTGAATGGCCAAACCTCTAGACCTATAAGTACAAGAGTCCAAGAACACATATATAGTTACAAAACACAAAATATAGAAAATTCAAAATTAGTAGAACATGATTTAAACAAAAATCATCACATCAAATTTGACTCGTCTAGTATTATATTTAAAGAATCATCGTGAACCAAAAGAAATCAAATTTAAAGTGCCTGCTTGTCTGTTATAAAAGAAAAATGTATATCACAACCATCTATACATTTTATTAATATACTTACCTGTAGTTAAAGAAGAAATCGAACATAAAGTAATTAATTGTAAATCGTATTTTCCAGTTTAATATTTCACTTAAAATTACTTTCTACTAATCCATTTAAGTTTTAAATTATTTAATAATATCTATATTTTATCATATTTTAATTTATATTGTTTTAAACATGTTTTTTTTTTACATTTAAACTGATCATGCCTTAACCGGCGAAAGTGCTTTTAAAATTAATATTTGTGGAATAATTTAAAAAGTGTATAATTTTTAAAAACCCAATATATTCCAAAAAGTATATACAACAGGAAATGATTAATTAGTGTTAGAATTTGCATTTTAATGTACTGTAGTTTAAACCCATTGTGGATAGAATTAAATCGATATCTTAAAAATAAAAAAGTAAAAAGCTTCATTAGAAAACGTTAATCACAATTTTATTAATAATGAATTTTTGTCTCATATTTAAATCATTTTTTTTTTAACTTTTATCACGAATTACAGATAACTTATGGTTATTTTTAAATCGTACGGTTAAAGATATACCCGACTGCTTGGTAACAAACTAGTATAGTGTAAAAAAGACGCAAGATGTTTAGCAACTAGAATAAGGTTACAATTAACGATCAGTTATGAAAATCAAGACACGCCGGTACAGTATATTTTATTCACGTGGAAACTGTTAAAACGTACAATCAGGTTTATTTCTGCCTATTGTTCACTATGTATTTAGAGTTCACAATATATTGTCAACCTACATCATTGAATATGACCTGATATATCCTACTCTGAGACAAGATCGATATTGCTGGTCCTCCCACCCATCGTTAGATGTATGATGTAGGTGGCCCTGACACACATTGATAGACTTACGATATTGGTTACCACCTTGTCCACCCACAGGCCTATCCCATATTGGTGCCCAGCCAACAACCGACAGAAATATAATGCCCGTGGTCCTTTTGATCACTCACAGAAACGTACTACAAACCTCAAAAACTCGTATGAAAAATTGTGGCTATCCCAACACCTACAGACACAAACGATTTTAATCTTAGAACTTAAGACAAACGATATTGATGGCTTTTCTACCACCTACAGGCAGGTGGATCCCTCAACCACCGACAGACGATATTGGTGGATCTCCTTACCACCGACAGACACTCGGATCATTCAAAAAAACGACAAAAGATATTGGTGGCTATCCTAATACCTACAGACAAGTGAACTACAGAACACAATGCGTGTGTTTCAGTATTAAAATATCGAACCATGCTTTCAGGAGGAGTAGTGTTTCAATAAGTTAAACACAAAAAGTTTTGTATAAATAAAAAGAGATAGGAAATAAATCTCATGAGTGAAAAGATTGGTTGTCTTGAATAATTAAGAATTAGCATAGTTGAGAATTGACTAATCAAAAACTCGCTTGAAGTATAAACGATCACTTCTATTATTTACAATAGTTACAAAGTCTATCATCATCAAAACGACGCCAGCTTTACACTTTTCATTCGAATTATGTTGACATTTCAAACAATTATTTTTACAAGTGTTAATGATTAGTACAGACGCTTTAAGAAAAATATATCTTCGTTAACAGTTGCACTTGGTTTCTCCCAAATGATGAATTATTCGCCCCGGATATTCATTTATCTCCCGCTGGGAGCTCTGATCCGTTCTATAGACGGTGAATAATGGAAGCCTCTTACCACGTGACGTGTAAACCCTGTCTGTCTAAGTAGTGTTTAGCTCTTTCAGCCCCTTCTCTATGGTTGTAATATGTAACATATTGGAAAATACTTTGTGAACAACAACATATCTATGTGTGTTACGGAATTTACAGAAAATTAAAGCGTAACTTATGTTTGAACGTTTTTGTTTACTTTTAATATACCAACAGATGATTGGTATATTTAAGTATTGTAGTTTAACATTTAACTGCACATAATTAAAAAATGGACTGAAATTTTGAAAAAAGCCACAAATTGAGACAATATTGAATTAGTAAAACAAGTCATTGGCAGGTCATTTACCAGATCATCATGCTAAACAAGGGGTTTGGAAAGATAATTGGTGAATATTTATTACTGGGAATGTTATAGTTGGAAAAGGAGTATTGGAAGTGGGGAGTGAGAATTGGTGATTGATGAGGAGCTTGAAATATTAGGAATCCTACAGTAAGGTAGAATCTGGAAGAAAGGAGATCATATAATAGGGAGTGTAGTCTATAGTAGAAAGCATCTTGTGCATGTTCGAATCATGGCTTTGGCTGGAAGTGTCCATCAGTAATGTAAGCCTTGACTGAACTAGTTCTCCCCTTGCTCTGTCTGAACAAGTTCCTCTCATAGATCAATAGTCTTTGAGAAATGGGCAGAGTAAAAGAAAGGAGGAGGGTGATTCTATAAGGTCTCTAACCAACTAAACGTCTATCAAAGTTGTTCCCACTTCCTGAGAACTAACAAGCTCATCCAAGCTGTAAATGGGGTGGACTGTCATTCAGTAGGACCGTTACACCACAAAAGAAAGATCACTCTCCGTTCTCTCGGCAAAACGGCGATCTGGGAGGAAGACCACTCAGGAAAGGTCCAGAGGTGAGGCTGAAGAGAGAGAGTGACGACCTACGGGCGTGTGCCGTACCAAGGAACGCAATGAGGTGGGTCATAGACAGTAAAACATCATATATATATATGTTATTGGACCAGTTATGTTTTAGGGTAGTTTATTTAAGTCTCAAAGGATAAATAGTATTTGAAGTTCTTTGACCCCGGAATTGTCTAATTATATACAAATTGCATATAATACACGGAGATCAGGGGTTTACGGGCTAACTATAAAGATTGACTTAATTGTTTGTGTAATTGTTTTACGTGATTATAACACTTGCATTACCTTAATGGTATTGCATTTTAATTAACTGCATTCAATACACTTAGATCAAAGGCTCAAACCTAACCGTAAATAATGGACGAGGTACTTTAAAAACTGACGATAGTACAAAAAGTTTAACTGACTTAACTAATAAGAATTATTGTTTTGTTGGGGAATTTATATTTGTGTAATTTATATTAGCCTAAATGATCATTAGGCTTTATAAGTAATTATTTTAATGAATAATAATGTAAACGAACAGTTCGTTTACATTATTATTCATAGAACCCAGGGGAAAAACGGGCTAACCCCAAGAAATCAAAAATTTCAGCAGAGCTTTTTTAAACTTTGAAACGACGTATATAAAAGGCGAGTATTAATAAAATATGAAATTAAGTTTTTAATACATATTTTATTTGTTTACTTTGAACCCATTATAGGCTTAACACCATGGAGGAGATATTGAGCTAATTAATGGAATGAAAATCTTATAACTACATCTCTAAAAGGGGAAAAACGGGCTAACCCTATCAGCTTCAAGGGAAAAATGAGACAGCAGTGTTTATAAATTGATATAATTAAAATTAATTACTTTATCAGTTGAATACAAAATGTAAAAAGCTACGTCTAATTTTAATAAAAACATTTCAGTTGTTTTTTTCTTCTTTAATTTCTCCTCAGCTTTCAGAGAGTCAAAAAATCGGTTTGCCTCATCTCCACAAAATTTCTTTAGACATTGCAAATCTTGAAATTTTTCCAAAGAAATAGGAATTGGACCTAAAAATAAATCAAACTTAATAGAAAAAATTGTTTTTACTAAAATTTAATAGTACAGATGATAGTTGTAGTGTCAGGAATAGTTAAAAGCCTTACACGTGATCATGAATAATTACAAAACTATTAATGTTTTAAAACAGTATTATCAAGCAACAGTATTTTTATAACTATTGTGATTTTTATTTCACATACCTTGGTAACATCTTTCAGGAAAATAAAACTCTCCATCCAACAGCTGATTCTCTTTTGGTTTGCGAGCAGGTTTGGTGATAACAGCAGACACCCAAGCTCCATTAAAGGTGTTTCGATATTGTAAAACCTAGGATGGGGTGCTTCAATTTTCGCCTCCTTTATTGGTCTTGTTTTAAAGGGGGCCTTTGCCACGTATGTCGTGTGATTTTCTGCAAAGAATGATGTCCAGTCTCTTAACATATCTTGACTAACTTCAATGACATCAAACGGCTGTGGTTTGACTCTTGCAACTCGGACGGCATCTGCCCATTGTCTAGGGACCTCAGCTCTACTTTTAGAATTAATTAATCCCATGTTTTTATCGCATTCTAAAAATGAATTTCCACGTATTGGGAATGTGATAGTCACTGACGACAGTCTCTTTAAGCCATGCACTACATAGTGGCAGTACCGGAGAAATGTAAAATTTTTATTTTGTCCGGCACATGAGTCACAAAACAAAAAAAGATGTTTAACACTATTGTCCAAATGATTAGTAATATAATCATGAAGAAAAGAAACTACTTCGTTGCAGCCTTTTTTTCCAGTGTTTTCACTGTAACAGTACCAAACAGATTTCCCATTCGATAACTGGTGAATATTAAACGTGTAGTACGAAAGCTGCCTTTTTAATACACGTCATTCGTGGTAATGTTCGGCAGTGGCAGATTTCTCTGATAGTCCAAACACACACCTTCATAATCCACAGATGTTTTGGCTTTTTTCCTAGCATCTTTTTTCCTGCGATAAAAAGTACTAGCTCGTAGTAAATGTAGTTTTTGATCAGTATGAAGCTTGTTTATTTTAATAACAGTCTCATTTTTTTCGATTTCATTCAAGTTATTCGATGCCAATTTTTGGTTTAACACTTTTAACTCAGAAGTATGCTGATCACATGTTGAACAAGTATCCTTCCGGGGATATCCGAATGAGATGTTGAATTTAGTGTTAAAGATTGATCTGTAACACTCATACGATGTTTTCATGTTTGGATTTTTTTCAACAAACATGTCGTACATTTTTTTTATTGACAGTTCCTCAGGCAGGTAAATCTTTGTTGATTTTTAAAACTGTAGTGGCTGGCTCTTCCCTTGAATGAATTAATGTGTTCATACATTGCTGACTTTACTTGTTCATGTAATCGGTGAGGCCTATTTTTATGTCTGCCCCGTTTGTCCTCTGGCGCATTTCCTGTTGTTTTAAGAGATTCTTGTATGGTCGATAACCTTCTCTTAGTAATCCCATGTATACTAAGAAATGCTTTACGACACACCTCGACATCTACAAATTCTTTGTCTTCTTCGATTCGCACACGATATTTAAAAGAGCAATCTCGCAAATTTGCGTATTCAACATCTTTAGCATATCGACGTTGTATAGGCACAACACTGAGACCAGCTAAACGTGCACTTTGTTTGTTCCAGTCCCCTAATTTGTTAAATTCAAACAACAACCTTGTGGAACTTTCATATGACACCCTTTGAAAACATTTTAAAACTTTACATTTACAGTTTTCCCCACTTTCAAATGTTGTAGCACGCATCTTCTTCATTACATCTCTTACCCGGCCAAATGATTTTTTCTTCTTTGTTGAACTGCCCTCAAATGGCTTACTTCGCTCATCTGAAGATGAAGATATTGTTTCCGAATTCATAATGCCACTTTCACTCAAAATCTTTAAATATAACCACTGAACAGTATCAATATGACCATTGAAAACCACTAATCAATCTCACAACCACGTGCACTGATAGCGACTGAAGGGACTACTGGTAAACAACACAACTGCGCATGCCCAACTGAGGGTTAGCCCGTACTTCCCCAGTACCGCTGTGGGATAGCTCGTTATTCCCCTGGACGTTATTTATTCCAAAGGCATTTTGACTAATGAATAGCCCGTTTTTCCCACTTTCAGTATGGCCACATAATAGAGCTTCTTTCACAGCACATTGTGGTATTAATAACTCAATTTACCATTTTTTGAGGGTTAGCCCGTTTTTCCCCTGGAGTCTTCTTTACTATAATCATTGCATTCGTTAAATTTATTAGGAGATTAATATACATTATTGTTTATCTGGTACTTGGTACTTATGATGTTAATAATGATAAAGCGTTAAAGAAGATAAATAATGATAAAGCGTTACCATCAGTTTTAACGGTTTTCATCATCGCAGAATACTAATTCTGTGTGATATTTAAATGTAAATAGTCCTTAAGGGGAATAAACAATTATATAAACGATTGTACGGTTTATGGATTAATCATGGTAACTAAGTAATATACATTAAATTAGTATAACTTAGTATATTTATCCCTTGTAAATTTTGAAGAACAATTATCTGGCTAACTAAATGTAATAAGACAGAATAACCTAGCTGCCAAGAGTGTTCCTTGTAGATTTTCTTAACACAATTTTTCAGTGGTATTGGAGGCAATAATGAAGGATACTTGTAACTTGAGTGCACATTTAGGATCGAATCTGTGGTATAATGAAGTAAAATAAGCGAGTCTGTTAAGAATGTTTTGAGGGATACTTGTTTTGTTATTTGGGCAGTGACGTGTTTATTTGGAAGCAAATACAGTTAGTATAATTACTCCATTTTGTGCCATAAATTATTATTGCATCTTCCAAGAAAGACTGACCACCAATATATATCAATACATTTTCTTTAATAATTGAATAATTTTCCTTTGTTTATGTGAGAAAAATATGTATTTTTTTAAGTTTTGGAAATACTTACACGTACTCATGGACCCTGTAACTGGAAGGGTTAGACTCATAATTATATGCAATAAAGTATATGTAATATTATCTGATAGATCATTTGGATATTTTAGAGGTTCAGAAATCTTGCCGTTTTGTGGCTTTACTTGACAACCGTAAGAAATGTTCAGTTAATTTAAAACATTACTTTTATTTGTCTTTGTTTAGATTCACGTTCATCAAACAAGTTCTTCCTGATTTGGAACCCAACATTAGCATAAAATACGTTACATTACCAGAGAGTATAGGTCTAAATAAACTACGAGAAATTATAATACATATACATGCACATTTTTTTTTTTTTTCATTATTTGTCCTCGTTGTCATTTATTTGGCTTTCCAAAATGCTCTTTGTTTGTTTACTGAAGAGTAGCGTAAAAAAAATAGAAGCTGTTAGCTTACTAAACTCTGAGAGAAAGTTAGCAAGTTATCTTCAAAGACGTCTAGTTTACACTGATATTGGTCTGCTGATCCTAAAAACATGTCAATTCACTTAGACCTATTGTCTGATTGAATGGACAGTTAAAAAACTTTTTATGGTAATGCTAGGTTCCAAATTAAGGAGTACTTGTTTCATTAGTTTTAAGATGAGTGCGAATCTAAATATCGACTCAAAATAGGTGAAGGTCCGGAAACTTCCTTCTCAACTTGGACTAAATATACTATAGGAAGTGTGAATTAAATGTGACACTTTTTATAATGTTGTAAATGAATGTGAAAGACAGCCTAGAGCTTAACTATGTCCTAAACACATTCCACCAGGTAAATAGAATAAAAATAAACAATTTTTTCAATGAGGAATGTATGATGGTTTCTTTATAATGACAAGATGAAATTTGAAGAAGGAACAGAGCAGACAGGAAAAGCTAAAAAAGGGGAGGGCTGATAAGCAACAAAGTTTCAAACTTTGAGTCTCCAAACAAATTCGCTAGTTTATACAAGTGGGTTTTTGTATGTAAATCTCCTAAAACCTTCTCAGTCTGACGGTGATGGCACTAAGATTTGTTAGTTCTTGCATTCATAGTACTTAAGTACTTCTTAACCTTGGATTATACTAAGTGTTATTTTTATAGAATAAAGCGTAAAATTATAATATTATATAGCGTGTTAATGAAATAAATAGTTTTTTAATTAGCATAATACGTGTTGGTAAATATACAGTACAAGTAAACGTCTGTGTAAACGTTTGGGTTGTGTGACGTTTACTTGTACTGTAAATGAAATAAACCAAAAAATGAAAAAGAAATAATTTATTGCATTTAATATCTAAAAGAATATTTATATGGATAATATCATACTCGTATAAAATTACATTTCGTTTAAGAAAATTTCGTGTTTTTCTCTTATAAGGTATTGATATTTTGGTTTCACATACAGTGTTTTAGAGGTTTTTACATTAATACAAATCTACGGTGTATGCAAAAACAGCCACTAGACCAACCTATCACATACATGTTTAATGAAAAGCTTCAATAATTAAGAAGCAAGTGAAGTAATGTTGGTTTTTTTAATATACCCGGGAATGGTAAAAAATTAAATAAAAATGTATACATACTTAAATCTATTTATATCAAAATTAACCTTGATGGGATGAAAAAGAGAGAACGTCTTTACTGAAGTGTAATTAGAGGAAATTTTTTTAATTATTTAAAATAACTTTAGGGAACAATATACAGAAAAACTGAATTAGTTTTGAGTATTTAAAACATACTTTGATCCTATTTTAAGTAATTTATAGTAATACTTCTTAATAGTAAGTACGTAAGAATGGTATATGCAGACATATACCTCAAGTATTGTCATATTATAACGTCAGCGTTATAAATGTATTAACAATGTCCTCACTAGAGAAATTATTTAAATGACGTAGATTTTATTGCTATCGTCAGAAAAACCTCAACTTCGAACCAATGCAATTATGAGTACTAAATAACTAAAAGTTTGACTCAGTAAAAAATTCTGGAGAACCTAACAAGTCAAAAACTAAGGTCTTAGAAAATTACATAAAACGAAAATGAATAGCTGTCAGCTGTATTATCATTTTCAAATACTTGTGACAATTTTTGATGACAATCTGTTAGCAGATGGACGTTTTTTATCACTCACACTATTCACCTTTGTTAAATCTTTCTGGAATGAACGGAAATATGGAACAAAAGTCAGCGCTCACAATGTGTGATGTTTACAGCCAGTTTGAAGACTGGAAAGGGAAGTTTATTGAGAACGTGACTGGGCAGAGGCGGAAAATATCTGAGTTCTCTAGTAACAAACACCGTGCGTACTTTAATGACGAAATCCGAGCTCTCTAGCGACAAAAATCGTGTGGACTTTAAGGGCAATATTCGGGCTCTCTAGTGACAAACACCGTCTGTAGATTAATGACGATATCCGAGTTAGTTCTCTAGTAACAAACACAGTGTGGACTTTAATGACGATATCCGAGCTCTCTAGTGACAAACACGTAGACTTTAATGACGATATCCGAGCTCTCTAGTGACAAACGCCACCTGTACAATAATGACTATATCCGAGCTCTCTAGTGACAAACACCGTCTGTACATTAATGACGATATCTGAGCTCTCTATTGACAGACACCGTATGGACTTTAATGGCAATATCCGATCTCTTGAGTGACAAACACGTGTTAACTTTAATGATGATATCTGAGCTCACTAGTGACAAACACCGTGTAGACTTAAATGCAATATCCGAGTTCTTGAGTGACAAACGCCGTGTGAACTTTAGTGACGATATCCGAGCTCTTGAGTGACAAACACTGTGTGTACTTGAATGACGATATCCGAGCTCTCTAGTGACAAACACCGTATGGACTTAAATGGCAATATCCGAGCTCTTGAGTGACAAACACAGTGTGGGCTTAAATGATGATATCCGAGCTCTCTAGTGTCAAACACCATGTTTATATTTTTGCCACCACAATATATTTTGTTACTCAGCATGTAGGGTTATCTGACGAATAGATTAAAAAACAATCATGTGATCTATGAAAAATGGCAAAAGAAATCAACTTAAACCATTCGTCTCTAAACAGTAGATTGAAGAGTGGCGTTACCTCCTATGTTATAGATCTCTTTTACGAGATTCCATCATACGTTCTACAATTTATCTCATCTTTTTCTGAGATACATTTGGAAATATACAACTATAGTTTTTTCAATGTTTACCAATGATATTTTAGATATAGATTTTTAATAGAATTATAATTTTCTTTATGACTAAGCAATGTTATGTTAAGCTGTATCAACATTATAATTTTGCCGAATTTCTTAACTGGAAAACATTTAATTTGAATCAAAATATGAATTTAAGATTATATTCTATACTTTAATAAACTTATTTACTTGAATTATTGTTATTATTATTTTACTGTTATAGTTTATTTATTAATACAGTTATTAAAAGTTTATTTTCTAAAAATAGTACATTAATTGAGTAAATGTTTATTTATTTACTGTTATCTTCTACGTTTCCTTGAAAAAGAACATACATATAATTTGTACTGACAAAAAAGGTTTTAATACAGATATATTAATTTAAAAATTAAATACAAACTATCAGAATAGATTGCAATTAAATTATAAGTAAAGCAAGCATGTATACGACAAAAAGGTTTAAAATGTAAAGCTATTAGATACACTTTGGCACGATCACGAAAATGGCATAAAAATGACATAATTCTGAATATGATATTTCCCTTTGCTATAGAAAAATATTTCAGCTCCTCAGTAATTTTAATTCAATGATCAAACTATTCCTTACCTTAAGGGGAGTCGGATGGTTCAATAGCTCAAAAACTCAATGTTTAGGTTTTTAGTTTGTTGTATTCCTCATTTTTTAACAATCAATTTGATATCAATTTTATTTAATTTTGACATGTAATTTTGATACTAAGAACAAAATAGTAAAACAATTCACGGTTAATTTTTTATAAATCATACCCTCTCAAAATTATCAAATGCTCCATAGAATGAAGTTTGTAATAGTATTTTTAATGTTATGATTTTACAAGGCTTGCTACAGTTGTTATTTTGACTTGTCTTCAAATTAATTGTTGATTATTTTGGTCTGTCACATGTTGAGCTGAAATAAAAGTGTTTTGTTTGTTTACTTATTGGAAAAAGGTTAGTAAGAGTAAGTAAATTGTTGTTTTTTTGTTAGTTTTAAAAAATTCCCAGATTATCTACTGTGTTCAAAAAGAGGAGTAGAGTGTTCTCTGGGCGCGATAAACAGCTTATTACATATAATTTTTATCTAATCTCTACATATGAAACAATTAAATATATCTCTAGGCAACAACTGTATTGAAGCTATGAAAATGCTTATATTCTAAGAATGAAAAAATGGACAAATCAATTGATGAAATAGAGAAAAAGTGTCATAAAATCAAAACTCTTGCTAACACCGAGATTAAAAGAACTTTATGAGGAACAAAAAGGATCTAAAGAGACCTTTAAATGGCACTGGGATGCACTACATAGAGGTTAAATTATAAGTTATGAGTAGGCTATTGTTTTTACATTGTCCGAAAATGTAGTTTTAAAAGTTTAGGTATCTTTTCCTCAGAATCCATTTAAAATATCAAACTATTTTTCCCCTTACATTTAGTTCTTTAATTCAAACTGAAAGTTTAAAAAAATAAGGGATATTTAACTTTTTATGTAATTTTAGTAGTAAAAAACATGATACATTTTTTATTCGTAAACGAAAAAATTGCTCCTGAATTAGGCAATATATTAAAACCTCTCAGCTAAAAAGAATTTCATGTTCTACAAAATAAAAAAATAATCGTGTTGTTATGTCAAGTGGTTCCTGAGAAAAAGGTACCTAAATTACATCAATTTTACATGTGCGAGATACAACCATCCGACTCCCAAGGTGTCATATGTGATAGATATGTTTGTGACCTTACCTACCCCACCTGGAAGAAGTGCTTTGACCTTAATCTATAATGGTAAACATTGTAAAACCATGGTAATCCCTATCTAGAAATCTATTATGTCTCTCTGATTACTGTTTATCACCCAAGCACGTTGTGTTTATTAGTTACAGAATCAGACGTACATCTCTAAATAGTTCAAAGCTCGTCTATTTGTGGTGTTGTATGAATGACTGTCTTCAACGAAGCAAAACAACGATAAATTTTTATTTCAATTTTATTTCTTCTCCCGATAAAACGGCAATAAACTGTGATTTTAGTACAAGCGTGTTCTGCAAAGATTGCCGTAGGATTGTTGAAGGCTTAAATACATCAAAAGCACTCGCCCTTAACGTTGTTTGTGACTTTTTAAAAATAAAACAAAAATCATTAGCCCTCAAAAACATGTTATCTATTCCAATATAAATTGTGTTAAGGATAGTCCCAGGTAAGGGTGTGACATCGGCTCTCCATCCACTCTAGCTATGCACGCAATATTAACAAACTCCACGTTCTTCCATGATTCCTATGCACTCATTATTAGTTTTTAAACTGAAATTTCACTAAAAATCCTATTTATAATACATGTAAATTAATTGGCAATTAAAGTTTTTCTAACCTTCAATGTCGGCACTGGTGGCGCAGTGCTGTAACTCAGCTACTTGGGGACAAAGTGTTTGGGAGATTGTAGGCGATAGGTTCCATGCTCGGTTCTCTTAATACCTACACGGCGTCCGCTCAATGGTTGTCATCAATATATACACTACTAGAGAAGTCTGGAGTGTCTGTGTTGAATGGTAGTCAAGGTTAGGATGTTGTGTAGAGAAGAAAACTAAGTGTCAAACTTGTCAGTTAGCTGAAAATCAGACCAACACTACGTGGTTCGGATTCCACGTAAAGCTGTAGGTCCCATAGTAGCCCTGGCTATTCGGCTATTAATAAATAGTCCTTTCTGAGCTACGTCAAACTCAGATAGTAACAATGACTACACTCGTTCATCTACACTTATCGCACTCATTCATGCCTCATATTCGCCCATATCTCTACGATCAGCGTCTTAGAAATGAATAATGAATGAATAATAATAAATAATAACCACTGTGACTTTAAATATCTTAAAGAGTAAAACAGAAATGTTAACTTACCCATTACCAAAATCTATTTTTCAAACAATGTAACAATTTATAAGTGAATTTATGATTACAAGCAGTATCAATATTATCACTAGTTTCATTCAATTCTAACAATTCTTCTGTAAAAAATAAACTGTTCTTATCATAGCCAAAATTATAATAAAATTAAATAACTTACTCGCTGAACTCAACTAAATCTGGTCCACAGGCATTGATTATTAAAAACCTGTATTGTAAATTAATAACTATAAGACTTGGTACTTTATTTATCGATCCAAGCTTGTTTCATTTATTTGGAGAGAGAACTAAAATTAGGAATTATGTTGTAAAGTTTCAATTATTTCTGAAAACTTATTAATCCTGGAAACATTTAATAACATTTCTAAACAATGATGATGATAAAACGTTATAATTATTATTTTATTACCAAATTCAAATTAATTAGAAACTCAACTAATTTCATCTAGAAATTTTATTAAACTGACGAATTGTAATAAAGCATGATAAAACAATATTTTAGCTTTTAATCATCAATTTAATTTATATTATTTAATTATCCTTTGTTACAGTACTCATCCTTTGTTCATTCATTCATAAAACGTTATACAATGACTATAAATTTAAAAATAAAAAGTCATTAATTTAAATTTACTACCATAATGAAATTATTACCTCGTTAAATTCTAATATTGAGCCAACAAACTGTCTAATTGATAAAATATTATATCTTTTCAATGAGAAATTTTACACTAGAGTATATATAACTTGTGTCTCTGTAAGTGATAAAAATGTTTAAATAATCCATAAAAATAACATTTTCAAATAGTATAACATGAGTATTTTGGCCCCATCTCCCTTATGCTCCCATTTGAATGCTTAGTGACGTTACGAAGTATGTTGATTGTGTGAATTAGAACATTATCAAAATATGCTAAAGTATTTGAGAAATCATTTTTCCCCGGTAAAACAAGGAAATTGTCGACTTTCAGAACATACATGTTTGTATGAACTCTTTTAAATTCTAACTAAAATAGCCAAACTTATGGTGTGTCAACAATGTACTGAAACTTCATATTTGTAAAAACTACTAAAAATGTACAACACTTATAGATTTCATTTATTTAATTGTTAAATTTAAAATGCTAAAACATAACATCACACGTTTGGTGATGTAAATACTGTAAATAACACCTTGACACGGTTGTTACCGGAAGCTTTAGTTATCAGTAACTGCTTAGAATAATAATAATAATAATATAAAGTAAGAATCGTCAAAATCAAACCTAATAAAAAATATAGAATAAAATACAATATATAACAGTGTAATTCAATACAAGATTTCGTTAAAAAATACTTACGTTATAAAATGTATGGTATAAGGAAGCGTTGATCATTGTAAGTGAATATTATTTGTAACTAAACTAAAAGATATTGATAACCACATTGTTAGCTGTATATGTATTAAGTAGTTTTGTTTGACTATTAATTGAAGATTTATATCCCAGATTGGCTCTACAGTGATGAGCGTTAAAAAGAGGGTAACACAGGGAACTGCCAAGTCCAGCCGAGATAATTGGCCATTATCGCGGAGCTGTTATCTCTCACCAGCATGTCAATAAGTAACACACTAATCTTAAGTCCCTTCAAAAGCCTCGTTACAAGGCCTCCTTCTCTTTTGTAATTCAATTTTAAAATCTTTTGCATAGGAGTAGCTTACTATTTTTCTCACATCGTATGATTTTATTGATGAATATTTTGAACAGCAAAGCACACAAAAATGTTCCTTGAGATACACCAGAATTATTTTATTTATTTAACAAACATATGAATGAAACCCCTCAGGCTGTTTTTCGTTAGTCAGGAAATAATGAATTTCGTTTAAATATGTAGTCGTTGTATCCAAATAGAATATACATGTTATTTGAATATCTAGAATATAAACAAATTAGGTTACATTCTTAACCTCAGAGTATTTTGGAATCACAGGATGGCATGGTAAAATCTTTAACTCTAACATACACTTGTTAAAACTTTTAATATTTTTATAGTTTTCTAATATCAAATGCAGTTTTGACGGTTTTAAATCTAAATATATATATAACTGTTATCTCCAATAAATCAGCTTGAAATTTTCAACTAACTATTAGTTATTTTATGATCTTTTAATAGTAGACGTATAATTGTGAAACAGACAACACCTACTATATTGGTTGGGGATAAACCAGCCAACATAAATATTGGCTCAGCTATGAATATATCAGTATTCAATTCATCCTTTGTGTTTTTCCACCATTTACCACTTTGGGTTACATTCCTATTTGAAATATATATTTAATACTGCTCTGAATTTTATTTTAGATAATTTTAAATACTAAAGTTATATCACAATATGAGACAAATTTCTAATACTATAACTTTATATTTTAAACTTTAGCATATGTACATTATTTCAAACCAATCTAACGTGTCATATTAAAATGTAATTTATTAAGTTGAATACGTTTAAATATTGAAAAATAATTCAAATAACAATACTAAAGGAAACTTTATATTTATAAACCATTTAGATATTCAGCATTCAATTTTCAAACCAATCTACGTGTATATTTAGAAATGGTAATTATATTTAAAGTTAAATACGTTTAAACATTAAAAAATAATTAAAATAAAAATATTCTAAATGGGAATGGGACTTTATTTTTATCTAGTCGTATTTTAAATGCTTAAAATATTGGTGTAAAGACAACCTTTCAATCTCAAACAGAAACAAATGTTGTTTTATGTAATTGTACTGGAACATTTCATACAGTATAATAAATTGGCGTTATATTGCGCACAGTCCTAGACGCAATGTTTTTGTTGTTTATTTTTTTCTTCCGTTTTCTAGTCGTATTTTAATTATACTTACAATAAAATAGTTAAGTTTGTTAGAACTTAAATTAGGAATTGGAAAAACAATTTAGATTCTAAATTTTTCAAGATTATTATGTCCATTTATTCTTTGAATCCGTTCAGTAAAATTATATTGTGAAATTAATGCGTTCATTAATTTTAAATAATTTCATCCTTGTAGATCCGAATTTTGTGAATAACGTGTGTATAAATGTCAAATATCAGTTTTTTACAACTACTTTAAAGAAAATTGACTCAGCTCTTCTTTTTATACTTTTGTATTTACAATATGGTTATATTGGGATGTGAAATTTGTAAGTTGAGATACCAATCGACACGCAAGCGTATGATGGGCCAAACATAGGGATGTTACGCTCAGGATGGGCTCGTTATTTCAAAATATAAAATTTATAAAATGTAAATTAAAATACTTAATATATGTATTCCTCAAAGAATACCAACGAAACAAAGCAATACATATATTAAATGATAATTACCTTAAATCTGCCAGTTGGAAATCCTTTTGGAGGAAATCACGTTTTGGCTTTTTTTTTAAATACGGCCTATGTAAATATAAATTTATAACTGAACATCTGTATATACAGTATATATATATATATATATATATATATATATATATATATATATATATATATATATTTACATTTATTTACGTTTTACACAAAAATGAATTATTTCAATGCATATAAACTTACGGGTTAAATTTTCCCATAGCTGATGATTCGTAAATCAATTCTTTACGTAATGCTCACGAAGTTTTTAATAGATCCCGTCAACGAGAACTTTTAAACTACTCGCTGTACCTGACAACTACTTCTCCAACTGACTGAATCACTTCGAAAATATTACACTTTTCGTCCAGCTTAATAAAACCCATTTCAAAGATTTTTACTGTTCCAGTAATTTAATACATAACTATTTGATTTGGAATTAATTGTGAATTTGATTAACACTATACGTTATTTCAAACTTTACAGTAAACTCTCAAGTTAACTAAGTTTAAATAAACGTGCGTCATAACTATAATTATGGACCCAGCAGACCACTCGTAGCAGTCAACTCTTTCATTTTGAATGAAGCAGTCAACATGTTTCATTCTTTTTGAATGAGCTCTATTTCTTAACTTAACCAGGTTGTTCATGTTCTTTTTCTATCACTATCTGAACAACTTTCATATCAAACATTTTCTACAATTTGAATGTCATTTTGCGTTATACCTGTATATTTTAGTTCGTCTTTTAATTTGTTGATAAACATTAACATATTAACAATTAGCCGGTATTATATATAATGGCATTTTAATTTTAGTTATATAAGTATTCTGTAATTATTATTTTGTAATGTATAAGTTGAATATACAACTACTGTATATTCTTAAAGGTATTTTATAGGAGTGGACGGTTATAGCTATCTTTAGAACCATAAATCTCTTTCTGACAATCCAGTTTAGTGGAAAAGCGCTCTAGGTTGAAAATTCATCAATATGCATGGGTTACACAGCAGTCCACGTCTGCCGTTTACTGTCTGGGCGTTATTTGATGCCAACAAACATGCTTCTCATGTGCTTGGATTCGACAAGTCTTATTGCAGTACAGTATGAAAGTACCTCACCTCATATAATAAGGCCTATGAAAGCTTAGTATTAGAGATCAAATATATGAAATAAGAACTTAATCGAAAGACGTTTATAAATAAGAATGAATCAATAAGCTGAAAATAAAAGTGCCACTACATTATATCTAAATGCTTTAAACAGTTCATCATGTTTGTTTTTTTATAAATATAACTGTGCTATAACAACATAGGAGGTAACATACCCTGAGAGGCTTTAAATACCAATTAGATCAATGACACCAGGAAGTAAATGTTAACACTTAATTGTCACGACTACCCTTCAGAGAAAAGCGAGTGGCATTTTTCCCAAATAGAAGTTATCAATAATAATGAAGTTTTCATGTATAATTTTTTATCATTACAATTGTTAGGAAATGAAGTATTTCTTTAGTTCATTTACACAAGTAGAAAATGTTATTTGGAATTCAACCGTCTTTGAGGAAGAACGGTCTAAACTCCTTCGCAAATATTTAACTGATCTTCACAGGAGTTGAACATGTGATCCTCTGTCTGCTTTGTTAGCAGAAGTCCTAACTACATGGCTACCAACTGTATAAATAGTGGTTATAATCGGTTTATATGTTTTATATATTATATTTACATATTTTATTTATATACTATTCATTAATTAAAATAGTGAAATTCTTTTGAAAAATACTCGTATTATTTCTTTTGGTGTGATCACACGGATTCGACATAAGTTTGAAATGATTAGGACATGGAACCAAAGTGGAATATACGAAAGGCACAACAATAAAAAATTACGAAACAAAATATTACTTTCTAGTGTGGCTATTAGAAGGAACAAATGCCAAATAATTTATTTATTCATTCTTAAGGCGCCGATCGTCAATATCTGAGGGGCGAATGATTGTTATGAGTGTAGATGAAGGAGTGTAGTCATTGTTACTAAGGTCGACTGTTCCTGATCGGCCATGGCAACTAAGGGACCTACAGCTTTAAGTGGAATCCGAACCACGTAGTGTTGGTCTGATTTTGAGCTAACTGGCAATCCTGACACTTCCCTACACAACATCTGAACCTTGATTACTATCCAACAAGGCCACCCCAGAATTCTCTAGTAGTGTCCACGTCGATGGAAACTATTGAGCGGACGCCGTATCGGTATCAAGAGGACTGAGCATAGAGACTATCGACTAAAATGTACTCACTTTGTCACCAAGTAGCTGAGTTACAGGAATGTTCACTGTGTATTGGTTATGCTGTCAATAGTCAAGTTTAACTAATTAAACCATATAATAGTTCATATCTGTCTTAAGATCTGTAAATAAGTAATTTTGGAATACTCCTTTTATATTTTTACGTGTTCTCGTTGTAACTTACTAACATTGAAACAAAATTACATAGGAGAGGCTCACAGCCGGTCCAGGTTCAATTCCCGTTGAGAATCAGCATTCACCCCTGTGCCCCTCTCGTGGGTCACAAGTCACGTTAACTCGGTGCTCCAACGACCCTTCAACACAAAAATAGGCTCGCCTAAGCAGCAAGTGAAACTGGTTTTTTTAATTGCGTATCCCGCCTCAGTAAAAGCCACACGAATTTAGTTTTTACAAAATGTAAAGTTTTATTCTCATTTTTATCACTCTAATGAGTACAATACTACTGTATTTCCATTTTAAATGGGGACTACAAACAATTCATTGTAATGCTGCCTTAGTATAAGGAATTCAAATTCATACTTAATAAATTTTATATTGATAAAAGTAGCTTGGGAGTATTAGGTATATAATATGTCGTTGGATAAAGTACCAACAACCACAGGCCGTGTAACTTCAAATGTATTCATCCAACAGCCGTATTAAAAAATATATATTATATCGTTTTTATCCTCGATAGCTGACCTGCATTATTGTTCTGAATGTGTGATTATATCCGCGTTCAAGCGTTATTTTAGATCTGACGTGGGAGATTTTGTGTAATGGGGAGGTGCATTCAAGATCACATTCAAGAGTTTCGTACAGAGGGGAATGATTTACAAACATTTGTTCTGATTTACTAAGGTTCTAAAATAATAAATAATTAGGGTTTAAAAAGAAATGCAACCAACTCCTTAAGCATTTATGGATTTTGATCACTCTGTTGTTAATTCAAAATACAAAAGGTTATATTGTAATATATAGTAATATGTATAATTAAGTTTGACGAATGTATTGACACAGCAAATCAACAAACTAACACAATAAGTCGTTTAGTGAATATCCATAAAAATTATTTTACTATGGGATGTATGAGCTATATATTATCTGTAATTCTCCATTATTATTTGTCATGTTTTCTATGAGTAGAAACTAATTATTTCATTTATGCGTAATTGCTCAAATCTTTTTGCGTGTCTTTCAGATGTGTTTTAACGTTTCACCAACGTATATATTGCAAACTGGTTTATAAACTTTAAATTTATAATTCATGTGTACGTTATTGTTTTTCAGAAATTAAAATTGTGAAGATGCAAATATTCGGTGTCTCAGAAACCACCCCTGTACTCTCGCAAGGCAAATTATTCAGTTGCTGATGTACCTGTATATTTGTCAGAGAGCAGCCCAGAGGGTCGAGTTGTGGACAGCATTACATCTCAATAATTAATGGTGACTGTTGTGACGTTAACGGTACTGTAGCATGGTGATAAACGGCTGGTCAACACTTCATCATGTAGACATGTTAGTTGATGTACCTGTCTGTTTATCAGAGAGCAGCCCAGAGGGGTCACGTTGTGGACAGTGTTACAGCTCAGTAATTAATGGTGGCTGTTATGACGTCAATGGTAAATGTGGAATGCCGACAAATGGCTGGTCAACACTTCGTCATGTAGACAGGTTAGTTGATGCACCTGACAGTTTATCAGAGAGACGCCCAGAGAGGTCAAGTTGTGGACAGGGTTACATCACAATAATTAATTGTGACTGTTATGACGTCAACGGTAAATGTGGCATTCTGACCCACGGCTGGTCAACACTTCGTCATGTAGACAGGTTAGTTGATGTACCTGTCTGTTTAACAGAGAACAGCCCAGAGGGGTCGAGTTGTGGACAGCGTTACATCACAATAATTAATAGCGACTGTTATGACGTCTATGGTAAATGTGGCATTCTGACACACGGCTGGGTATCACTGCATCATGAAGACAGGTTAGTTGATGTACCTGACTGTTTATCAGAGAGCAGCCCAGAGTGGTCTAGTTGTGGACAGTGTTACATCACAATAATTAATGGCGGCTGTTGTAAAGTCAACGGTAAATGTGGCATGCCGACAAACGGCTGGTCATCACTGCATCATGAAGGCAGGTTAGTTGATGCCCTTGACAGTTTATCAGAGAGAAGCCCAGAGAGGTCTCGAGTTGTGGACAGGGTTACATCACAATAATTAATAGCGACTGTTATGACGTCAACGGTAAATGTGGCCTTCTGACACACGGCTGGGTATCACTGCATAATGAAGACAGGTTAGTTGATGCACCTACCTGTTTAACAGAGAACAGCCCAGAGGGGTCAAGTTGTGGACAGCGTTACATCACAATAATTAATATTAATGTTGTAATACGTTACAGCATTCAACATTAATTATTGTGATGTAACCCTGTCCACAACTTGACCTCTCTGGGCGTCTCTCTGGTAAACTGTCAGGTGCATAAACTAACCTGCCTTCATGATGCAGTGATACCCAGCCGTGTGTCAGAAGGCCACATTTACCATTGACGTCATAACAGTCACAATTAATTATTGTGATGTAACGCTGTCCACAACTTGACCCCTCTAGGCTGCTCTCTGTTTACGTACTGTAATGTGGCATGCTGACAAACGGCTGGCTACAAATACATTGGAATGATATTTTAGTTAGCAGTTCGATGTGCAATTTAATATTATTTTTTAATAAAACTACTGTATAACTGTATTTATTTTATACCTCATTAATAATTTTAATTCAAACAATTGGTTCAATTCGAATATATTTCTAGGGTTGTAACTCAACATTTAAAATAACAATTCTAAACGTGTTGGCAAAGTACAGATCTTAGTGATTGTCTAAATTAAAAATCATGTAAATAGCGTGCAGGATTCTTATATTACAAAATATGGGTGTAATTTGAGTAAACCCTTCCTTTTAGATCGTTCTTCTCTATCTAATAATAGTTCACTGCCAAGATATAGTACTGTACCATCTCCTTGACTTTATTATTTATTTTATTATGCTAATTGCTGTCTATACGTAAGTGAAAATGTTAATGACGATCAAAGTTTACTTTTGAGCCTTTCTTTCCCATAGTTTTCGTAAACTAAGTAATTCATGTAGTTAGAACAATCCTTGTTTAGTACTTACAAGATCTTCAATATTTCCTTTACTCTATTTACCCTGTTAAGCTGCTTTCTCTGATCATGTTCCAGTCCTTTTCGTCAATCATTTTCGTTTTCATCTTATTATAGATTTATTTCTGTGATTTTTTATGTTATAAGTATTACCCTTTCTAATGGGATTTTAATTTATTACTGATAAGACGCTTATTTTTTTATAATGTTTTTATAAACATGTAGGATTTTACAAGTTTTCTCATTCTTTCTTCTTTGGTATAAAGTTTAATAATATAATAGTTTGGTTTTTTCAAAGGGTTTCGGTTTAGGGTTTAATATGATGCCAACGGCTTTATATGGAGATAGGCGACTGTTTTCAATGTCATATATAATATTTTAAGATTAATTTATTTATTTTATTTTCCTAATTATATAAAACAACGTTTGCCTATTTAAATATAACATTAAAATGTGTTTATATAATCCTTTAAATTAGTAAGGGTGACAAAATAATTACAAATGTAGTAAAAATTGTAATTTTATTCATGAAAGATCTATAGGTTGACTCATGCAATACCTGAATTGGTTTCTTAAATGTTATTTTTTACTACGACATCATCAAAGCAAAGAATGTTGTTTTGTATAGGCGTTCCTATTTTTGTATTTCGTCATTTCTATAGAGCATATTAAAATAAAATGGATCTGTCTATCTTATTTAATTATTTCCATCGTCAAATCAAGTAGTTTCTGGGTTTTACTTTTTTCCAACTTTGTAGCCTGTCATATATTATGGTGTATTCACATGGTAAGTTCTACATATTTTCATATTTGTTTGTTCCAATTCTTAAATTCTCTAGATTTTACCATATGTATCTTTCTGATATATAGATAATATTTGGATGTTTCCAATGCTTTGATTGTTTAAGAAACAAACACAACGTTTCTACAGGTATAACAAACTCCTGACGTCTTCAGGTGTACTTACTAACTTAGCCTACATCTATAACAATTTTTTTTTCCTTAACCCATATTAAATCAGAAAAGACTTAATACTACATGCTAGATACTGAAAATTACTTTTGAAAGTCAAAAGTTCTAAAAAAACTATCACACATAACATAATTATACAAAATATAATAACACAATATGAAATACAAAAGAAATGCAAAATATGAAATCAGTCAACAAAACACGGAACAAGTTATTAAATAGACCAAATACTCAATGACATACAAAAATAACTGCAAACTATGAAAATATTCAACGAAACTTAGAGCAGGTTATTAAATAGACAAAATATTCAACTTATCCAACCAGCCTCCAATGCCACTGAGGCGGGGGTAAGGAGTCCTAGCACTACTAAAATCACGAGATAAACTCACCACAACCATCTCAACGATAATCTTTATAGTCTAGCATGTAGTATTAAGTCTTTTCTGATTTAGTATGGGTTAAGGAAAAAATTCGTTTTAGATGTAGGCTAAGTTAGTAAGTACACCTGAAGACGGTAGGAGTTTGTTATACCTGTCGAAACGTTGTGTTTGTTTCTTAAACACTCAAAGCATTGGAAATTTTCAAATATTATCTACATATCATGAACAATCTAAAGCTAATAAATAAAATTCAAACAACACTTGTATCTTTATATTTTTCTATTTTATGGTTTCTTGATTTCATGTGTTTTGATTTTCCTCCTTAGTAAATGCAAAATGTTCTATTCAAACCTTTTACAACCTAATTGGCTACATTATTAAAGGTTTGGATATTATGATGATCCAAGCAAAAGCAACTCACGATATTACGTTAATAAAATGAGTTAAATTCAAACCAATAAATGCACTAATTAGGGTTTACTCTCTGAAGAAACAAAAACATGCATGTGGATTACTGTCAAAATTCAACTGTAAATTTTAAGGTTACTAAAATGGCATTGAATGTACAATAAACAAATAAAATTCAAATATTTATTAAAAAGAAAATAAAACGTTACGTTTTTATTTTTCCATTATTTTATTTTGTTAAAAAAACTATTCTACTTTAAAATATATGTAATACTTTCCGTTTGAACTAAATCACATGGAACAACTGGAAATATAGTTGCAAAAAAGTAGTTTCGACTTCAACTTTTTTAATAATGAAATCTTTTGTGTATGATAAACGGGGAATTTTCGCCAAATACAATATAGTATTCGTTATTATATTTGACACGTGGCAAATAAAAAATAAGGCTACCTTCTTTGATTGTAGTAACAATAATTACTTCTTTATGTCATATTAACTGAACATGAACAGGAGAATTCTGTGGAATGATTGAAATTAAATAAAGAAGTGCACGTCTATTGAGGAGTAAATATCTTGAAGTTCGGGAACGGAATTGGGTCTTGAAAGTTTCTCTGATTGAACTGCTAATTCTATTTCCGTTATTCAACCAACTCCCTGCAATGTCCCTATACTTCTTTTTCAAATAGATGTCTTTTTTGACTTACTACCTTACTTCTCCTTCCCTAAACTTGTTGTTGGCTGAGAAAACTCCTTGAAATTCTTAATTTGTCTGTTATACTAACAGTATCCTATACCTTGTTGAAAATTCATAAACACTATAAACAATTACCATTCTATAAAGGTTTTTTGAATTTTAATAAATAATCTAATTGTTTTTAATATTTATTTTTAGTGCAAAACTCATTGAAGTAATTCAAAAATATATATTTCAGTTGTCTGGTTATAATAATCCTGAAACGAGTCATAACGTTTTCCCTTTACTTTTTTATATAATATTACATGAATCATATTCATTTATTAAGGATAGTTTTTCCTAATTAAATCTGTGTGTGTTTAGTATTGATACATACAAACTATGTAATTAGTTTCCAATGCATTGCTAAGTTATTATCGGCTTTTATTTTCTGGATCTATATAACTGAATAAAGTGACTAGGATATAGATCGTTAAGAGCAAATAATAACATTATTTTAACATACTGTGACATCCAGAGTGGCCTACATCCTGGGAACCGGTGATGCGGAAGTAATGGATGGGTCGCTGACCTCCTGCCCTGCTTGTTTACAACCTTTGGGGCACAATGGCTTACGCATGAACGCCCTTACCTCAATGGACTTCTAGACTGTTCTTGGTTGACGAACTAGCTCTGTCACGGAACTTCGGGCGCAGGGGGAATTCGAGAAGCTTCTGGATAGAGACCTGCAGGTGATATATACGGCTCGGATACCAGCGCGAGTCAATCAGTCAGACAGTCAGTCAGACAGTCAGTGAGTCTAGAGCCTACAGCCCGGGTGTTTGCAGCGACAGTGAGCGAGTTCTACAGTGCGAGTGAAGTGTCCGAGTATAGTGAAGTGGTCTACGGAGAAGTTACCGGTGAGTGGTTCGTTGTGGGGATCAACGAAGGAGCAGTGCGGTACTTGTGGACGACTTCTGAAGGGACACTGAAGAAACTGTGAGTGAACTGTTATCATTGGACTGTAGGTAGTAGGGAATCTAGTAAAGTCACTTCGTAGTCAGTAATTGTAAATAATAGTAGGAAATCTAGTAGAGTCACTTTATAGTTAGTAATTGTAAATAATAGTAGAGAATCTAGGAAAGCCACTTTATAGAGCTAGGAATTGTAATTAAAAGAAGGGAATTTAGTAAAGTCACTTTGCAATTAGTAGTTGTAATTATTGATGCCATCTAAGATTGTGATTACAAATTAGTTTAACTGTAACAGTAGGCCTAATATTAAATTGTACTTTTCACAATAGTTTAAAGTTAAGGAAATAATCCATTTAATTATAATAAGTTAATTTTATATATTCAATAAATTTAGTAATTGTTTAGTATATCGTGTTGCTTATTTGTAAAACCCACATAGCGATTAATTATTTATAAATTAGGACATAAAAAACGTCACAATACATAGTAAATTTAACATTTTGAAATATATCATCATATATATATCGAGTAAAACAAATGACACAAATCATTACTGCGATGGTAATCCAATACTTTATCCTCTCCCCTTTGAAGTGAGATTGTGCGATTGCTAAGCTGTGCTTTGTAAGAGATCATCTTTTCTCACTGAAGATTACTTTTGAGGGAAAAGCGTAGGGATATGTAACTAAACACTGAAAATGTTCAAAATTGAACTTGTTTTTATACTAAAAAATATCATACTATTAATTCGAATAAGTAAACAAAAATGCTGTTCACATTTTTATGTATAATGATAGTAAATAATTTTGGAGAGGAGCCACTCACAGGTTCAAATATTAATATGTCAACCTTCCTAAATACTTAATTACATAATTTGATGAAAATTATTGTTTATATAGAGTTATTGTACGTAGTGATGACACGACTTTATAGGACATCATGTTCCTTCACCCTAACGCCGAACTAATTCTTCATTTATAAGCTGTGTCCATTGGAGGTGTTGCGAGGACTAAAAACAGAATCTATCGTTTATAATCCCCAAGTAGATTCACTACAGTACTATTCAAGCCCTAACTAATCACATGATTATCACCTAAAATATCTTAGTAAATGTTCAGTTGGAAAGTCTTAGTTATGTCTGGTTACAGTTGTACATAGATTCTATAAATATGTATCATTAAGTATGTAATTATGACGTAACATTTTCGAATGTGTTATAACTGGTAAGTACAATGATAAATATCTGGTATAAACTCTCATTATTAAACATTGCAATATGAATTTTAAATCAGCCTGACTTATATCAATAGAAACACATTTATTTATATATTTTTATATGTTTAAACCAATTAATTAAATGTTTTAGAAACCTGATATGAACATTCAAAAATTTTTTCTTTGAATTTTCTGCTGTTGTATTAGGAAAATAATACCCAAGCATTTGAAATATATTATATAATTACTTATGATAATATTTATGTTATATTATGCAAAAACAACTTAATTACAATTAATAAAAGTTAAGTTTATGTCCAGTTAATTTTTACTACTTACTTATTGGTTGTAAAATATTATAAATTCCACTCATTAGCACATTAAATAGGTATTTTTTATTTACTTTCTACAGCTTTTTAAACCTCTATAGTGTGTTATATAAATTTACTGTTTCTATTTTTACTTGGAAAAATGTTTATAATAAGTAGATCTCATTATATATATATATATCACATTATACTTATTTTCTAATATGTTAAATCAAAATAGACAGCCATTGACACTCCAGTCAAATTAATTGTGCCGCAAATTTAAGTATGAGACTTGAAATTAAACTGTGTTTATTTAATGCCTTCAAAATAAAATGTAAGATGAATCGTAGATGAGACACTTCTACTTGTAAAATACGGATTGTATTTTGATATCTTAACACTTAATTAATAATAATCGTTGTTTTACTTAACAACTGTTTAGATTTTATTTAACCCCGTTTTATATTGTATTATATTTTATATTATATTATATAACCATACAAATAATTGGTTATTTGTGATGGTTTATAAAAATTAATAAAAAATATCATATCGTATCTAAGATTATATATGACAGTAAATATTTTATATGTAATTTTTAATAAAGAACTACTCGTGTACGTGTCAGTTAATATAAGTTTTCACCATTAAAACACTGCATATGGCGTGTTGACAACATTGGTAGAGGCGTGTTGACTTATCAATTAGTTTAATAAATTTCAAGACATAATGTTACACGCATTACTAACCACTCATTTATGAACAATTTATGTTTGTGATAGAACTGAATTATTGTAAAATGTTCAATAAAATCGTGATCATTCCTGGTTATGAAATTGGTTACTTCAATAGTTACTTGTTGGTAAAGTAGTGGGCAGTTGGGTGGGTAATGAAGCCTTGTCGGTGAAGTAGTGGGCAGTTAGGTGGGTAATGAAGCCTTGTTGGTGAAGTAGTGGGCAGTATGATGGGTAATGAAGCCTTGTTGGTGCAGTAGTGGGCAGTTGGGTGGGTAATTAAGCCTTGTTGTTGAAGTAGTGAAGGGCAGTTGGGTAGGCAATGAAGACTTGTTGGTGAGGTAGTGAACGGCAGTTGGGTGAGTAATGAAGACTTGTTGGTGAAGTAGTGAAGGGCAGTTGAGTGGGTAATAAAGCCTTTTTGGTGAAGTAGTGGGCAGTTTGATGGGTAATGAAGCATTGTTGGTGCAGTAGTGGGTAGTTGGGTGGGTAATGAAGCCTTGTTGGTGAAGTAGTGGGCAGTTATGTGGGTAATGAAGCCTTGTTGGTGAAGTAGTGGGCAGTTTGATGGGTAATGAAGCACTGTTGGTGCAGTAGTGGGCAGTTGGGTGGGTAATGAAGCCTTGTTGGTGAAGTAGTGGGCAGTTAGGTGGGTAATGAAGCCTTGTTGGTGAAGTAGTGGGCAGTTTGATGGGTAATGAAGCATTGTTGGTGCAGTAGTGGGCAGTTAGGTGGGTAATGAAGCCTTGTTGGTGAAGTAGTGGGCAGTTATGTGTGTAATGAAGCCTTGTTAGTGATGTAGTGGGTAGTTGGGTGGGTAATTAAGCCTTGTTGGTGAAGTAGTGAAGGGCAGTTGGGTAGGCAATGAAGACTTGTTGGTGAGGTAGTGAACGGCAGTTGGGTGAGTAATGAAGACTTGTTGGTGAAGTAGTGAAGGGCAGTTGAGTGGATAATAAAGCCTTTTTGGTGAAGTAGTGAAGAGAAGACACCAGTTGGGTGGGCAATGAAACCTTGTTGGTGAAGTAGTGAAGGGCAGATACCAGTTGGGTGGTAATGAAACCTTGTTTGTGAAGTAGTGAACGGCAGTTGGGTGAGTAATGAAGACTTGTTGGTGAAGTAGTGAAGGGCAGTTGAGTGAGTAATAAAGCCTTTTTGGTGAAGTAGTGAAGAGAAGACACCAGTTGGGTGGGCAATGAAACCTTGTTGGTGAAGTAGTGAAGGGCAGATACCAATTGGGTGGTAATGAAACCTTGTTTGTGAAGTAGTGAAGGGCAGTTGGGTGAGTAATGAAATCTTGTTGTTGAAGAAGTGAAGGGCAGTTGGGTGGGTAATGTATGACTTGTAGGTCAGTTGAGGGGGCTTGTCCATCAGAACAAATAAATATTAAACGAGGTTTGATAATCTTTCAGAAGTATCAAAGAAAATTGTTGGACACACAAGAGGAAAAAGTTGTACAAAATTTCGATTCCTGAATATGATATTCTCACTAAATTTGAACTATAAAAATCAAAAGCTTTAAATGAAATATTTGGCCTGCGATAGCAGAAAAAGATTAATTATTATATGAATGACTCAGTCAGTAGTGTTTTGTATATTTTTTAATGCACAGAATAAATTAGATAGATACTAAAAATAACGCTCATAATTATTCGTAAAAAGTAAGTAATTTTTATAAATTAAGCCACTTTACTTTCTCATAAAATAACTGAACTCTCCTTTCAAGTATTGAAAAATAGCCACACAGGCAACAATATTTAAACTATTTTAGATCTGGTGGAATTAATTCAACTCATATTTGATGAGTAGTCAATTTAGGATCTCTTTAAGGATTGGGCATTTAAATAATTTATAAGTGTTTAAGTATTCCAGACTATTCGTCATCGGCAAGCAAGAAGTGTCTCATCTAAAATTCTGCAGATATCTCATTTTCAATTCATTAAATAAACTTGAATCAACCTCGAAATTTATCAAACTTTTCAAGTTTATCTAGAAACACAATTACTTACCTAGAAACTAATCAAAGACAGTTTTAATTTCTGAAACTCTTGAACAGTTATTTTCTTATAAGAACGTCCTCTAATGAAGGTAATATTCCAGTGGTATAATCCTAATTTAAGTTCCGGTAGTTTTTTAATCACGATTTATACAAATTAAACAAAAATACTGTTAATAATAACACTATTCGTGATGATGATGATAATAATAAGGGTCTCTTCATTAGAAATTTATATAAGAAATATTAGTTCCTTAAAGTATTCACATTATAAAATAAACTATCGTTATGATAGTGTATAGATATTTGTTATTATTGTTATATATTAGTGGTCAAAATTAGAACAAATACGTAGATATATGATTCGTTTTTAAACGTATACCCACCCAGCCTCCAATACACGTACACCCCCCCCCCCCCACCACCATATACGTATAGTGATATCGACCCACCTACCCTCCCATACACGCTTATTAATGTTAATCTAACTACCCTCTCCCCATACACTTACATTGATATTGACCTACCTATCCTCCCATACACGTACGGTGGTATTGACCTACCCACCCTTCCATACAGGTACAGTGATATTATTTATAAATAATAGTTATTTATGAATGTGTTAGTGTTTATGTTTACATAATAAAATATTTGTTTTAGAAAACACTGTCAATTTACATTTAAATATAAACATAACACTTTAAACCATAAATTACATTATCATTTGTATAAGTCATATGTTTATATATACGGTATAAAACTAGCTGTACCCGCCCGCTTCGCCGGTCATAATATTGAGTTTGATTTAGAACCTAATAGCTGAAAGAATTCGAGCATTTTTGCTTCTTCTACCAATATTAGATTTTTTAGGAGGCATGTCATAAAAAGTAAACTGCAAAACAAATAATTATTTATTTTTTATTTTCACGTTTCACCACATGTTTTAATTACCGAGGAAAAAAGGTTAACACCAAATACAGATCACCTGATCAAGTTAAAGTAGTGTGTGCTACACTCTCAAGGTGAAATGTAGAACTACAATAAATCAAAACATATACAGTACTGTTGTTGTGAGAACTTCAATCTGCTTATGGCATGTGAAACTACATTAAACCACACAGTCATATGTTTTTTGTAAACAATTCAGATTCTCCATTTGAATAACATGGGATCTTTAGGAGCCCGTGGGGTGGGACCCTGTGGACGGATCTGCATCAAACTTCACAGAAACCATCTCGGGAGTATACAGGACAACATCCTAAAGTTTCATGGCGATCGGTTGGATGGTTTGGCAGCGCATAAACTTCAAACATATATATATATATAAACATCCTCTTTTATAAATATAGATAAGACACAATATTTAAACTTCTAAAGGAAGAGGAACGACTAAATTTTCTTAAATTCTCTAAACATAAATCTAGCGCTCCTTAAAGAAAATGTAAGAAACAAATAAAATACGTCTGGATATTTTTTTACGCTAAGAAATACATAACTGAACTTATATCTGATTAGTTCAAGTCAGTAAGGGTAGTACAGCTGTAGAAACAGAAAATTCACCGTGTATTGCCACTCAATGTGTACAATACACCTATTGTATTGCGTAGGATACGTCGGCGTGTTTCACTGGCGAGGAAGAACCGAGATTAGAGAACAGTAATTCTAAGCTACCTGTGGCCAATTACGTAGACAAGCGACGTTTAACTAACTGTGGAATTGTGTTCAGCGAGACGCTCCTCGGCGGATTTGACATCTAGAGCGACGCCAGCCTCGGAGACTGTCCAAAGGTAGGAGTAACCATATTGTTCTTCTCTGTTACGTACCTTTCCTTTGAAACTAGAGTATTTGATGTAGTATGTTTTTTTAATGTTACTATAGATCTTGTATGTGATAATTAGTCAGAAATATGTGCAATCAGAGTGTGCCATGAAAATTTTGAGTTTAAGAAAATAATATGAAACTTTATACAGTAAATAATTACTGTTTGGACTAAGTTTATTATACAACCACTTAAATTCCCTTAAAAGCTAATGAGTCAAAAATAAAAATAACTTATGTATTATCATAAACTTATTTCTGCAGTTTTCAGTATTATAAGGTAATTACGTGTAAAAGTGTCGAAATTTCTGTATAAAAACCCATATAGTTCACCCCATGAATGACTCACTGAAATTGAATGTATAAATTAATAAATATATAGGACGTCTGATTTACAAACTTATTGCATTTTGAGCTTAAGATATACTATACAGCTGTTTTCCTTTTTTGATAAAAACCCTTCACCATACAAAAGTAAATATATATATATACATCTAAAGGAAAAATATTACTAAATTTTCTTAAATTCTTTAAATATTAAACTAGTGCTCCTTAAGGAAAATGCTAGAAACAAATAAAGTACATCTAAATTTTTTGTACAGTAACAAATACATAGCTGAAAATTGTCTTTACATGTATTTTCATAGTTTAAACATTGTTAAATTTATTACAAACGTTTCACCAATCCTGTATATTTCTTTTTGTTCGTCATCTATTGAGATGTCCAATTGATAAGTAAGAATATCAATAAATACAATTAGCCACAACACTGCATGGTACTTTCACTTTTAAAATTCTATAAAATTATGTATTAGTTGTGGTTGTATACTATATGACAGAGAAGTGAAATGGTCAGTGTTTCAATAGATATTAAAGTGTAAAAAGAACGTCAGAGAACATGAGGTGTAATAGTTACCAGCGCATTGTTTGCAGCTAGGGTGTTCCGTCAGCACATTCCCATGACAGCCGGAAAATTTAATTAAAACTTTGTATAAAAATAGACTGTTGGTAACCATTATTCGTTGTGTTTCTTCTCCCGACCAGTTTGCTCTAGAGACTATCCATTCGATTATGAGGTACGGACTTATTCTTTGTGGTAATTGTAGCAGAGCTAATGAAATACTCATCCTTCAAAAAAAGGCAATCCGAATCATGACAAAATCAAAAATATATTAGAACACTGTAAGCCTCTTTTCATAAGCACTGGGATTCAGACGGCTTTTAATTTATACTTGTATACATTATAAATCATCCAGAGTTTTTATATTTCAATGAAACGTGTAAATTTGAAATTCGTAACAACAACAGGGCTGTGATTGGTTTCCACAGACTGAATAAGAGCTTATCCAGCCACACTGTAATAAGCATTAAAATATATAATAACCTTGTCACTTTAGTTCAAAAATATCAACCCAAAGCTTTCTTGAAAAAATTTATTGCTGGCTACTTAAAAAACCCGTTTTATTCAATTGACGATTTTTTTAGTTTTGATTTAGTTGAATTTTAATTACTATATATGATTAGCTCATGCTTACCCCAAATAACAGAGGTGCTTAGTGAAAATGTATTGAGGCCCCTTCCCCTGGTTAACCTTAAGGGTAATCGAAACAAAAAATAAGCATTGCCCTTATTTTCAAAAGTTAGTTTCCCATATTTACAAATATTTTAAAGATATTTTGCTAACCCTATTTATAGTTTAATATGTTATGTATTTATTTTATGTTAGGTTAAATTATATTCAGAATGACTTGGCAACATATAGCTGCAAATATTACTTTGTCAATGCTGTAAAGTTTGATGGCAATAAAGGATTATTATTATTATCAGATGGAAAGATAACATGTCATGTTAAGTGTTATTTTTAGTCACTTGAAATAACTTGTCTTTTATGTTTACATGCTGACTACTAATTAAATCTGTTTTATCTTGGATTTAAAAAATGATCATACTACTTTCAATCGATATTACTACTGTTAGAAATTGTAATTTTGTTTATCTATATATTCTGCAAGATCTTTTAAATTGTCTCTAATATACAAGGTAAGTTTTAATTAAAGTACCACTAACTTGTTTTCACAGTTTATAAAATATTTTCTTTTTGAATAAGTGATTAAATTAATATCAACCCACGCTATTTAGAGTGTTTCACTGTTGTAAGGGTCGTTTTGGGTCCAGATCTACGATTTAACTTCAAATATTTAAATATGAACGTAGATACGTAATATGTCATTTAACACCGTAATTTCAAGCTGAAAATGATAGTGCAATCAGAATTTAAATAGATAAGTCATTCTTGAGTTTTTCATTATTTTTATATTTAATTTAATTAGGTTTCAGCTTTGTATTTTACTAATTAAAACTAGCCAAAACAAAATCATATTTTTCAGCCATGACGAATCATCTTTAATCAGGAAAATAAGTAGAATATGTCCAATTAAATAAAATAACAAATAGTTAGTGACTAAATATTGACTCATCCTTTTTCAATTTTAATTCCATTTATATTTTTATCATAAAATTACGGTGTGAAAAATACGTTTCACATAACCATTTTTCCATTTAAAATGTTGAAGTTGGCTCGTAGATCTTGAACCCCATGTGATCCCTAGTAAAATTAAAACAATCTAAATATAGTGTGGGTTAATATTAGTTTATTGGCATTCAAAAAGTAAATATTAAATAGACTGTGGAAACCACTAATAAATCTTCTTTTCAAAAGGTTTAGCTACGCTATCCGGTAAGAAGGAATGTGTATATACATATATATTTTTATACGAAAAATCTATTATTTTGTCATTTATTTATTTTATTATTATTTTTTATTTATTTATTTTTTACAAAGATCAAAAATAATTATAAATGTTGGTAATTATTTACACTACGAAAGTTTTTCATATAGTTAAATATTCTATAACCAAATAATTTGTACAGTAAGAATAGTAAAATAGTAAGAATTATAAAAATAAATGCGTCTACATCAAAGAAATAGTGATTGTAACTTCATCTTTAAAATTTTCCATTTGTTCTTTTAACTTAAAAATCGTAATAACTACTTTAGATATAGTAACAGTTCCCTCATTACATTCATTGTTGTTTTTAAATAAAACAAGGAATTTGATGGAACTATTACTCTCATTTTACCACGTTCAGTTCATAGAGTTAGTTAGTAGCTTTGTTGAGAGAGGTTAACCGACAAAGGCAAAGGGGCTCTGAAAATAGCACGACCACAAAGCCTGGGTTAGTTATCAACTTGAATAATGAGTTAATTGAATGACTTTTAATCAAGTTTTATCCCCATAACTAGTGTAACTAAATAGAAAGGGTAATTGTTTTGTGAGTTCACAAAAAATGTAAAATGATTATCATAATACAATCTTATTAATATAAATGATTTTAAATAAATAAATAATAACAATGAAAGTGAAATTGGTTAAACGTGTGATAGATTCCGAGCTCCTTATTGCTATAGGTAATTTTCTTTTTTTTTCTATTTTCTCAAATAGTAAACGTTAAATATTGTATTACGTATTTGTATTGTAAAATTTGAGGTACATAATAAATCGCTTATAACAGTGAAGTTATTTTAATGGCTATTGTATTACCCTAAAGTAGCGATCTTAAATAAATAACGTCTTTATTTGGAGCGTTTTTCAGCATACAGTTGTTTTTCAAAAAAACTCAAGTCATACAAAAATTACATATATATGACCAAGGACTAGGCTAAAATCACAAAACAAAATATAGTTTACACAACTTACATTTTAAAATAATCATATTCCAATTGTAGCTTAAGTTTATTTTTAAATTATACATAGCTAAGTGCTTTGAAATTCTGTTGAATTCCGTTGTAAATCTAGGGAGCAAAGTAAGAAAAAGCATTCCTTCCTTCCTCGAGTCTGACTTTGGGTACCTCTAGCATACTTTCCTGGCACTGCGACGTTCTCTAACCTCTGAACGAGCCCGCAGCATGTTCCTCAAATAAGTGGGTGTGCCAGATAGCAGAAGCTTGTGAACCAATCAAGCCACCTCCAAACTAAATATATGCTTTATTGGAAGTGTTTTTGCTTTTTGTCGAGCTTGACTAACATGGTCATATTTCCTGAGACCATACCCAAACCTAATGCCTGAGTTTTGCAGTCTTTGGAGTGAGACAGTGTTGTCAAGGGATAACCTACTTCCGAAGACTGGAAGCGCATACAACATTGCAGGGAAAATAATACTATTGACTATTTGTAGCTTGGGTTGGTCTTGGAGCAACCCCCTAAGCCTAAATAAAACTCTCAACCTGCACATAGTGCTGCGGGTCACATTTCTAACATGAAAGGCAAAGGTTAATTCTGTGTCTAATGTTACTCCCAGAATCTTTACAGTCTCGGATACCGTCAAAGGTTCCCCACCCAAAGATACATACAGCGAATTATCCTTCATGATATTCTTAACTATGGAGCTAAGACGGTGTCTTGTCACAAACCTGTGGTTCCGATTCCCGGTGTAATTATTATAGTGTAGGCTCTAGACTCGTACTAAGGAAATATTTTTAAATATATTTTCTCTAAAACTTAAAATAAGATAGTAAAAATGGCCAAATACTGGCCAATCCTTGTAACCATTCACAATACAATGGAGGATCTTAGAACTGTGTAACCTAACACAAGAAGTAATTTTCGATCGACGTAAACGGCAATATGAAGAAAAATAACAACATTTCACGATTAATAGGGTTGGCACGTGAATCTTGCAGGGATATCTTCTAGTAACTATATACATTTCTACAAAAGGAAAACACCTCATACACAACTAGCATGGTTCCTTGAAACACTCACCCCTTTACAAGCAAAATTCATTATAACCCCCAACCCCCGACCATATGGACATAACTTATGGGAAAACGTTCAGGTACGTACGTACACAAACTTGGGACAGTAAGGTCTTAATATCCTTCTTTACATGGATCTAAATTACTTTTGTTTTACCAAGATGGTGATTCTTCAAAGCCACTTGCAACTGGGGGGGGGGGGGTGTTCGGTAATTTTAAACTACTAAAATCAATATATAAGATTTTATTAAGTCCCTCGTCCCCTCTTCCCAGATTTATCTTGGTGGATTTTTGTAGTTTCACTACCCACTATGCACATAGTACTGTTAGATAACTCTTACAAAACGATTCTTGATTAGAAAACTGGGAAGTGTTTTCTTATCATTTAGCCTTGGTAGTACGCTAAGTGCATCTATGATAGCTTTCCTGAAATTGCATTACGTATATACTAGGAAATCCATTGTGGGGGTCACTGTTCGAAAGTTTAACGTGGATATTTAAAATACTTGCGGTTAGATCCAAATTACAGGTTATTTTTTCCTATATGTAGACAAGAACCAGTTTTTCTCAAAATGAAACAATTTCAACTTACAACTACTTCGTATTTAAAGAGATGTTTAAATACGAGAGATAGAAAAGTATTCAGAAAATGTAAGTATTTTGAAACCTTCATTGATGAATGTATCGTAATTAAACGAATTTGTACTTATGCATTCAAAACGATGAAATCAATCTCACGGTAGGGTTAATAATTTATATTTTAAAAATTGATAGTTACATGGAATACAATCTAATAAATATTAATTACAACATAATAATGAACAAATATTTATTAACTCGCAAATTTTATTAGTGTATTCAATCAGCATGTCTTTAATATATATATAAATCTCCTGGCTTTTTAAATTTATATTAAATTACTTTAGGTAATTCTTGAAAGTTTTTAATTATAACGGACGAAGTTTTGTTTTTTTACAATTATGAACGTTCCTAATGTTCAATTACATTTGTTCATATAAATGTTTCTGCAAGACTCATTATATGGACAAATAAACGATTTTTTTATTAGTAACATGTATTTTTGTCAATGTAACGTAATTAAAGTGTATATTTTTTCTTGTTTTTGGTTTGGTATTATATATTTCTTAAAATAATTATCGGTTAAAAGTCTTAGGTACATTTTTTATTTTAAATTTTTCATTCTGTGAATTTTTATTAGAAGTTAGTGCAAGATTTTAGTAGTTTTATCCCAGCTGAAAGTTTCTTTGTGAAATAAATGTTAACTAAATAAAAAATAAAAGTCAATAAAGTGTTCAATCAACTGTCACATAAAACGTTGATAGTCTATTAAATCATAAATCGGTTTACTTTTGTTAAATTAACATGTTAGGATTTAATGATTATATTAGAGGATGATTAATCTATAAGATATTTATAACTATGTTAAATTAAAAACAAACGATACACTTATGTTTGTCACTGTAATGATTGTCGCATGCTCGCATATGAACACGTCTGTCACGAGCCGTAAAGACGCAGCTTATTAACACGGACAAACCTGATTAGCAAGAGTTACGAATAGTAAGTGCAAAACACAGTCAACTGATTTCGTTGTGATAATTTGCAGTGAGCAACACAAGGAAAATTAGAGGAGAACTGCTAAACAGTGGTGAAGGTTGAGTCTAGGACAGTGCCGCGACTGCTAATCTACAGTGCGGGAGTTATAAGCGGACGCGATTCAATCGGGTTTGAAACGTAAGTAGGCCTACTTTTGAATTTAAAATGTTTAATACATATATTTTCTATTCAAAACAATAATTTTCGGTGTATTTTAAATACGTCTGTTTTATTTATATAATTTAAATTACTAAGGGTATTCGTTTACTAAATAATGTAATACAATATTGAAAATTATTGCCAGTACTTAGTATTAACAAGCTGTAAAGCACGTTTACTGTGTTAGAATTATATGAGTATTTGGCTTGTCAATGAGTTGAAAGTCAGACCAATACTACGTGGTTTGGATTCCACATAAAAAAATATAGACCCTTAGTTTCCCTGGCTATTGGGCTAATAACAACTGGCCCTTTCTGGGTGACGGTCGAAATCAGTTAGTAACCAGACTACACAGGTCATTCACACTCGTCCTACACTCATATAATTTATCATATTCGCCTTAAAATACGCAAAAACTAGTGACGGCGTCTCATTTAATGTAAGAATAAGAATTTTAAAAAATTAAAAAAGCAAACACAATTTTTTAGTTATGTTCAGAATATTTAGTTGTTTACTTATAAATGTTGTAGGTAAGTGGAGTAGCTTTGATAAATAAATAAACTTTATTGTTGTTTAGCAAATAGTTAAACATCGTACAGCAAACATCATTCGTAGATCCTTTTTATTTATTAACAAAGGTTAAAGTTTGAAAGTACTAAAGTTTGCCGGCGTGGTGGCTCAGTTGCTAAGGCTTCGGACTGCGGAGGGCAGGGTCCAAGGTTCGAATCCCCACTGAGCCAATGGTTGGTACTTCATTCGTTGAATAAAGTTGACGCAAAGGCCTGTAGGCCCATGTCAACTGGCGAGTGAAGTTTATGTAAAAAAAAAAGAAACAAGTTTACAATAATACATATTTTAATAATATTTATAACATTTCAACAATAACAAACCCTACATTAATTATCAGTTTGGAATGAATGTACCTATTATGTTTTTTTTAAGGGTATTATAATATTATTTAATTATGTTGAAAATTTTCAAAATGGCGGAACTTAAAAGCTTGTAATTGTAAATTACGCAAAAACGCACAATCTTAGAAGAAATGGGCAAGATATAAAGCATTTGGACAACTTAATAATAAATCTAACAAGTCCTAGTTAAATAAAATCCGTTTATAAATTGAGGCAATACGATGTCTTCACTATTTCTGTTAGTTCATTCAGCCAACAATAAAAATCAGTATGGAACAACAAACAATGTACTACAACTCACAAAAACTATTAATATAATAATCTAATTTATCAATAAGGAGTAATCTACAATGCAAATGCTTAAATATCAGCTGTTCAATATTCACTTGATCAGCTGATATGCATTTAATACCAGCAATTCAATATATAATAAAATGAAACAGAGCAGACATCGTACAGCCTAAATTAGGGTTACTACTTTATTTATGAATGGACTTAATTCAACTAGGACTTGTTAGATTTTTTATTACATTTTGCAGGTCTTTTATATCTTGCCCATTTTTTTCTAAGACCATGCGCTTTTTCCGCAATTTACAATTACAAGTTTTTAAGCACCGCTATTTTTTTAAATAATCAGCATAGTTAAATAATATTATCACATCCTTAAAAAAGCATAACCGGTACATTCATTCCAAATTTGAGTGCTGTATTGTAAGGAGTTATGAAATTACACATAATTGATTGAAAATACGAAAATGGCCGCCATATTGAAAACGAAGCATAATAAAACCTACATGTTTACGAACATTTTTACTTATTTTTACTCAACGTATAATAACTTTAAGTTTAGAGTTTGGGAACACCCTGTGTGTTATCGTTTAAATATTTAAAGTGACTATATTAAGTAACAACAAATGTCTTACAAACTTGTCTTTACAATAAAAGTGAACGTCACATAACATAAATATATTACAACATAAGCAAAAAATGCTCAAATTTTGTATTGTAGTATATGTACAAATATGTAATACTTTTAATGTATTATATTTGAGCATTGTTTGCTTATATTGTAATATATTTATGTTCAGGTGTATATGTACCAACACGTTTTATGCCAATTTAAAAAACTAAAATTATCTTTCAGGAAAAATAAAGGTTTTTCCTATTATGCGTTTTATTGACCTTGAAGTGGTGGATGTCCTTGAGTACAGAAGATTACAGTTATTACTAGAGTGCATCTTACTCCAATCGTTGAACGGACGTACAGTTTTGCCGTAATTTTGTTTAGTAATCGTATGCATTTTTTCAGTACGAGTAATTAAAATTAAATATAAATATAATTATATTTATTTATATAAAAAATACTCGTAATTAAAAAAAGTATAAAATAATATGAAACATTGCAAAGTAATATATTAATAACTACAGTATAACAAGTACTTGTCTTAGTTTTTAAAGTTTTATATCAAGTAAGAAAACCATAGTTGTTGAAATATACACAACGATTTCATAAAAAAAATGTCGCTAAGCTCGAGTCAAGCCTGTAACTTCGACCACAAGTCACATGAAGCCTTGGAAGTATAATGAATATAATTTTCTGTCTCAGATTGGTTGGTAAGATGTTATTAATATTATCGCCACGATAACATACAGTTATGAGTGTACGTCATTTATGATAGTTGAATAATAGTTCTATATTAAAGATTGAATTTAGATTATTTCCTTGTGATAACTTTAAGCTGTGCAATGTTACTTCGACATTTATTTGTATCCTCGAATCTATCAATCAGATTGATAACTATTACCAAATATATATGTACCAAAATATAATCTTCTATTTAGAGATTTTTCCATTTTTGTATAAAATACATTAATCAGAAAATTTAGAATTGTTATGAATACTTTAGTATAGTTCCATATTCATATAAACATTTCTAAAAATAAAGACACTTATTCTACAAAAGATAAAATGCCACACAAAAATAATTATATATTTAAGTCGTTCAACTTCTTCTTTAATTTTTTTTACATATTTACGAACATGCCCACAAATGATTTCAAATGGTATTGTGTGTTTACTTTGACTGACTTAAGTGTATGTCAGTTATAAGTTTTATTTAAAATATGACCTTCGAAACGTTTCAGGTCTTGGAACCCTCAATCGCAGTAATTACTTCATATCGTCACCAGCGTTAGCATTTCTGCATAGATATTTTACCAATTAGGGCAATTGCTGCAATTTTACCCTACTGTGATAAAGATGCTTATAATAGTGTTTATTTTCTTTTTCACTATACTAATGAATCATAACTGATTTTTTATTTTGAGTTTCGAAATGTTTAGTTTGTACGGTTACAGAAGTTTATAAGCGCAAAGTTCTTTGGTTTGAGGCGTAGTGTGCTACAACCCACTTGGGGCCAATGTTTTGTAGGTGATAGGCTCTATATAGACCCAATGGTTTCCATCGGCGTGGACATTGATAGAGAAGTTTGGGACCGGTTCTAAATGGACTTAGAAAGAGGCTGAGTTATAGAATGTTGTGTGGGGAAAAGAACATCGATACTACGTTCTTTGGATTCAACTTTAAGCTGTAGCTCTCTCTCTCTCTCTCTCTCTCTCTCTCTCTCTCTCTCTCTCTCTCTCTCTCTCTCTCTCTCTCTCTCTCTCTCTCTCTCTCTCTCTCTCTCTCTCTCTCTCTCTCTCTCTCTCTCTCTCTCTCTCTCTCTCTCTCTCTCTCTCTCTCTCTCTCTCTCTCTCTCTCTCTCTCTCTCTCTCTCTCTCTCTCTCTCTCTCTCTCTCTCTCTCTCTCTCTCTCTCTCTCTCTCTCTCTCTCTCTCTCTCTCTCTCTCTCTCTCTCAATGTAATCTATGAGTTTGTTTGTTTGTAATTATATAACTATCAAACGTATTAGCCAATCGTTAAAAAATTGGGTATGAAGGTTATTTATACAGAGATGGCCTATACGTGACGGTTTTTGTATTTTTTCTTTTTCCTTTTGCAACCCATCCTCGTACAAATAATAATTAAGCCCATTTAAGGTGGGTGCGATGGCACCGGACTCAGGAGGGCACAGAACAAAAACACAAGTTAAGGTCAAAATGTAGTTTTATTTTTTTTTAAATAATCAATCAAAAGACATGTAAAAGAAAACTTTAAATTGTAAATTTTGGCTGTTGCCCGTTTAAAAGTTAATCAAAAAAAACTAGGCCTATCAAAACAAAATTTACGATAAATTTCAAAAAGGTAGCAATAATAAAAATGTAACAACAAATAAACTATAAAAGAACTAACAAAACGTAAAAATAGCCTAATCAAAAAATATAAATGTTCAAACAAATTACAAATAAAATATAAAAATATATAACAAAAATAAATAAGCCCTAACAAAATATAAAGATCACCATGATTAATATATAACAGTAATAAATAGATAACAATATATATATAAATATATATACATATATGAAATTCTTGAGAACGGCAGTGCAGAGAACTAGACGTGACAGAATAAGAAACACAACTATAAGAACCCAGTTTGGATGCGAAAAAAAAAAAATATATATATATATATATATACAAATAGACAATGAAACACAGCAACAAGAAAATAATACTTAACAACAACTACAAATAAATAAACGTAACAAAATAAATAATAAAACGATGAAAAAATATATAATGGCAGCTTTAATGGCCGGGGCCTCGGGAAAGTAAAAACGTAATACCAAGGTTTAGCCGATTTTTAAAGGAAAAAAAAACAAAATAATTTAAATTTAATAGTTCCACCGAATCCTGCGGGCAAGGCAGGGCAGCTCCTAATTGGAAAGGAAGTTAAAAACAAGCCCCCGATAACCCCGTTGACAATAAAACCCTCTCACAGCAAACAAAAATTAAGTTTTAAAAATATAAAATCTAACTGTTCTCTCCTATAAATCCCCGAAAAACCCCTCCATTAAACAAAATCCCACGTAAAACAAAAGTCCCACCACTAAAAATAAAAACACACAATTTCCACAGCACGCACAATACAACGTGTTTTTCTTCTACTTATTGGTGCCCAGGAGATATCAGAACAAAATAAAATATGAACTGTTGTCACCTGCATGCTGGAAACTTCTGCCTGGGGGAAATGATGAAAACCGCAGCGAGGAAGGGTGGAATGAAGGTGGCAGCTCCCTCTGGGCTGAAAAGAAAGCCAAATGGTCGGCCCAGCCCGTGGGTCCTCAGCTGAGTCCCCAGGCGACATGAAGGAGGTAAGCAATGCACTTGACGATCCATCTCCCCTCCCGGACCCTTGAGCCAAAGTCAAAGACTTAGCCAACCATTTTACAGACAACGACAGGCAGCAGTCTAATCACACTGAACAAGACAGACCAAACATAAACAGGAAACAAGGAACAACGAAATGAAACAGACACACAAACGAAAACCAACTAAGATCATGACGGCTATTCGAGACGACTCGACTATGTGCTACGACACACTATTAAAAATGACAATTAAAAGGTAGTTACACAAAAATGTTAGTAGAAGCACTAGTCTACATAAGACACACTTAAGTGAGGTTTACGCTTGATTTATGATTGATTTTAGTGTTCAGTTAAAACACACTAACTTCCATAAACATGATCCAGTGGTCAGTTTCTAACTTGCTTCATTTTTCCTCCATTCGGACTCTCGTGTCTCCCCATCGATAATAAAAAATAAGTACAACTTATATCTTTTTAATAAAATCGACAGTATTCATTTATTTCAACTAGTATATCTATTAAACTAACTATAAAAATAAATCCAAATAAAATATAAAATTAAAACGTGCACCAAATATAATCAATTGTCTAATGGCCGAATTAGAAGATATATATAAAAACCAACTAGACTTATTTTATATATAACAATTAAAAACACATAAAAACTAAAATTAAAATATCTACAAGTAAAGCGCAAAGTCTGACAGAAAGCATATCAATAAAATAATAACTGTAATAATATTAATAATAATCAAAACTTCGCGTACAAGTATAAGTAACAACTGCAAATAAATAAGTTTTAACAGTCAACAAATCCGTCAGAATAAGGGGGTAGTAGTGAAATTCTGACACAATAAATATGTTAACAATAGCAGTAACTAGTAACAAAACATAACAAATACAAAAATATTTTTATAACAATAGAAAAACAAATATAGTCAAAATATAACAACAGATTACAAACCTTTTATCAAATAAACATATTAATACTCAAAAGTAGCTAATCATTTAATTGATTGACGCAAAAATTATAAGTAATTAACAATAACAAATAGTATTATACCTAACAAATTATCTCAAACCTGGCAATTAATAATTAAAGTTAATTACTTAAGCTGTGTTCAAGATCAGTATAAGTGTTAATTATATTACAATCCCATAATTTGGTCTCACTACCCTCTGCTACTTGATAGTATGAAAATACACATATTACTGTCCTTAATAAACTTAATTAGATATGTGTTCCTTATTGACATATTACCTAAATAGTCATAATATGTATTAAGTCTATGACTTCTTCAACTAGAGTCATTCATATATTTCAAAGTAGGGAGTTACTTTCTATAAAAGAAATTACTTGTCAAAGTGAATCTGTTAAATGTGATAATTTATTAAATCGTAAAAAACTGCCAGTGAATTACTGGAAGCGGGAACTGGAAGGGAACTTGGAATAAATTCTCTGGATGTTGGAATTATTGGGGGCCATTACGCTGGGACGACGCTGGCAAAATGTGAATTTCTGGAGGCGCAAGATGAAGTTTGGCTAATATTCTCATTAATTGCACTGCTGGAACGAAGACAGCTGCTCACCCGCGATCTCTGTTGCTGTAGTATCTTTGCAAAAACTGCTCAAAGTTCCTTCTTTCACATTTCTGTTTATTAGGAGACAGTCCTTTCATGAAAGAATCCCATAATCATTATTTTTAATTAAATAGCAACAATATATAAACGAATATTGATAATATGATAATCGATCAGTTTTATCCAAACTGTAGAAATTATGCATTTCTGTGTATTTATTTGACTTAGGAAAGGTGTAGTTAAATTCATAAATTAAAATAACATGTTTAATAATATTTTTAAAAGCTTTAATAAATCTAAACAACTAATAAAAACGTTTCATTGGTACTCTTCCCACCCATACATGTATAGTGGTAATGACCCATCCTCCCATTCATTTACGCAAAGTGATTAAAACTTTTCTATTTACTAGCCTTAAAAATAGAATACCCAGATGGATTTTTAACAACAGACCTATTTAAAATACACTTAATTCAGGAGAATGGACTTAATTCAGGAGAATGGACGATTGAAGGTTAAAACCTTCTTCAATCGTCCATTCAAAAATCAGTAGACGATTGAACCTCCCACCCACCCATACACATACAGTGGTCTTGACACTCCCACCCACCCATACACGTAAAAGATATTGATAACCCACCATCCCATACACGTACGCAGGGCACATTTTCAGTTAAAATGTATTTTTACAGACTAAAATCCTTAATTTTTAAATGCCACAACTATAATGGCATTAGCACATAATTATAGTTGTGAGATATTTTTCAAGACTTCGTTGGACATTTGAAATATTTATGGAATGTTTAATAGTGTAATTAAAAAATAACAAAAACACAATAAAATTAAAGTATGTTTTAAAAATAATTGCAACAACAGTGTAAATGAATACTAGTTTTTTTATGAACGTCAGACTTACTGTAAAATGTTATAATATTACTGTCGATGCAGAATTTATGTGTACCCGAGTTTGAAAAGCATTAAACCGTTTAAAATATGAACACGATACATTGGCAGTTTTGTTTAGTAATGTTATTGCTCTGTGACATTAAACTGTGTAAAGTGGATGCAGAGTAAAAACTAATTAAAATTCAGGTCGTTTTAGTTCCAACTACGATAAAAATTATTTAAACTTGCAATAATATGTAAAAATAAATATTTAGTTACGTAAAAATAAATGGGAAAAATAATAGTGTGATTGGATTTTTATAAGCCTCTTAGTTTCTTAGTAAACAACCTTACATTTCTGCACATATGTTTCCATCGCTGTCAGTCATAAATCTATACAAAATCAAACGATTTTGAACACACTGGTGCGAGTGAGGTGCAAAGAGTGGTGTAAGTGAGACAGAGAACTACTCTTCCCCCACTGATAATTCCACTTAATTTTGTCATGGCAACTAGACTGCGGGCTAGCAGCGCAGTAGCAAGCCCCGCCCACTAAGTCATTAGCAGCAGTGACAAATTGTTGGTTTGATCAATATAAAAGAATAAAGCTTAAAACGATTAAATTAAACCATTATTAATATTCTAATAACAATTAATAGCAAAAACATTACTAAAACTATACATTTTAGCTCCGGACAGACGGACAATAATCAATAATAATTAATAAATCAAATACAGTAGTTAATCTGTCCACTAGATAATTTGACGACGCGTTTCAAGTCAAAATATTCATCATCAGGTCACTTGTTCTTGTTAAGATGAATTTGAAACCCACTTCATATAAAGTTCACACATGGAAAACCACATTATGTCACGCATCGATACAGTTATGTGGGTGATTGATAGACAATAACTGGAGTATACTTCAGTTATCCCCTGCTTCACCTATACCATTGTTTTGATTAGGATCAGCTGTGACTATTGATTTTGCTTTGTGTATGAGAGTGTTGAATAATATGTTGGATTTAAAACACATCTTGTCAATGAGTTAATGTGACAATGTGTTGTGTTGTCAATGAGTTAATGTGAAAAAATTTCGTATTCTTCTAGTCTGTTTAATAGTTTACTTTTGTGGCAAAAATGAATTATCTGTAAATGATCATCTGTTGATTGAAGAGAATTTACAGATGGGTATCAAGGAGGTGCTGAATGACATGTGATTTCTGTTTATTGTGCTTGGGGTATGGATAGTGTTCTTTAAATCTTGTGCGAAAAGATTTTCTTGTCTGTCTTATATAATGACCTGGAAAATCATTGCATGAGTTCTTATAAACTCCAATTTTATCAAAATTTTATCAGTGGTTTTCTTTTTAATTAAGAGTTTTTGGAATTTATTAGATGTTTTAAATGCCAGTTCTATGTCATGTTTTTTTTTTTTTTAGTTTTTTATAACATTGTTATAAGAGAGATTATATTCTACGCAAACATATTTTTTTTTTTTAATTATCTATAGGACAGTTTGACTAAAACACGTAAGTAATTAAAAAACATAATGAATAATAGATAAACAATAAATAGCAACTAAGCAAACTTATATAGTTCAACTAACTAAGTTAGTCACACCCGTGAAGCAAGGCAGCTTAGTGGTGGAAACATTCCTCTCCGCTGCTGGAACCCCTACGTACCCTCCCTAAACATAGCACGCAGGTCGCTTACTGTCCGTCCAAATTATGGTTTTAATTTTCCCTGCAAATAAATTATTTTCCCTTTTTTATACTGCAGTGATTGTAGACTGACCTGCCTTGTTAAATATGTAAGGAGGAGAGTTGGTCACCGATCTTTATATAAGTAAATATCTTGTCAGTAGGTATACTATTATTACTATTCTAAATCTTGTAAGACTAATAATTCCTAATAAATTTATAAAATTAATCACACAAAAATTAAAGTATAGCTTATTAGGTTTAAAACAAAGACTGGGAAAATCATCCGCAGAGTGCTAAGGAGTTGAGAATAAAGGGAGGAGCCAATTATAAGCAAACTGTGTTTAACAACTTGTTCAACGTAATTAGGAATGCGCCTGACGACCGTTAAAAGCTATCAGTTTCATAAAGAGCTAACTTCCTTTTATTTATAATTTATTTTTTCTTTAAATTGTAATGTTACAAGCAATATCTCTTGTTAATTTTGCTGATTAATTGTATAAATAATATACAGTTTTTTAATTAGCATAATACGTGATGGTACAAATACAGTTTAAGTAACCATCACACAACACAAATGTATTAAAATATAAGCACAAAAATATTACAATACAAGTACAAAATGCACAAATATTATGGTGATCGATTTCGGTAAACCACGCTCACCTTCCTCAGACCAGAGGGATTCACAAAAGAATCCTTTTGGACTTTTTGGATAGTCCATTAATGCAGACTATGGATTCTTTTGTGAATCCCTCTGGTCTGAGGAAGGTGAGCGTGTTTCACTGAAATCGATCACTATAATATTCGTACATTTTGTAATTGTATTGTAATGTATTTGTGCATTTTGTGCTTATATTGTAATAAATTTGTGTTGTGTGACGTTTACTTGTACTGTATAAATAATACCCATTAATAATTAAATGCCGATTATTGTTTCAATAAACAATGTTTGTCTTAAATAAACTAATAGAACTGCCAAACCAGGAAAACTTACATTGTGCGGCTCGTCATCCACTCTGGCTGAAATAATGATAGTGGTTTATTGTCGTATAATCAGTGTAATATTTGCATATTACAGAAAATTTGCTGAAAATTACTTTGTTTATAAGAATGGTATTGATTCTTCCAGAGCCTTATATCAACAGAGATTTGATTTCCATCAACAGATATATGTGAATGAGCACGAAGGATAAGTTGGTTACCGGGAGGTACTTTGTTTATGAGGAGGGTAGTGACTACTCAAGAGCCTTGCCTTAAAGATATTTGATCATATTATTTTTATGTGTCACTCTATTTGCAAATACAAATGTATGTGTTACAAGTAAGAAACAGGTAAATGAGTATTATTAACTAACTCTGAGAAGTAATTTTAAAGGGCTCATTTAAAGTTTCGATAACCAACTTGTTGTATTCAGTTCAGCTGTTTAGTCATGGCATAGATAACTGCCTTGTTATTTTTGTTGGTTGATATCACTGATAATCGTTGTATGTGTTATAAACCAGGGGGCAGTAACCTTTACTCTTTTGGGTGAGTGTTGTAGAGGGTATTTGGTGTTCGTGACATGTCTTTAAACTTCGACTTACGAAATACTTATCTACGTATGTGTACGTTTTTACTTACAGCTTATCATTGTTAATTATGAGTCAGAAAAATAGCTATGAACTGACTTTTAGATATTATATATTTTCACTATTCTTGCAGGATTCCCTTTACAAATTAAACAGACAATGTCAAAAAATATTGTTTTCTTAAAATCTTAACCTTTTTTGTCCCTTCAAACACCATTACATAGTTTTAGGTACTAGTATATAATTAGTATTACTTAAACATGAATGTTTTAGAGTTGCTGATTCATGTTTCTTCCAAGTAATAAATTGTTCGATTGTAATAATTGGCTATTATCGTTGTATTGTAAGACTAGTTGTAATGAATTTCAGCTTGATCAATATACTGTTGTAAGTTATACAACCAAGATAAAAAACATTTAGTTGAGTTGACTTTTAATGAATAGTTCGAATACAGAACAAGAACTAATGCTTCTGTGGTATCTTTAGATTAGGTCTTAAGGATTAAGGGGAGACAATTTTTTGCTGGCATGTAATCCATTGTTCATCCTAGAAGTGCTCTTTCAAAAAGTGTTTTAAACTACATCTTAGATATAAGAAATTTTTTAAACATATATTTGGAAATATATTGAATATATTTCGACTCGAAATTTTAAGCTATCCAGAAGACATTGCAAACACACACGTGTAAGAATATAATATTCTGCACAACAATTTCTATATGAGATCCTTAGTATTGAAAAGAAATTAGGGTAATATATCTGCTGATCTATTCCGGCAGGAAGTCCAGTGGCATAAACCAATCTTTTTTAATTATTTTTATATAGTAATTAGAAAACGTGGTGAAAGGTCTTACAGTTTTTCGGAGCATATAATAAATGCTCATCTGCAAAATAGCACAGCCTGTGGCCACTACTAAACCAAGGTTGTTGGAAATACACGTATCAGCCTTTAACGGCAGTGTAGAGGGTTTCAGGAGGCACATCACATCCCCCTGGGAGTTTTACACCCGTAGGTATTAATGGACCGTAAACGTTCACCACAGTATTGTCTGTTAATGCTGGTGAGGGGTGAAATGGTGGGGAACACGTGGCACCCATGAACAGCAGTGTGGAGGGTGACATCAGGCACACTACATCCCCCTGGGACTTTTACACCTGAAGGTACTGATGGACCGTAAACGTTCACTGCAGTATTGTCTGTTAATGCTGGTGATGGGGAAACATGTGGCAACCATTAACAGCAATGTGGAGGCACATCACATCCCCCTGGGACCTTTTCTCCTTAGGGTACTACGGAGAAATAAACGTTGAGCCGTGTTTATATAATACCTCAAATATTCTAGCCAAAGCATCTATATATATTAGAAATACTAGATGTTCTTGTGCATTTTATATCAAGCTAATCACAAATTATTCGTTGCCTTCAATATACACGTGCAATAACGTAATTATTAGTAATAAAGGGTTTTGACTCACATAAACGCGTTAATATTGCTTACCAGAGTAACTCCATGTGGTCCAGGTGGCATTGATAAGCAATCTCACCGCCACTGTTTGCAAAAATAGTGTGTGTGCTTGTCAGTTTAATTATTTCTTGAATGTCTGTACACTATTGATAATCGTTTTCACATTCGACTATCGTTTGACACTTGTGCAGAGTCTAAAGCATGGTAAAATAATGTATTAAACATCCCAATCTAGGTATATAGTTCATATTCTCAGTAAATCTTTAACCGATCAATGTTTCAGCATACTCAAAATATTTGAGTTGAATTTATATATGATGCATTTATTTGAAACGAATAGATAACGATTATTCAGCAATTAACAAAGCGTATACAAAATTATTTTTAGAAACTTAATTGGTAACGGGTGAAGAACATTGTATTTTTTCCTGAAAATGGTTATTTAAATTTACTTTTGCAAAGCAAGAGGGGTAGATAACAAGTATATTAAATACTTTAAAAATGTAAAGTATTGTATTGCCTTTTGATGTTGGTCATCTTAACTGTTATAAACTATTGCTATGCGAATTCCATCTTCCACTGATGTACGAGTAATGTAGACTATAAAATGGCTATATGGTAAATGGATTAGACTTCCTAACCAATATTTATAAGAGGTAAAATATAGTATTTCTTGAAAAAGAATATTAATTGTTTTAAGTGTTAGTTGGAAAAACATTTAGACATATGTCAGCATGAAACATGGCATATATGTGATATATTAATAATAGTGTATATGTATAAATACAATTATTAAAAAATAAATATGCAGTATATAATATAAACATTTTATAAAATATATTACATTATATACATTATTTAATGTAATATCCTGTTTAATTATTAATAAATAATAATGAAAGATAGTTAAATTAATTTTACGTATAACTAGAATATAATAGCTGAACTAGAACAATCAAATTACCAAGAGTACCACTTGCAACTTTCATGTTTTACTTAATTTTAGTTACGGTGTTGAAAGTTCTCAGTTTACGTTCCTGCACAGAATACCAATGTCAAGTGATTAACGAGGACATACAAATTCTATTTCAGATTTATGTGAAGGGGACCAACAAATTACAAACACAGTTTCGATATTACGCAGGGACATCAGCTGTTGTGAATCACAGTTCAGTTGGAGAAATGTTTGTAATTACTTCCACTAAGCAGTAACCAGATCCGTTCTGCGCCGTGACAGATTCCCTATTACATGATGTATATATATGAATCCAAACCCAACATTCCTCATGAAAATTTTGTTTTTAATGTAAATGATAAATAAAAAAATTAATATACTTTCTTTTTAAACATTGATACATAAACCTAATACATTTTTCAAGGTACAGGTTGTTGCTATAATTTGTTGTCTGAGTGTGAATGCACACGTACATATGCTCTTTTAAGGTTAGAAGAATATGTATTATAAGTGTAAATATTCCTTATATCTTACATATTTGTATATTAAGTCGGAGGATTTGTCAGGTGGGTGGTTCCATAAAATGCCTTGTATACGGATGTAGGAAGAACCCGCCAGGTGTCCTGTGTGGTTCCATCATCTTCGTATATTTCAGGTTCGAGATACTGTCAGGGTTCTCGTATTCTGTAGACGGTCGGTTTCGTTTTTTTGTTTCGTTCATAACAGGTGGCATTATCAAATAGGAGTCTCGTGTGCGATAGGTAGTATGGTATGTTACATGTCTCGTATACGATAGATGGGAAGCTCCATCAGATATTTCTTTTTAAAATAGGTGGAAATACCACCAGACTCGTATTCGATATATGACACGGTCATCGTATGTCTTGTATACGATAGATGGAGGCCCCGTCAGACATCTCTTAAACAATAGGGGGAAAAAGTCATCAGATAACTCGTTTACGAGAGATGGTACGGTTCATCATATGTATCGTATACGATAGATGGTTGGCCCTATCAGATATTTCTTAAACAATAAGTGGAAGAGGTTATGAGATGACTCGTATACAATAGATGGCACGGTCCGTTATATGTCTTGTATTCGATAGATGGAGGACCCGTCAGATATTCTTTTATGATAGGTGGAAGAGGCCATCAGATGACTCAAATTCGATAGATGGAAAGGTCCATCACATGTATCGTATACAATAGATGGTTGTCCCTATCAGATATTTCATGAACAATAGGTGAAAGATCCAATCAGAATAATCAGATGACCTGTATACGGAATATGTCATGGTACATCGTATACGATGTATGGTTCGCCTAATCATACATTTCTTTAAAAGTAGTTGGAAGAAGCCATCAGATGACTCGTATACCATAAATTGCACGATCCATCATATGCCTTTTATACGATAGATGGAGGTCGCGTCAGATATATCTTAAACGATTGGTAGAAGAGGCCATTAGATGTCCCGTATACAATAAATGACATGGTCTATAATATTTCTCGTATACGAAAGACGGAAAGCCCCATCAGAAAGTTCCTTAAAAATTAAATGAAATATGACATCAGATGACTCGTATACAATAGATTGCACGGTCTATAATATGTCTCGTTTAATATAGATGGGAGGCCCTATTAGACATTCCTTAAACAAAAGATGGAAGATGCCATCAGATGACCTGTATACGATAGATGGAGTTTTCATCAGATATATCTTAAACGATAAGAGGGAGAGGATATCAAATGTCTTGTGTACGATACGAGGCTATCATACGTCTTGTAAACGGTAGATGGAGGTCCCATCAGATATTTATAAAAACATTGATGTAAGGGGCCATTAGATGACTCGTATACGATTGAATTCGCGGTCATCTTGTATACGATAGATGGAGGTTCCATCAGATATCTCACGAACGACATAGGTGGAGGAGGCCATCAGATATTCCGTATACGATAGTTTGAAAAGTGCATTATATCAAGTGTCTCTTATACAATAGGAGGAGGGTACCTAAGTTTTTTCGTATATAATAATTGGACAATCTCTTTGGTTCTTTTATACGAAACGTGGATAAGTCTATCAAGTGTTATGTATACGCTAGGTGGGGGGGGTCCGTCATATGTTACGTTCACGTAAGGTGAGTAGGTGTCATTACGAAATTCAATTGCTTAAGATTCTTAATTGTTTGGACCGACAATTGAATCTTCAAGAAGTGGTTGGAACATCAATGATAGTCGTCAGCCAATTGAGGAATTAACAAACACACTTCTGATGTCAAATTATAATTTATAATCTAGCCAATTGTTATATTTGATAAATACGTAAAAACATATTTAATAATTATTTAAGTCAGCCAAACCATGCGTATTTTTGCATTATTTACAAAACATATACATTTTTTTTTGTTTTTATACTATTTCCGCTGCCACATAAATTAAGAATAAATTACGATATGTTATATTTATTAAATTTAAAATAGATTATACATTATATTTCAAAACGTTTATTTACCCTGTACCTTAATTAGTGTTAATGTTCATCTTAAGATGAATTGGGAATGATCTACAATTACTTATTATGATCGCAATTAATTGTTAATCTGTGATAACACCGTTATTGTTATTCTCATACTTGTTTACTTTAAATAATATTTTTCAGGTTACAACTCTAACCACGTGACGTGGATCAAACACCATGCATGGGTAAGTCTCCCATTACACCATCTTTATATTTGATTTAAAACATCCACCCTAGTTACAAAGAGCATTGATACCGCAATAATTGATGTGGTTCTAGTTAAAAGGACAGTAAACAATATATTATTGAGTACATTATTTACTGTACAATATTTAATGTTCTTTTTTGATGATTTACAAAGACATTTCGTATTATTTCTTAAAATGTAGTTTCCTTAGCAATTCTTTATTTGAAACTACTGCTATCAGTGATATAAATTCATTTCCGTTAATTTTATTCCTAATTTGATCATTCATCTAAATTTAAATGGTCAATATAATCAATTAAAGTAGTTAACCAACTGTCATTTTATGTTTTAAGTCAGATGACGTAATTTTTATACTATAAACAACTATAAATAAACTAGTGAGAAGACTAGAGTTTATTTTGTATTATTAAAGTTTGATTAGCTTTGTATACATAAATTCATTTCCGTTAATTTGATTCCTAATTTGACCACTCATTGAAATTTAAATGGTGATTTTAATCAATTAAAGTAATTAACCAACTGTCCTAAGTTGTTTTAAATTAGACGATCAGTAAATTGTAGACTATCAGGAACTATAAATAAACTAGTGAGAATACTAGAGTGTATTTTGTACTATTGAAGTTTGATTAGTTTTTATACACAAATTTATTACATATATTCTTGGCGTCCGTTCAAAACATCAGCTGAATATGTAGGATATTTATGAAACCTTGCCAAAAATTAAGGAAAACCACAAAAACAACGACAATTTCGTTAAAACCAAAAGAACATTACGTTGCGTCTTAGTGGCTAATATGTATATAATAATAACGTGAACGAAGAGGCCGCCTTTCTCACCCATTATAAATATGACATTGAAGGGTCCTCTCTCTTACTTCCACATGTACGACCTTCCTCCACATACATGCACGATGTTAATGGTTTTCCCACGCATCGCCGAAGCTTCCCTAACACTATCACCATAAAACCGTAATAATGTGTCATACAACACGTTTAAAAACGTCGTTTCTTATAAACCTTAACTATTGAACATATTTTGGCTTCTTGTCTCCATTATTTTTTGTACGATACCTAATTCATATTCGATACAATTATGTATTTTTCTCATAGTTGGTGACATAAATAGTAACTGTATATTATTTTAACTGTGTTTTATATATATATTTATTTATTTTTTATTAATACATTTGTATTGTTAGACATTATTAAGACATAACTAAAATGTTGCGATGATATAGAGTAAGAGAGAGATACTTTGGTTCATATTTATACCTCTACATTTTGTTTTCAGATCTTAGTCTGTTTTATACTAAGGAAAGTTGTCTTATTTTGTTTTGTTCTCTGTTTTTTATATTGATATTTGAACTTTATAAAAATGTTATGTCAATTGATAAAAGTATTTTAATAGCTATTAAAGGGTTATACACTCAAAACCAATCTGAGATTAACTTTATTTACGCCATTTGTTAGTTTATATGAGCTATAAAGTCGATTTGTAAATATATATTTATAACTTCACGTAGTTTACTGAGTAACATTTCATATATTTTGGCAGAACACTTCCGAATATTACTGTAGAGGCATTTATTAGGCAATATTGAGTGTTTAACTACAACAGTTCTGGAACGAAAACTAAATTAATGAATGGAAATGTATGATTCGAGTCGGCTTTTGTAGAAGAGATAAAACGGGATAGCGACAGTATAAATAATGAAATACGTGACAAGACTGCTCCACCATACGTTAATCCTTCGTACATTGTACAAGGAATATATTAACTTGTCCACCATTATTACAATTAAGTATATTTTAGGATCCCATTACTAATAGGAAATATTTATCATAAAATATTTTATACCTATATATAATCAATGATGTTTGTATTTAATTTGTCTATTTTTTTCCTTTTTTAGCGAGATTTAAAAATATGTTGTCTTTTTAAATAACTTCATTTATAAAATATTGGTAAAATTTCTGAAAACCGTTAATGGAATTATATGGTTTGTCATCTAAAAGTTCCTCTACCAAATGGTTTTTTTAACAGTCCCAAGTGAATGTAGATCCCTGAAAATTATTGGAAAACTGTTTCACTATACGTATGAACTTTTTTATGAACTTTACTTCGTTGACTGTCAACTCCAGATATTACGTCTCTTATACTTGCGGGAAAAACAGTTTCTCATTCACGCCTAATGAAATACCTTATAGATATCATGAGAAGCTTTATAACAAATAAGTATAAATAGCTACAAAATGTTCTTGAATACAAGTAATCAGTCTTAATTTTTCTAGCTAACGTAAATTGTTAAAAAAATTATTAATAACTGCAAGAAATTATTGCTAAAAACCAAGACAATTTTTTTTTATTTCCTACTCTCGAGTAGTTAAGGGTAATACAACAATATAATAGAGGTTTCAAAATTAAACCAAAATATCATTGTTATAAAAGGCTTTTATTAATAAATGATACAAATAGATTAAGAAGAATATGTTAGGGCGGTTAGTAAACATTTTTGAAAAGGTTAACGATTCCTTAAAATAATATAAAGATAACATCTAGCAAAAATAGTTTAAAAATTAAAAAATATTTTATAGCAGTTCAACATAACCTGTAAAATAAATAATAAAGCTATAAAAACATGCTGATAAAAGGACCCACCTAGCACAAAAGATATGGGTGTTATTGTTTGGTTATTGAAGGCATAAAGTTTAAAAAACAATTTCAGTTAAAAGCGTTCATCAATAGAAAAGCAGTAAACTACTTTGAAATACAGGTTTTAATATATATATTTTGTGGAGTATTTATCAATTTTATAAATATTTATAAAATATCTATATAAATAAGTACTCAATTTGTCAATCTTGATATAACTTACTATACATTGAGGAAAACATGACAATAAAAACGAAACATGATTTTTCTCTAACATTTTAAAAATATATGAAACTGTTTTAAATTAAATAATCTTAACAAACAGAAATAGTTGGTTGTATTCCTGGGTTTTTTAATCTATAACGCTACTCAAAAACTACGTATGCGTTTAAAGAATGCTAATCCTGGTGTTTTTAACAAGGGTTATAATAGGTGGAGTTACCACGTTATCAAACTCGAAAAAATCAAAATGTTAGGTTGATTTTCAATTTTTTTTATTTTCATTTTTATGCAGAACGGTCGTGAAAATTTTGGAGTGGAGACACTTATAAATATAATTCACTATAAAAGGATCCAGGGTTCATGGGTTTCTAAGTACCTTAAAATGAACCTTAGACACCCAACCCTCATGGATATAGAATCGATGAGAAATTAAGCAGACTTTCATTGCTTAAAGGTGTGTACAAATATTTAAATCCATTCCATATTATTATGTTTACCACAGTAAAATATGTAAATATTTGAATCAGGACATGAAAGCCACAAGATTTTGTAGTAAGAATTTCGTTTAAAGAACAATTAATTGATATCAAGCTCTAATAAATTATAGAATTATAGCAAAATGCAACATTTAAAAAATCAATTTCAGAAATTGCGCACACCACCTAACGTGTCTGTGTCAATTACGGATAGGAAAAACAAATACTGGACAGGAAACAAGACTCAAAGCTGTGTTAAAATATCATCTTAATATATTAGTATTAAACATTGTCTGTAAAAAGATTATTTTTATATATTCTTTCTTTTTTAAAGGAGGGGTTGAACTCCTTCTTGTCCTTTCTCTGACCATTCCCCATAAATTATAGGACTGTTGTTGGAACTTACTCTGATAAAGAATGGAGGAAAGCAGTACGGTAAAAAATTAGGATTGCTAATAAATATAAAGCCCACGACAGGATTCGAATCTATCTCTGAATCATGTTAAAGTCCTAATGCTTTAACTAGAATCTACATTTTCTGGTGACAACCACGTCAAGGTACTATCTACAATATTTCCAAGATAACCAGACATTTCACTCATACTGTGATGTGGTATCCTCAGTGATTTCTCTGAGACTCCTCTGAAACCACTGAGTCTCAGTCTCAGAGAAACCACTGATTAGGCCACATCACTGTATGGGCGAAACGACTGGTTATCTTGTAAATATTGTAGATTTACAACCTTGACGTGGTTGTCACCGGAAAATGTAAATTTTAGTTATGACACCGGCCGCTTAAGCCTAATTCCTAACGTTTTAGACCACCTGACCATAATATTTTTAAATACATTATTTTTTAATTTATTTACGAATTACTTAAGATTTGAAAATATAGAAAAATGTACATGTACAGTTCAATAAAATAGTATTATGCTTGTGGCCTAGAAATATATGCTCGTAATATGCATAGAGAGGGTTAACATGGCAGAAGGCTTTGCCAATATCCTGTTTAATATTGCATGCAAGCTGAGAGGCCAGTGTTTGATATCTCCCTCGTCAATACAGGTACATACCACTCAAAACTGCAAAACACAATGCTCCACTTCATCCCTGACATTGTTCCTCTTGAGATTGGCTGGGGAGTGATATTTCACTAAGGTTATTCTGGACAAATAAGTAATCTGTATTGATTAAGTTATTCTTAAATGGAATTGAAAACTTGTATTATTTGTTTCCTAGTTTTTATCATTTTATAAGCCAATGATCAGGACACGAAGAAATGTGAGTAGGGAATAAGTGTGATGAGTGTAGATTTACGAATCAAGTCTTTATGACCAACTAAGTTTGACTGGCCCCCTTTATAAAGAAATTTTACTAAAATTTATTAACCTAATAGGTAGTGCTACTAACACGCTTATTTGTTGGCGAATAAGAACCAGGACGTGCAAATCTATTTTTTTTCGTTCACTAACTGTCAAGTCTATACACAGTTCTCCCCTTGGTAATATCAGAACCTGCCATGAACCGGTCATGACCTCTCTAGTGGGTCAATGCTGATGGCAACCACTAAGTGGATATCTTGTCAAGAAAAATTAAAACAGAACCTACCATATACAATCTCCACTGTAAACAGGCATCTTAAAAACTGCACTGAATGCACCTGAGCGAGAGATTGATGGACTGAGTGGTGAAAGACACACAGAGAGAGAGAGGAGAGAGAGAGAGAGAGAGAGAGAGGGGGGGATAGAGAGAGAGACAGAGAGAGAGAGAGAGAGAGAGAGAGAGAGAGAGAGAGAGAGAGAGAGAGAGAGAGAGAGAGAGAGAGAGAGAGAGAGAGAGAGAGAGAGAGAGAGAGAGAGAAATACTTACCCCCTACTGTGTTAGTCCATTTCAAGTTGTCATGGCAACTAGGCCACGGGCTAAGCCCCATCCACTACGTCATCAGCAGAAGTAACCACTTAATGGTTTTATTGGCACTAACGAATCAAGCTTAGAACAATTAAATTAAATCATTATATATTATTCAAAAAGCAACTAATCATAACAATAACAGAATTAATAATATTTTTATTAACAAAAATAGCAATTAAACAAACCACTTCAGTTCATTACGTTTTATTTCAACTTAATAATGTCGTAAGTTCAATACTTGAAGGCGAAAGTTAGTCACGCCAGTGAGGTAAGACTGCTGGTGGAACGATTCTCCTCTACTGCTGAAACCCCTACATGCGCTAACTTATGGGCCAGTTTTACAACTAGACTTTAAGTATCTGTGTTACATCAGTATTCCAAATAAGTGGCTTTTCCAATATTAGTAGTTTAGTGCAGTTTAGTCGTAACTTTACGTTAGTAATAATAAATGTTTCCTCGTGGAGATGTTGTCCACGGATCTGTTAGTAGAATAACACTAAAACACTAAGCCTTAAATCAGTCAAATAGTAAAACTTAAATATTCGAGAGAGGCTATAAATTAAAACAAATGTTGATATAGCAATTTATTTAGGTTTTTTGTAAATGTTTACGTAATTTTAAATGTTTGCAAAGTTACAGGCAAACGCTTTAAATTTTAGTGGCAATGATTTTTTTTTCAACTGTGTTATAAGTTGTCATAATCTTTGATGATCATAATTTCACAAACATCAAACTGATTAATGATGTGATTGCCTTAATAATTTATAAATTATTTACAAATAAGACGTCAACAGAAGGGTTTAATCAATTAATACTAATGTTATGTAACAGTTATCACTGAAGTGAAGCAATTAAGTAGAACGAGCTTTGTGATGTAGAGGAAGTGGGCGATCTGAGAAGGTTAGGTGGACTACTATGGCGAATTGCACTATGGTAATATTCCTTACCCTCCTATAATTAAATTAATGAAGCAGTTCTAAAAAAGCATTTTGCAACTTAGCAAGACCAATTTCATTTAGTAGACATGATTGCCAACCTCACTAATTGAGTCAGATAAAATTTTAGAAGATGGGTTGGCTGGAATCTTAACAGAACAATAAAAACCATAATTTTATGGAATTATATAAATTCACATGTCATATACCCTGTTGATTATTTATGGATAGTAAGATACATTTATAATAATGATTAAAGCAAAAAATAGTATTATAAATGTAAAAAGTGTTTTTAAAGTAGTAAGAATTATAAAGTTAGTATTTTTTTTCACGCAAGTAATTTTTTAATAGAATGATAATCAAATAGTTTTTTTTAATTGTTTATCAGTAATAAACGTCATCTCATGTAAATCATTTTCTTTGCAGTCATATTTATAACTTATTTAAGAAAATCTCAAAAATTCCAATAAAATATTTATTTCGTGAGGCCTTTCGCCTACAATGTAGGCATCGTCAGAATTAGAATTTTTATGTTGATGTCTGACGATGCCTACATTGTAGGCGAAAGGCCTCACGAAATAAATATTTTATTGGAATTTTTGAGATTTTCTTAAATAAGTTAAAATTTTCCAATAAAGAACTCAAAGAAGAAATAGTCATATTTATGTCTATGTGCGTATGTATGTATGATTAATTTTGCTTTTACCCTATAAACACATATATTATTGGAATTGGTTTGAAGCAAACAATTTAAAATTCTCCTTAAATTGAAACGTATTGTCTATCAAAACTCGAACAAATTAATTGGTCCAATTTTTAACAATCTACGTTTTTCATCTTTAAGTAATAAACCCAAGAGTACGGTTCAGTCTTACAGCTAAACCTGATATGACTGATATTATCATAGGAGAACATCAATGATATTATCAATCATAACTTAAACCGTTATTGCTAAATTAAATTTAAAAACAATTGTAAAACAAAGTATACCTAAAACATAAGTAATATTAATAGAGTTGTGAACCAATCCCTTATAAGAGGATTACAGTCTGGTGCACCGACGGGTTTAATTAGAGAGCCTACATATTAGACAAGTGAAATTAACGTTTGGTTTTAGCCTTTGTTCTGTAAAATAATCTATGTAGTGCCCAGACAGTTCAGATAATGTGAGTATGTAGCATAATTATATATACATGTCCTGCATTTGTACTAATAAGTTATTCTTTCTAAGGATTGATAACTTGGTAATTTACTACTTGTTCATATACACGTTTCATTATCTTTTGAATCCCATATAACTTAACAATCAGCATATAAGTAAATACAAAAATATTTGGTTAAGAAATTATAAATTAACTGTTGTTTTAATGTGTATATTTATATTAATTACGTAAATTGGCTTAATTGTTTATAGTCGTGTTAATATGTGTATATATACACACATTAATTTATTGTACTTATTGACACATTTAGAAAATTGTAATTTTTGACAGCAAAAATGTAATGAAATTGTTCATGACTGCAAAAGTACATGTTATTGCAATTTTTTGCAACTGCCCTTCAGACCATAAAACGTGCAATGTTAATCTTGATTGTAAATAGTTTTCTATATGACGTATTCAAGACTTCTTAAAACTGTATAGATTTTATAGAAACTTTTATTGTTTCATAAACATAATTTTTTTACTGATAAGAATCTATTTAATGATTCAAATATCATGACAACAGATTAAATAAAAACTGTAGTAATGAGGTAGAGAATATTAAACACTGTACATTTAAATTTCTTGTTAAAAAAAACTCTACTAGTCTAAACATTTAATTGGTGAGTGTTCCCTATGTAATGTAGTTTGCTTTGGAAATATAGGGTTCAGGTCACCGTTTGGTCCCTAATCGACCTTTGGCCTCTCTACTAATGTCACAGACAGACTCCATCACAAAACCATTGTGTTACAAGGGAAGCTGGGGTAATTAGATGAACAATTGATTATCTCGTGAATAAACACCGATTACATTCTTTAATATAACTAGGGGACACGCCTGCACGCTTCGAGTGCCAACCCCGTCACTCGCTGCGCTCGTGATACCTCGGCATGTAACTTTTGAATTCAAATATTAGTAGTTAAACTGTATTAAGTGAAATCATGTTATTTAAATTCATTTACAGTAGCTCACTCACTTGCACTTTATTTGCACTCTATTTGTAGTATAATAATTTATAAACCACCAATGTTATTACTAAACATACTTCAAATGTTTTCATTTTATTTAACGGCTGATGATAACACACACAGACAGACATGTATTCCCTATATTATATTTAACTTAATATTTTACTGTGCTGCTCTCTATGTTTAACCTAACAAACTATTTGGATCGTTTAGTTGTTTATACCGCCAGCTGGTTAATTAAAATTAATCTCCATGAGAATAGTATTGCAGCTGTGATGCCGTGTAGGGCGAAAACCCTTAGGAATTTCAAAAATCTAGCTCCGTTACGACTTAGAAATCAAACTTATCTTTTGAGTAATTAGTTTAGAAAGTGAGTGAAATAAATGACCCGATTGTTTTAACGTATAGGATAACAACTATATAAACCACTCATTATAAAACAACAAATAATAAAATGTAATATCCTTAATGTAGGGTTTTTTACTTAACCGTACAGTTCTCTACTGTCACATAACCTTGAAATCCGTTCATTAATCGTAAACTCACTAATGACCAAAACATTAGTAAACCACAACGACGCAAGGTATGTCTCTATAGTAACAGTTGACATTAAAGATATATTGAACCTTCAACTTGCAATATCTCAAACCCACTCCGAACTCGGGGTTGGCAGTCGAAGCTAACAGGTGTGTCCCCTAGTTATATTAAAGAATGTAATCGGTGTTTATTCTTGAGATAATCAATTGTTCATGTAATTACCCCAGCTTCCCTGGTAACACAATGATTTTGTGATGGTGTCTGTCTGTGACATTAGTTGAGGTCGAAACCAAATGTTCCAAAGTAGAGGACACTTATCGTAAGTCCATCTGTTCGTAGAGTGGATAGGTAAGCGGACGATATTAATTAATTAAATGTTCGTATATCTCTTAGTGGGGAGAGATGTCCAATTAAGTCACAGTTCACCTTGCCTGCTTTGACAAGCTAGTTTTTGTTTTGTAGGTTCATTGGGCCATCGGCTTAACGTGACTTCCGAACCATGCGACCCAGACTGGGGTTAAATCTGTTATATTACAGGGAATTAAACCCAGACCTGCTGTTTGACAAGGCAAGGCCTTTTAGCCCATCCAGCCGCTTCCTTTAAGTCATAGCGCTGGTGTATGACCTGCTATTCTATCCTATAAATAACCTGTATGCCCACCCACCCAAATGGGCCCCTGACTTGAGCATTAGGACTTAAATTGATAGATACACAATTTATAAGATAAAAATGTTGTCAATACTGTATGTACTGCAGATTACTGTATATTGGCAATAAGCAGTTTGTGCAGTGGGTTCCACAAAGTCAGATATGCAATCTTTACATCAATTAATAAAGTTTTTGTAATCCTTAAAGACATCCATTACAGGGTAGATATTCTCGCTAAAACAACACTTATTCAACAGTTGGATTTGTTCGAAACGTCGGTGATTGAAGTACAGTATTTAATATACTTATCAAATTGACACCATCTTTGACCCAGAATACCACCATCTTGTGCTTGAGGGAATTTATAAATAACTACATCTTAAATACACACATTAAATCTGTCTTAACTTCATCATCATAGACCATACATTAAATAATCTTGGTCAAAATCTTGGCCTTTAGTAAAAGTTCATTTTAAAATCTCTATGTCAGATTAATAACTTTGACACAGACTTTTAATTTTTCAAAAGACAAAGTTGAGGCAATTTTAGTATTTTTTGGCATAAAGCATTGTAAAGTCTCATAAGTCACATTGAAAGAGAAGAAGTAGCCAACGTACAAAACGGGGCCGTGGAATAGTTGGTTTAGAGATGTTGCATTGAGTGTGGGTCACTAGATGGAGCTGATATTGTCCGGAATACAGAGTAAAGATGTCTTAACCTAAAACCACTATTCTCTACAGTCATCTATGAATGGTAATCAACTCTTAACATGTGCCTGTCTTTTTTAAATAACATTAATGTTACAATTGTTGTATGTATTTCAAAGTCATTTTAAAAGAAGGCTTTTTCTACATCCTGATACATGGAAATTACTTGTTTAAATAACCAGTATTATTGCCGTACAAATAAGTTCAATATGTCTTTGCAAATTAGTCAGTGTAGTGTATGTTCTTTCAGTCTTAACTCTAATTACCATCTATTCACAATAAGCTGACTGGCTTTTTGATGTATTTCAATGGGAATTTGTCAAGGAAGGTGATTTAAAAATATAGTTTTGTGTTGTTTTATTATGTTCATAATATTTGTCAATTATCTTCACAATACATTACTCAAATTAGCTGATTTTTAAATTATATTAAATAATAGCCAATTAAATTATTTGTTATTCATATTGTTTATTTTCATTGTATTTGAAATAATAACTCAGTGAGTTGTAATAAAATATGTTTTCATGATTCGTGGAATTTACACTCAATATTCACAATTATACAGTAAAAACAGCATGACTTAAATGATGAATGTACATTTAACGACTCTTTGGTCAGATACAGATATAACTACTACTCACTGGATTATTATTTTTAATGGATTTAGAATAAATAATCGGAATATTTTTTAATGTTGTTATAGCTAGAAGAAAAAACGTAGAAATCTATTCTGAGCACTATACCGATTGAAGTCTCAAAAGTACAAAATGCGAATAAACTTAATTGGTCCCACTACAAAGAAAAAATCTCCACAGCTGCAAAACAACGGCACTACTGCAGTTCGAAAAACACTGCAGTCCTAAAAGAAGCCAAAGCACCAGAAACCACAAGCATCAAGGGAATGGGCAATATTTTTAAAAAAAGAAGAAAAGACAATTTTGAAAACCCCCAATGGCGCAGTTTTCAGAGAACGATTTTGGCAAAAAAGAGTGATGGACGAGCTATATAGGCACACTTAAACCATCACGGCACTCTGAATGATGTTCTTTACGCATAGAGCCAAAATGAATGACATCAAACAAACAATACGAATACATAACATACGTAATTTCTACGTTAAAATTTGGTACTTCTTGGTACAAAAAAGTATGGAAGATCTGCAAAAACTACACATTATCATTGAAGGCATTCAGAACCGTGAAACGTATAGAGAAAAATAAAAAAATCTAGTTTAGTTTACAATCCAAAAGAAGCAGGCGTAAACGGACATATGATGAAAAAAGGTATAACCGGGGGGGGGGGTGGTAAACAGTTTTTGGAAAGATAAAAAACAAGAAATGAGCCACGTCTGAGAGAATATTCTCGTGTTTTAAGTATTCTCCATAATAGGGTATATACGCAAATAACATCAATAGTTTATGGAATGGTAAAATATAGAATGGTCATATACTGAATATTCATTCAGGGAATTACTAAACAATATATTATTTACAATATGACATGTGTTGGAACAATTCAGTTATTCATTATTTACTCACTTGATCACTATTTTTTTGATGTGGTGGAATTATTTATTATGTATTTTACATGTGTTTGAGTTTAATCGTCAGATTATTATACTTTGTCAGATTGTTTTTTTTCACTATAACTATTTATATCCCATTTTTATTTATTTTCATAATCAAACATTAAATTCTCTTTTTATTATTATTCCAAAACGGATTCATTTATATTTAAATCCCTGAACCCCTACTTTTTTACCCCAACAGTAATATATACAATGACCATGTATAGAATGAAGCACTTTGATACCGTATAGCCTACCCTTGATCTGTTGTACAAGACTTGCACGTTGGAACTAAATTAATTGACATGTTTATAGTCGCATTATATTAACGCACTTCATGTCAACTCATGCATTCTACAGTAACTGGAATAATGAAATATCTTTTGTGTCATTCAGTGATAGTAAAACTGATTGGTTTTATGATCCTAACATACTAAGAATTGAGTTTTTTTCAGGTATGTAGTTTTCAATGCATTAGGAGCTTCATTATTGGAATGCAAGTTTACATAAAAACGCACTATTTACATAAATAAATAATTCTAAATTTAATATACAAATTTGGCATTAAATTGTTGAATTCTAAATTGTGTTACATTTTTGACAGATATTTTCATATTTTCCTAAAAATAATTGACGGGTAACGATATATATATATATATACACATGTTAATGTAAATGTTTCCTTTTGTTTTGTTTTTCTCTCTCTCTTTTTTTTTTTTTCTTGCAGGAACACACACATACATACGATATATACAAACCTAACCTATCCTTTCAATCTGATCTAAATGATATTTTGCTAGTGGGACATTTTGTTAAGAATGAATTGTTTACTAACTGAAGGTAAGTCAAATATATCTTACCCTTCGTCATGATTCACTTATTAATACCAAACTAAGATTGATAAACAGCTGATTTATCTTCCTGTCAAATCAGGAATGATGGATAATCGAAAACTGTCCAGGACCAATTCCTGAGGGATTCGGTTGATTGAAGACCTTTGTTATCAAATCCTGCTCCAGTTTCTTTTAATTTTATGGCTTTATTCTAAACTTTATGAATAAACCCTTTTTTAACCCGTTAAAACGCAGTGAACCAAATTATGTGACTGATGTCTAACTGATATTTTATTCATTATGTTTGGGTTTACTTCAATATTTGCACAAAGTTATATAACTAAGAAGTCTGATGTCATTATTTATTTATTTATTTTTACAGTGCTGTAAAACAGCCAAACCCAATTACATTACAGTAGTAAAATAACACAATAAACAGTTTGAATATCATATAAATTATTAATAAAAATGAGTCCATGCAGACATTATTGTCCGTTATTTTATCAATAAAACACAACCACTGTTTAATGTAAACTATTTCAGAAAAAAATAACAAGAGACATTAAATTACGAAAATCCATTATAAATAACCACAAAGAGCAAAAAAACATCATAAATTTGAGTAAACTAATAAATATTGAACAGTGGCTTAGATAATAATTTAATAGAAACAAGAGAACTACCAGAGCAGTAATAACAACACGAATCAATTTCTGAATGAATTAACAACATTTAATAGTAAATTCAAACAAAAAACGTGCAATCGACTTGCTGCAGAGATGATTGTATGAGAATAATAAACTAGCACTTACTTCTTGAGAATACTTTATCACTCTGGACACATGAGCATTAAAGTGGTTCAACGGTAAATCAAAAATATCAGCAGGTACGGCACATCGTGATAATTGGGGATTGTATATTTAATGTACATATTATGTATGTGATAGGTGCAATTGTATCATAAATAAAGTTAATGCGGTCATATAGGAGTGGATAAATTGGTTTGGGGGGTCCCTTGATTATTTATATAATAGCGAATAAAGTTAATAAATTTTGGTACCTTTACATAAATGTATGGAATAAAGCATGGTATCAGCATTCTTTGATGCAACTAAATACTTGTTTATGATCATAATACACTCAGGAAAACATGACGAGATAGTAACTGTTATTTACTGTCCTACTGATAGCCTAGTACTATTCAGTTATAAATATTATGTAACTCGCTTAGTTTTAAAACAGTGATATCAATTTTGTACGACTCGTACAGTATCTTTTGCCAGTGTCCTTGACCTTATTGGACGTTATGACGTTATTGGAAGGTAACGGTTTCAATCTATATTTATAAAAGAGGATGTTTGTATATATATATATATATGTTTGAAGTTTATGCGCTGCCAAACCATCCAACCGATCGCCATGAAACTTTAGGATGTTGTCCTGTATACTCCCGAGATGGTTTCTGTGAAGTTTGATGCAGATCCGTCCACAGGGTCCCGCCCCACGGGCTCCTAAAGATCCCATGTTATTCAAATGGAGAATCTGAATTGTTTACAAAAAACATATGACTGTGTGGTTTAATGTAGTTTCACATGCCATAAGCAGATTGAAGTTCTCACAACAACAGTACTGTATATGTTTTGATTTATTGTAGTTCTACATTTCACCTTGAGAGTGTAGCACACACTACTTTTACTTGATCGGTTTACTGTATTTGGTGTTAACCTTTTTTCCTCGGTAATTAAAACATGTGGTAAAACGTGAAAATAAAAAATAAATAATTATTTGTTTTGCAGTTTACTTTTTATGACATGCCTCCTAAAAATCTAATATTGGTAGAAGAAGCAAAAATGCTCGAATTCTTTCAGCTATTAGGTTCTAAATCAAACTCAATATTATGACCGGCGAATCGGGCGGGTACAGCTAGTATATAATAAATGTTCTTACTTGTAATAATTTATCTATAAAAACCCATAACAAAATAATAATAATGAACTTACTAACATCTAATTCTAATATTGTATATCAACAATAAATTGAACAAAATTAAATAGAGTAATATTTTAATAATAAAATACATCGTGTGAGTACGTCAAGAAATGTGAATTGCCAACCCACATGCAAACGGCTGAAGAAAAGTGAACCGACATTTTTCATTGTAATGTAGATTTATATTTCTTGGTTAGGATTGAGATATTTGGTGATTTATCTCGCTTGAAGGCTCAGCTGTTTTTATATAACAATATTTTTACACGTTCATTAAATTCTTAAAATAATATAAGATGGTAAAATTAACTCAGCATCAATTTTACCAAATAATAAATATTACTTTTATGTTATTTAAATTAATAATGTACGATACATTATATACTCTGGAGTATATTTTATTTTTAATTTGTATAATACATATATTAAATCACAAAATATTGTATATATAATATTTGACCATAAATGCTAGTTAAGAGTGATCTAGAAACAGTTTTCACGTGAATATTTATATGTTTAATTAATTGTGTAACATACAATAACAATAAAAGGACGTACAAATTTGTTATATGGGATAATCAAATGTTCATTCATTACGTTACGTAATTAGGTTTTACCAAGTTTTAAGACTTGTCGGCAATCAATTTACTATTACATGAATGACTCGACTTGACTTGAGGGCGTTTAACAGAATTTGAATGTAGCTCTGGCATGCGGTGTTGCCAAGCGTCCTGCGTTTGACATAGGACAGACAACAATACTTGTTGAGGTACAGTTCCGATCTTTAGATGTGTTTGTAATTATTGTTTCAAACAATAGTTCAAAATAACAATAAATAAATAATGTAATAAGGAAAATCTAGAAACAATAGAACACAATAATGTAAAGTCTACGATCGTGATAGTTTTACTCACACTCAAATTCACAATATTAGACAAGTATATTATAAAACAGCAGCAAATAACTGAGTCGTGGCAACATTGCAAGATGTAAAGGCCTTGCCATAGCTGCAGCTGGCTTACATCATCACATCATTAGTTTTTAGCATGCTCAAACTCCTCCTAGTTCCATCATTTGCTGTAAGAGCGCTCTGAAGTTAAGGCGGGATATTCAATTCATAGCTTAAAGAAAACAATAAAAATATGACTAAATATTGACTTTGTTCAACCATAATCTTAATCTGGCCCGTGATAATATATTAAAATAAAAATTAATAATAAGTACACTTTTAACAACACATTTATAAACAAATATACATAAAAAAACTATAAACAGTTATACAAAACATTCGTATAGTATAAATAGGAACAGACAGGTGTTTATAATTAAATTTTTCTAACTTAAACATTCTTCAGTGGCAACACAACTCATAAAACCAAAATTTAAAGGAACAAACTCGTAGTCTGTTGGTAATTAATATTTTACATGTCCTGGCCAATTATACGCACCGTGTGTAACTCATTAACTAGTTCCCATCGTCTGCTCACATCCAGCATCATTGTTCTAAAAGGTTTTGAACAAAAATGTACATTACAAAACATATATAATAAAGGCTGTTTCATTTGTTTTGTGTGTTTTTGAATGGAATTAGGTTATTTTATGTTACGACTACTGAGTATATAATCCTTTGAACTATTTAGACAAATTATCACAAAACCAGACAGGCTATTTAATATTTTTATAACTTTGTCCAACACCATCAGGAAATTTATGGGTGAGAGTAGACATCCTAACTCTCGTCTTTATCCAAAACGAGTCAGTAAGCTTGCCTTCGCGAATAACTTTTCATTCATATCCTTCATAAGATGCATTGACGATATTTATTACTTTTTGAGGGAGTCCTAATTATCTCAGAGCTAATCCACATAGATTTCCTACTGATTGAATCAAAGGCCTTTTCAAACTCTACAAATGACAAATGAAAAAACAAATAAAACGTCATAATTTAACAACATACAAGATCGAGTTTCACAAAAAACATACACGTATCCCATATTCGTAAACAATTTGAAAAAAAAACACGAAGAATGCATAAAATGAATAGTAGGTAGTTTATTTGTGACAACAATAACAAAAGAACGTCTACAAAAGTCTATGAATTACCAGAGTAACCCGTATAAACATGCCGATCAATAGAACCCATTTTGCAGACAAAAGAAGCCGGACGTTATTGTTCAGTTATACAAGACCCTACTTTGTTACGTAAACTTCCACTTGGAAAAACATCCGTAACCAAACAGCCCATTCCTTGACAGTCTTTTTAAATGAATACCTGCCATTGGAGAAATAAATTAACATTTTAGTGTGGCATTTTTTGTGAAAACGTAAAGCTCAGATGTGTAAAGATGAAAATATTAGTCAGTAATATAGTGTGATGAATAAATGTAATTGTGTTTCAAAATCTGCCTTTAAATTTTTATAGGAACTGCCTAAACTGTTGAATAAATAGTAGTTGGTGTTAGTGTGAAATAACTTTTATACACGCTTCTCGTTAAAAGTGTTTGCTAGCTGAACTAAACTTACACGCTCACTACAACTTAACGAAACCGACTTGTGGGGGAAATGTCTCTTTTATTATTATTGTTATCTACATAATAAGTTCTCTATCAGACCACGTAAAGTAATCATTGATGTTTTGATTTGTTTGAAGGAGAGGCCAACTTCCTTCTTGACGAATTGGCCATACTTGTTTTATTATAACAAAATGAGCTCTCTTCTTTCACAGAGTCAGGTTGTTCAGTTAAATTTCTTGTCAATTTCTGATAAACTGTCCAATAATACACAATTTGAATTAAAATCTTCCTGCTTGGAATGTAAATCTTTGTTGGGCCTGCTGTACTAACTTTTGGAAGAGATCACTATAACACTTGATGACGTGACGATATAAATTAAAATTAAATTGACCTTTTACTTAACAAGACATTAAATGAACTTAAATACCTATGATACTTCCATAATACATTGTTTTATTCTGTAATTTTAAATCTAACCGCGTACAAAACATTAGTGCTTATTAAAAGACCTAAGAGGTAAACGTATGGGATATTATAGAATGACATTTTTAAATAAACAAAATATTACTTAATTAAAATTTGAAGTTTTATAATTATTAGTTAACATAAGTAAATATAAAATTATTATTATTTTTTAAATCAAAACTTGAAACCTATTTTAGAAAGTGTAATAAAAGGAATGTAAAATATAATCATAAAGTTGTCAGCTTTCAGAATGACTCACGCCAAGTTTACTCGGTCTGAAGTGGTAGTTAGCTTTAATTACAGGAACCCGTTAACTGAATCTGAACCAATAACATGTGGTAATAAGCGTTAAGCTCGACCCGTAAATATATTTTAACAGTCAATATGTAGCCTCCATAACGTGAGTAATAGAATAAAAACAATAATAATTGACAAATTAGTAATTCTTTCGAGGTTAGATTCGTCGAACATATTAAACCATCTAATAAAATTCAAATATACAGACTATCTTAATTATTCGGGCCATACTTACTATTTTACTAAATAATAAAACTGATCTAGAAATGTAACACACATACAAAAAAGAGTAATGTTATGTTTACCTTAGAACGTCTTGAAATTTATAAAGGTCCAAAGTACAGTCCATTCCATATTTACTACTTAATGTTGTACACGCTAGCTAAAAACGTTACATTTAATATGACTTTTTAATTGTATAGATTAATACAATTAAACCACCAAATCATACGTTGTCAATTTAACTCAAGATGTATATATTTTACGCTGATTTTTCATTTATTTATGTTTTTCTTACCTTGTTTATACCTGAAGATGAATTATTAGAAATGGAAATGTACATAAGTAAAATAAAATGCAGTAAGTATCAAACTTAGTACAACATTATTGTTTTATTGTATATTTACGTTACGGTGTAGATACAAATACATCATTTGCAGCTTATCCACTAATATTTAACATCATCGAAGCTCCTAATAAATAAATACAATTGAAAAAAAAATTATTGTCGGGTCTAGTAAATGGGGTCGGCACTAGTGGCGCAGTGCTGTAACCCAGCTGCTTGGGGACCAAGTTTGAGGAGATTATAGGTGACAGGTTCTATGCTCAGTCCTTATAATATTGACATGGCGTCCACTCAATGGCTGTCATCGACGTGTACACTACTAGCGAAGTCTGGTGTGTCCGTGTTAAGTGTTACTCAAGGTTCAGATGTTGTTTAGGGGAGAGAACTGAGTGTTAGGCTTGTCAGTTAGATGAAAATCAGACCAAGATGACGTGGTTCAGATTCCACGTAAAGCTGTGTGTCGTATTGTTTCCCTGGCTATTGGGCTATTTATAAATAGCTCTTCTGAGGAACAGTCGACCTAAATTGATAGCAATGACTACACTCGTTCATCTACACTCATCACACTTATTCATATTCATTCATATCTTGAAGGTCGGTTCTTACTAATAAAATAATGAATAGTAATAAAATGAAACTTTTTCTTGCTTTCTTCTAGTATTTTCTGAAAAATGTCGAGATATATTTAACATAATTAAATCAGAAACGTTCTTTATAAGATACCAGTTGAAAGGTAAGAAGGTAAACTGAAATAGTTCTGTTCTTGTGTTACAGTAGGTACAGATTTAACCTATGTACCATATTCTGGAAAAACGTCAAGAAGTAGTGGTAATAAATAATGAGGTCGTGGAAACAGTGGGTTTCAGACAATACATTAGCTGTCGACCTTTTTGCCGTGAAAACATAACTCTCCCCTTCCGTTTGTGAATACTGATCAAATGTTCACCTTCCCTTTCCCGCCTGTGATATCGATAATGGTCAGTGTTTTTTTTTTTAGCATGGAACATGCTTTAGTCTTGACCTAACTGCCTGAAAACGTTACGCGGGAGGGTGACGCGGCTGGGTGACGGTAACCATGAAAACACAATGACATATCAGTGTTGACTTCAATAATGATTTTATTTGCAAGCGTTCATCAAAGTACATCTTTAGTTTCCATGACAACTCTTGTTAAAAATATACAAAATTAAGTCCTAATTAGAGAATCCATTTTGTGTCTATAGGATTATATAAGATAATAATTAACTTCCTTTCAAGGTGGTAATTAGTCATCGCGTGAGTAAGAACCTGAGCCGCGAGTCCTCATTTACATATCAGTCTACCTCCAGCCGTCCACCGGTGATGTTGTGTCCTGGATCAGATTGCCTTCCTTCGACATCGTCAGGTGTATGTACTCGCCATTCTACTGATAGATCTACATCTGGATTCGGAACAGCAAACAGAATAAAGCATGTTCCATGTTTCTTGAATTTTAGCCGTAGGCTCTAAGCAAAAAGATCCGGGGGTCCAGGGGGCTTGCCCCCTGGCGAGGCCCGCAGGGCCGAGTTTTTTTTTTTGTTTTTTTTTTTTTACAATTCATTACTTTATTATAGATGTGTACTATTAAGTATCATAACGCGACAGTGGTAGCAGTTTATACTCTTAGATACCTAAATACCGACACAACTTTTTAAAGCGATATCATTCATGCGTATTTTAAAGCGAATATGAATGATTATCGAGTGTAGAGGATGAGTGTGATGACCTGTGTAGTCTGGTTACTAACTGAGTCAACTGTTCCTCAGAAAGGGCCAATAGCCAAAAGCCAGGGCAACTATGGAATCAACAGCTTTACGTGGAATCCGAACCACGAAGTGTTGGTCTAAATGTCAGCTAATTGACAGACTGATACCATGTTCTTTCCCCTGCTCAACATCCGGACACTGATTACCACCCGACATGGACATCGCAGAGTTCTCTAGTAGTGTTTAGTTGATGGTAACCATCGAGCGGACGGCGGACGAGCGGAGAGCGGACGCCATGTCTGTATTATGAGAACCGAGTATAGAACCTATTGGAAACAATCTCCACAGCACTTTGTCCCCAAGTAGCTGGATTATAGCACTGTGCCACTAGTGCATTTTATTGGGTCCGTTAAATTATACATTCAATCGTATAATTGCATAGTGATTAGATTCTCAAGTATAATTCGAATTTAAAAATGTTAATTGTAGTAAAAATAAAACAAAATACTCGTATAGTGGTGTTGTATCAATTATATGATCAGATATTCTTTAAAACAGTATTGACCAAACCAATCCTTGTCACATATCAATCAGTACGTGATTGGTTCTGATAATAATTACTTATATGTAGAATGGAAAACTTGTTTATTTTATCGCTATCTAAAATATTCTTGCTAAAACCCTTTATACGAGTATTTTAATCTTTGCATCGAATCATTGGATTCGATTCAATCTGGAGACCAATACAATCGCCACACCCTATAACATTACACACACAAACAGTTTATTCCTTATTAAACTAAATTTTCTTTGAGTACTTGATGGGCTTGAAACCTCTCTTGAGAGATTAAAACTGACCCAAACTTTTGATTTCCCCTTATTTGACAAACAATGAATGGATTTGACGGTATAAATTTAACATAGGATATTATTTTGAATACTTCTATTACTTATGTAGTTAATTAATCGTAAATATTCATAATTTATACGTCAGTATAGTCCATGATTTTAGCTCATTGTTTTCTCTTTTAATTTGAATTTGAAAACGCTTTTTGAAAACAAATTATACTAGAAAAATAATGATAAACCATAATAGTATACTAGATCAAATAATATTCACTACATTAAATTAAATAAGTTTTACAAATATATATATATATATATATATATATATATTAATAATTGTTTAAAACATCATAATTAATGGTTACAAGTATGCCATTAAATAAATTAGTGAGTTAAAGTATGCAGTAGTAGTGATTTGCTGCGTTATATTATTCATTAAATACTGTTTTTGACCACAAAAACAAAACACAATAAGTTCAAGTGCTGTTGATTTCCCGGAATGTAACACTTGACCTATGATATGAGTATCAACACTTGGATCTTCATTAAAACACATGACGATTTATTGTTATCGGGTTTTTTAATATTTTGTATCTACAAAATTGTTAAAAATATAATTTCATATTATTTTGTATATTAATAATAACTAAAAATTCATAATAATCCTTATTTATTCCAATGATTTAAAATTACTCACTAACAATCAACATTTTGGTAGTACGTACGTATAAAGTACATTATTTTCTATTGAAACGTATTATTTTCATTCAGTTTAATTGGTCATAATTATTCGATCATATACTAACAGTTATTTTGGATTGCATTGACAAAAATGTAAAGTATATTTATTGACTAACGTAACGCCTAAAAAATATATTAGTATTATTCATTATTTTCTCGACCCTACTTTCAATTAAAGAATTTGAAGATATAAATAAGTTCATAAATGGTGTTTTAAAATATATTAAAAGGTATTGATAGTTAAGGAAATTACTAAATGCAGCAGATTGCCTCGTCTATATTATAAAACTTTTCAAAAGTATACGAAAGTTGTCCTCTATAGTCAGTGGTTTTTAAACCCAGATCAATCATCCTATTTAACATTTTGTGCAGATAGGGTCCACCAAAAGTCCCACAGTACAAAATTACTTCTATGAATAGAAATCATTTAAAGGTATGTGTGTTTTATCAGCTAATGCTATTTAATTTATTTATTTCACTATGTCACAGGACAAATAGTTCAAACACCATTTTAATTTTACTAATAACTCGTTATTATTTTCAAAATGCAATTCACAGAACGTTCAACACTATTGTAAAACTCATGCAATACCAGCTCTGACTGACTGACTCCAACCACAAGGCTGTTTAAATGAACGTGTATACCAATCGTTCAAGCCAAATCCTCTTTTCTCATTTAGACACTTGTCTCTAGATTCACTGGATTTTTTCGAATGAATCTAAATAATGTACTAGTTTCCGGAAAGTACTAGATATATTGTCAATAACAAAAAACAGCTTTATGTGTAAATTAAAACGTTATTACGTGATTTAATGTAAATAAAATTAATGACACTCGATCTACATTAATTACATTCAATAACAAGAAACAATCGAGTAGTACATAAAAGTATAGTAAATATGAGCTAATATTGTTTACACGAACCTTAACCTACTATAAACTAAATAATACAAAATGAAACTGGGCCTGAAGACAACAAACATACTGTAACATATAGAATTGTTTTTCCCCTAGCCTATAATGTGTTACAAGTTTTACAAGGCTTATCTTGCATCAGTTTTTTTTTTTTTTTTTTTTTTTTTTCTTGAATCAATACAGCATATAACCATATTTAACTATATACAAGTATATATCGATGATAAATAATCGTACACTAATTTAAAGTCAAACTAATATTATTTTGAGAATAAACAAATGTCTAAAAATAATAACCTGATATTTGTTAAATTGAATTTGAATAATTTACTTTCATTTGGTTTTAAAACATAATTTCTTACATCAATTACAGCCGGTAAAAAATAAATTTTAAAATAGTCCACTGTGATTTTTCTGAGATGATACCATACAGTTCCATTTGGTTAATGTTGTGCGAGTCAATCCGCAGCGAATCTACCGAAATGTTATAGTCCCAAAAGACCAAAGCTACTAGGGATATGTAGCCGTGATATTAGCAGAAATATGTATAACAGAGGCCATTGTGTTTTTTGGTGCCAATTAAATTTACTCTCGCGGAGTTTAGAGAAAAAAAGGATTTTTTACTTGGTTTCTTCGTCTAAGAAAAATTGAATAATGGTTTTAAAACTGTTTAATGTCGTAAAAATATGATTTGTTGCTAAACAAAGCTTAATAATGTAAAAGAACACTTTAATAAGAAACTTTTTAATGATGTAAACAAAAATCAGCTGTCATGTTTAATCTTTGAACCAAAGAAGTATAAACAAAGTATATAGTCCTTTCTCTAGACTTTTGAAATGTTGGACAATAAATGATTCCTTCAAATGAGTAGAGTTTTCGTTTCCACTGGTGAGTCATACAATGTTAGATAATACGGACATGTTGGGGATAAAATTTCAAAGTTTAAATATACATTTATATGATTTATAGATGTATACAAAGAATTAACTTGATAACATTTAAAGTTAAAAAATATTTTTTAAGAAGATATTGGATGTACTTCTTGTCACTTTCCACATATTTATTTATTTCATGGAATTGGTAATGGGAAAGTGCACCTTTCACTTTTTTGTTTTGAAACATAAATAGCATTACAAAAATATTTTATCTGTTAGTGGGAACTATCTATTCTGGCTTTTAAAAACTCTGGAAAAGTTACGATACCGAAAAAACTTATTTAATTTGATACCCCAATAATTATGTTTGCTGTGAATAATAACAATAATATTGTTGTTATGTACATTTATTTTTCCAATTATTTATTGGAAAAAATATAATAATCTATTAAACACAATAAAGAAGTGGGATAAGAAATACAAACATTTATATTGCCAACCAAAGGGAATGGCTCAAGGAAGGGGCTTCAGGATTTGCCTTTCTAATGCGGATTTATACGTCTTGAGTACGGTTCAAATACTTTTATCCCACGTCAGAACTTGGTTGTTTTATAACAATAGGGTAAAATGTTTATTTCCGATGGAAAAAACATGGCATTAATCAAAAGATGTTTTTAATGTTTACTATCTCAAATTAATATTGTATAATGTTAACAAATTCTTAAATAACTGAAATAATAAATTATGATATAATGACATGTAACTAAAATCCACTATTTATAAGCAATAGTAATTGATTTTATATAAATACAGGGTTGGGCAAAAGTCCGAAGATGGTTTAGTAGTTTTGTTATTAATTGGACTAGAGGATTAAAACTAAACTAATTAAATTGGAAACTTAAAAATAAATTTTTTAACGCTCTTACTGACTCTCTACCTCCAATGGGGGACGGCTCAGAAAGAGTAAGTAGATAATTTTTAATGTAAGTGTAGTTCGATGTACATTCAATGTTAAAGGCCCTAATTAGTATAAATTCATGCTGTAAATTATACCTCAAAAGATTAATCCTAAACAAAATGACGGCACACGAAAGTTTCAATACTGATTTTATGTGCAAGTTCAAGAATGGCTTAGTTTTATTGTAACCATAACAGATGAAGCTACAAAACTTCACAAATGGTTACTGTATACAAACATCTACTTTAAGATGTATTCGGCGACTTCTATTCTTTTATGGGAACAGTCCACAAGGAGGCAGTAGAACATTTTTAATCAACCTATGTTTATATTTAAAATATTCTACCGACTCCTCGTGGACACAATTATAGCAAAATGTTTTTTATAAGTCATGTGTAACCTCGATAAATTCTCATATTTCGTCAGCTACTTAGAAATCTGAGTTTAAGGTGGTAGGAGTGTTCTTCGGATATATTTCAAAAGTGTATAACAAAAATCAAAAATAAATTTATGAAAATTAACACCATAAGTACATTATTGCTATTACGAAACTTGCAGAATATATCAGCCATATTTGGTGGGTAACACTCTGTACATTGAAAGTTTAGAACAATCATGTTGGCCGTGGTTCTGGTTGTACAGTAATAGATCTCCGATGACAAGTGATGATGTTGGCTGGTGGAATCCAGTTATAGCATGGTACCGGTGAATAGAGAGCTACGTCGCTGACTAGTAGAGGTGACTGCATTTTTTTAAACTTGACATTTGTAACGATAGAGGTGAATTGGTTCAAGATGAATCCCAACCATACTAAAATGTTAAATCTTTTATGAGGTAAATTGGTAAAAACATTTCGTAAACACAATAACGTATTAAGATGAACTTAATGAGAAGATGCGTGTGTTTATTTTAAATATATAATTTTAAGAAACTATTCATTGGTAAAAGAAATAAATTCTTATTCTTATTCTTACATATGAGACTTAATTAATTATCTTAAATATTATTATGCCTCATATAAAATAATAATTCCTAAAATCAGTCCTAATTTTAGTCAAATATACATTCACAATGAATTTTTCTTGAGTTTTATAACTAATGTCGGTGGGAGATATCTAGATTTCAAATCCTTAATTTAATTAATTTGTGAAATTCACAACAAATGTACAAGCAACAGAAATAAAATAGTGGTAATGTATCTACACAACTAATATTCAATCATTATTTCATAATGGATACATTTTTGTAAAGTTGTCTACAAAGTTTACATTTTTTTTTTAATTTTTATATCCATAATGTAAAAATAAGTATCCTTGATTAACAATTAAGAAAACGGTCCCTCCAAAACTTAACACTGACAAATAAAAATACTTACTTAAACTCCTATCCACACCATCGCATACCACATACATATATTTTCTCCCATAATCCCGTAAAAAGTATTATTTTTATTTATTTCTTTTTTTACCAATTCATGTCATATGACATACTGTTTTTTTATGTATTTATTGTATTTTATTTTTGTACAAATGACGAGGCTAGGACTATGGAGTCCTCTCTTACACCTAACGGTTATTACTAAATATTACATTAATTTACCTTTGTAAATAAATTTATATGAATTGTTACAAATTATTAAATATTTAAATAAATTATTAAACGAAAATAAATTTAAATCAACAATAGTATACCTATACACATGATATTTTAGGAAGTGTTTATTTCCATAAAACTTAAAAAAGAAAATAAAATACTAAATTAAATCCAAACATGCATCATCTTGCATACCGTACCGTCAGTTTATAACACCCGCGATGCCGTCAGTCTGCAAGGCCAAAAGCGAGCCACTTAAATCTTGAAAAAAGTGAAGAGCCTACACAAACACGTGCAGTCAGTAACAGAGCATTCTCACCTCACATACTATTCAAATATCGATTAGTTCCTATCCTTCAAAATACAAAAAAAATCCATAAACCCCAAAGTAAAATATGCTTAAGCAATTCAATTGGCTTAGAGTATTTAAAATCGCCTCCCTCAATTAATTTATAGAATATTTATGGTAAAATCTAAAGAATTGTTAAAAAACATTTTACATTTAAATATGCTTTGCTTTTTTTCTTGACTGTGAAAGTAATTACATTCTTTAAGCGCTTATTGCTTAAAATTGCTAATTGATTGCTGTAAAATACTTTGAATTACCCACTCTAATTGGCTATGAATATTTGAGGTTATCCAGACCCCGATAGAGGTATGAATATTGATGCCCTTCCAATGTGAAGTGGTTCTGAAAGCTTTGATTCACAAGTGATGTCAATTCTGTTGAAATGTAAATGTGTTAACAACGTCACACGGAAGGTAGCCTTCGATGTTTGTTACCGGAAATAATATTCTTAATACAGATTAATGTTTTTATTCATTTCAAATGTGGATTCTCTTTAAGACAATAATAAAAAATGCTCTAATAAAATATTTTTCTAATAACAATAGTAAAAAACTCATCTTAGGCACGATATTTTTCTTCAATTTCGTACTAATATTTCAATTGTGAATTCGGCGAATTTTTCTCATACAGAACAAAACAATAATTTTAATTCTAACTAGTTTTGATTTTGTTGTTTACTTACGTCATAATATAAAATGCCGGTCATGTTTCATGACAAGAATATTATATTTATCATAATTCTTATGTTTAAACTAGTTAGTTAATAATAAAATATCAATTATACCCTAATTGAATAATATGATGTTTTGATATGCTATTCACTAATGGGCTAGTTTATTTTAAAAATCATCAAAAATTGATCAATAATTTACTAATAATACTGTTAAAAAATATTTAAAAATGGTATACACTGACAAAATCATGATACTCATAATAATGAAGCAGGAAACACAATATATTATAACAAAGCTAAATAAACATTTTAAATCAAACTAAAACATCATTCAAAATTTAGAAAATTACAAATATATTCCACGTATAAATTCTTTTAAATGTTTTTTCGAAATTCTGTACTGATAATTGACTAAGCAATATTTCATCTATTTGCAATATGAGGGCAAGTTCTACTTAGGCCTTCTAATATTCTGAACAGTTCTGTTTTTAATTTTTTTGTTTTAGTTTATTCTTAAATGTAGAATCCATTCATACTTATTTAAATATGTATCCTTACTTAAAATTTTGAACACTTTAAGTTAATTCAATTTTTAAATATCACACAGCTATCTAAATAAAAACACAGCTAGTATTTATTTGTCATACAACTAAATTGTTGATGTGACAACACAAAACAAACAATGAATTAGTGATGATATTTTCTACTAGCCTGACGGAAGTGTCACAGCTTGACATCAACCCCTGTCACATGGTGCAAGCAATAAAGGGAATATGTTATTTGAAGTTTATAAAATAGTTGACTTTATCTACTAGCATATGGCATAGTCAATAAATAAACTATTCAATTGATAAAACAATTCTAATCCATTATTTATATTCTCATTAATTAACGTTAAGTTTTCACTACATTATAGTTCACTACATTATAGTTAATTCCGACTATATACAGTAGACTAAATGGGCTTAGTGGGAGCATAATGTTTATTGTAACTAACTGTGGGGATTTAAAATGATCAATTTAATGTCGTTTGAAGAGAGGTGTCGTTTTTGGTACGAACCCACCCACCCATACACGTACGATGGTATTGACCCGCTCGCCCATTTAGGTACGATGGTATATACCCGCCCACTCACACACCTACGATGCTATTGACCCACCCACCCATACACGTACGATGGTATTGACCCGCCCACCCATTCAGGTACGATGGTATAGACCCGCCCACTCACAAACCTACGATGCTATTGACACACCACCCATCTAAATACGTTCATTTTTATAAAAAACATATATTTATTCAAACACGTTCTACTGGACAATTTCTTTCTGTTTCTAATGTTCAGTAAAAAAATAACTTACCCTCTTGCCATCTCTCACAAGAACCAGCACTTACCATATTATAATAAATAAACAGAATAACAATTTGTTTTTACTTGTCAAAGACATGCTCATATAAAATATTAGATAGTAATTTTAAAACCTAAAAAAAATAAAAGGTGTATTCAAATATATAACAAACTGTTTCACATCCACTTACAAGTTTTTGTAACTGGTATATTTAACTCCAGGAGTTTTACCAAGTAAGTAATGCATTTGAAGGAGAAGTAATCAATAAAATTATTTCTAATCCGAAGGCAAATTCTTGAGTGTTTGATAGTAAAACTGTTGTTCAAAAGATTTTTCTCATTAAATGAAATAAATAACTTCAAACTTTTGCAAATAGTGGTAAATTAAAATAGAACCCTCTAAGTTGTGTGCAATTTGCTTCATTTAACACAAACAGTCAACCCTTAACGGAGGGTGGTCGATAGAACTTGGATGACGGCAGAGTCAGAGGTGTTATTGGTTCAACCATGTCCTCCTTGCACAACCTTAGCAATAAAAGCATCTGACGCTGTGGACCTTGTTAGCTTTTTATGGATGATTTTGTTGATTGCCAAGATCTCGTGTTGCTCTGACATTTTCCGGTCATAAAGGAAAGTTTTTTAGTGTTTAACCAATATTATGTATTTGATACCAGATTTTTTTAATGAAATGTTTAATAAAACACAATTGAGTTTTTTTTTTATCTTTAAACTTATTAGGTATGAAATTATAATGATTTTAAAAATGAGTTTATTAATTTAAGTTTTGTGGTTATGTTAGATTTAGTTAGGTTAGGTTAGGTTTGTTACTGTTGGGTTGGGTAAGGTGGGTTGGTTTGGGTTTGGTTAGGTTATGATCGGTTAATTTAGTTTAGGTTAGACAAGTTTGGTTGTGGTCATGATAAGTTAGATTACATTAGATTACATAAAAGAAATATTTTAATCTTGAATGTTTATCAATATTGTCAATTAATACGGTTAAATGTGAGCTTTTTAACATGTGAGAGAAAAACTTCCCACGTTTTTCTTGTCAATAATAATCCTGCAATAATTTCATAATGAAATAAAATCTATTAAAAAGTGGGATTGTTAATAAAATATTTCATTAATAAATTATATTTCTTAGAAATTAAATAATGACAAATAAGTTTTCATAATAGTTTTGTAATGTTTTTATATTATTTGTATTGAGATATTTTGTTTGCCGTTAAAAACATCAGTACAAATGAAATGTATGAACTAACAATGTCAGTAAATAACCAATCTATTTTAATTGAATGTTTATTAGATATAATGCATATAACCATAATAAAATGTCTATCAAATTATTTTTTCAATTGAATTCTAACAATTATGTTTACAGCTCTTAAATAAAATTTTCCTCTTACCCCAACGATTGTATCATTCATTTTAAACTTGTTGGTATTACTTCATTTTTATTGTTACCAATCATAGAAATTGATATAAAAATTCTTCTTTGCGTGAATCATTGTCTATCTAAACTATAATTATTTAACAAATAATAAGGTTAACGTACCTTTTGTCGTCTTCAGCTACAAAATCTTCTTAATTGGATTACCGGTTTCAGAGTAAAAACTCCATGTTCACATCCATTGTCTAATGGATGTGAACATGGAGTTTTTACTCTGAAACCGGTAATCCAATTAAGAAGATTTTGTAGCTGAAGACGACAAAAGGTACGTTAACCTTATTATTTGTTATATATATATCAGCTCAGGAGGCTTTAGCAATGAATAAAAAAAAATATATATATAATTATTTGATCATATAATTTTAAATACTTTGTAGTTTTTATTGAGCATTAAAGTGCATTTTTGTTATTTACAATAAATCATCATATTTTTCTTTTTATCTTAGTTGGTAAAATGTGTAAACATATAAGAAAAGAAGTTTAATAACTGATCCCACGTTTAATATATATATGTGTGTGTGTGTGTGTGTGTGTGTGTGTGTGTGTGTGTGTGTGTGTGTGTGTGTGTGTGTGTGTGTGTGTGTGTGTGTGTGTGTGTGTGTGTGTGTGTGTGTGTGTGTGTGTGTGTGTGTGTGTGCGTGTGTGTGTGTGTGTGTGTGTGTGTGTGTGTGTGTGTGTGTGTGTGTGTGTGTGTGTGTGTGTGTGTGTGTGTGTGTGTGTGTGTGTGTGTGTGTGTGTGTGTGTGTGTGTGTGTGTGTGTGTGTGTGTGTGTGTGTGTGTGTGTGTGTGTGTGTGTGTGTGTGTGTGTGTGTGTGTGTGTGTGTGTGTGTGTGTGTGTGTGTGTGTGTGTGTGTGTGTGTGTGTGTGTTTTTTATTTATTCAGAAGTGGAAATGCATTTACGCATTCCAGGCAGAGGTCCATAGTTGTTATTATTGGTGATGTTATTGATTACAGTAGTTATTTGCCTGGATATGTGAGACTCGACGCAGTGTCGTACTAAACTTGACACTAGCGCCCATACTCACTAAAACCACTCCTGTCTTCTGGCCTCTAATCCCCCACGGAAACCGCCGTCTAGGCATTACATCGCGGGGGGAGGAATTAGCTATCGCTATTCCTTCGGGTGACTAAGGTGTTGTTTCTACCTTCCTTCTAAGTGCTAGCTTTTGCTCTTCTTCTTTCTATGGAACGCAACTCTGTAAGTACTTCCGTAGCGAATGCACTTGTTGCATTCCAGGCAGTTTCACTTGATATCATTTCTTCTACTATCGTCTCTGGTTTGATTCTCTTGTTGAGGATCACTTCTAACTTTTTACGTTCTTG
>JAQJVL010000024.1:2418224-2727217 GCA_035578905.1 Stictocephala bisonia
CAAGAACATTTGTAAGGGTTTTCATGATTATACTCATTATAATTAATCGGGCACAAATTTACCCAACTGAATTTTTCTACCAAACTCACAATTTACCCATAAGTTAACGCACATTCTTCATCGGATAGCTAGCATTCATATAATTCTATACTATGTCCAGGTGTTAGAAATTTTAAAAAATCATTGTTGAGAATGAAAATCTATTTCATTGTACTTAGATATGTATATCGTACCATATTAAAAGGAGGAGAAATGAGAATTGAAAATCAGACAGATTGTGTCTTAGTATTTAAATGTCACAATATAGATCTCTGACCTATATTATAAATTAAAAATCACAATAATAGATCTCTGACCACAGAGTTAAACCTAGGTTTCGTAACTATTCAACACTCCCTGTCCAACTGAATAACCAGCCAATATTCCCTGAAAAGATCACAACTGGCGATCATTATGTGATCCATAGTTTGAATTTCGACTCTGAAGTCACATGGTCATTTGCCACTCCCTACTTACATTCCCAGTCTTTGCACCTTCACACACCTGTGTGACTCGACATAAGTACCACCTGTGTACTTACACCTGTGTTACTGTTGTACTTCTTGGTAGAGAATGTCCAAAGAATTACAACACCACCGTTTGAAGACTCAACTTGGGGTCCAATTAAACACCCCAATTGCAGATTAGATCTCAGGATAAATATTTAAATTTTTGGAGTGCGCACAAAATAAATAAACGTCATTGGGAAAATTGCCTTTATTTTCTATAAAACATTAAAGCAAACTCTAGTAAGTTTATGTTACTAACAATATTGCTCAAAGTGCATTCATTGAACAATCAAGAAGTATCTGAGATGCAAACTAGAACTCTCGGTTTGAGACAATACATTATCCTGGGTCACTTGATGGAGGCAATACGTTCTGGAATACAAATTGAGCCTGGCTTCTTGTCCTGAAAACATAACTATCTCCCTGTCCTGTCTGCATACAGATCAGCTGTGCATCTGTCCTTGCTCCTTGGTCATCATTGCGTAGTGTTCTATTTTTAAAAATCTTTCGAATTTGGTTCAAACTGACATAAGATATATAACAGTAAATATTCGGTCTGGAAACTTTAATTTTAAATCATTTTGTCAATTATTTCTGGATTATAAAGATTATAACAGTTTAGTAATGTAGTAGCGGGTTAGCAAATGTTAAAAGCAATCTTTGAGTATATATCAGCCAGGATATCTTGAAACGAATTCAATATCATGGTTAAAAGCACTGATAGTTAATAGTTAACACTCAATTACAAGTCTTTGCGGCATTGGGCCAATTTTCATACTCAAAAGCTTTGAGGTTTTTTGAGAAACTGTGATCAGTCAGTTAATGGGATTTGGCTTATATGTGATTTTTAGAGTATTAAAAAAATTTATATGGCTTTTAGTGGGGGGAGGCACGTACCCTTACCTGATTAGGCGAGCCCATTTATGCGTTGCGGGTTTGTTGGGACAACGGCTTAACGTGACTTCCGATCCACGGGAAGGAAATAGGAGTAAAATCTTCACGAGCATACTGGGAAATGAACTTTTAATTCCTTATAAAACTCAAAATACTGGTGATTTATTTTGCAACTGTAATTAATCCATTACTCATTCTCTTAGTCAGTTTTACTGGTCATGAAATTAATTATATTTGTAAGTATTGGCCTAAATGAATATGAATGTAAAGTATTGTTATTACTGGATAAATGGGTGTATCCATTAGCCTGCGTCGGTTGGAGTCTTCTTTTAACGATCGTAAAAACGGATCTTTTACGACTTGAAACAATGTGGGCAAATTGATATACCTGTTGTATCCCATTAAAATCCGTATCTACCACGTATATTACTGGTTAAAACAAAACCAGTGTCCAGCTTATCTAATTTTACCACCTGTTTTTTTATTTTATTACGAGAAATCATTTAAGTTCCAAAAGCCTTCGATTGTATAATCTACATATTTTTTAATATTTCTATAGGACACCTGCACGCCTCGCGGCCAACCTCGTCGTTTATATGATCAAATACTGTATGATATTACTAGGGGACATCATTGTACGCTTCGCGTACCAACCCCATCGCTCTCTGGGCTCGTTATACCTCGTCCTTCGACCTCGGCATGTGACTTTAGCTAGCAAATATTGGCGGTTGAACTGAATTCCGTAAAATCATAATATCTACATTCATTTTGAATAGCTCACTCATTGTACTTGAGTTGTAACCTATTTACAGTTTAAATACAAACATCCAACGTTATTACTTAAAACTAGGAAAGATCTATAACCTTTTCAATATTATAAAAAACATTTGTATTTACATTTAACAGGTGTTAAAATACGTGTCCATCACTGTTTGTATTTTAGACCAGTTATTACTTTTTGACTAATTTAGATATCGTTCAATGTTAAATAAGGTCAAAACACTTGCTTTGAGGGCCTTTCAGCTAAACGTATTGAAAAATGGAGACCTTATTGCAAAACTACTGCTAGGGGCAAATTGTTTGACATCTCAGCCGTTAAAATTGATACATAAATAAGGGAAGAGTTACGTAAGAAAAAACGGACAAGGATTTTACTCTAAACTAAGACGAGAAATACGACACATTAAATTTTTGTACTAGGAAACATTAATTATTTTATAAAAATAATGAGAACTTATTGAATAAACTTACTACTTTTCTATTAAACAAATGTTATACTTATATGTACTCGAAGCACAATGTTTTTGTACAAACGAGATTATGTAAACCAACATTTAATCTTGCACACCTTTCGTGTACTGTTTTATATAGCTAAATAAGGATTCGTTGACTTTTTCAGTGGCATAACCTAGCTTGTATTATATAAGATGTACATCCGATCGGTATATTAAATTTAAGTAAATTCAACTTAATTTTAGCTCAATAATATCATTGGTAGTTTGAATTGTTATACATAAAAGTAAGATTGGTTTGTCAAATAGTTAATAAAATTAGAAACATCACGTAGAAATTTAAGGTCAATACTAAATCCTGTAAGGAGCAGTTATCCTGACTCTGTCCTGACTCTTCGCAGTTCATCATACCTTAAAGGAAAATTTTAGCACAAGGGTAAGTTGAATGTATCATTTGATTTATGATTTGACGTGTTATCATTTTAATCATTTCGAAAACTTAACAACATTTGAAATACAACAATTATTTTTAGTACGAAATGTTTAGTTTTTTCACCATACTAACATTTTATTCAAACTTTTTTGACGGATAGTTATTACAAAAATAAGAACATTTTAAATTGTTAATTATGTGAATATTGTATATTACAATTTAAATATTCTTTAAGGAGATGCCAGTTTTCTTTATAAATATATATTTCGCCGTTCCTGTAGACTGTAGGACTGTGCGAGGAATTTTTATTTAATTTATTTTTTAACTTCACTCGATGGTTCACATAGGATGTATTCGAACGATTAAGGCAGTCCTTGAACTTTATTCAACGAATTAAAAACCTACTGTTAGCTCAGTTGAGTATTCGAACGTTGGACCTTGGTCTCCAAATAATAACTTGCAAAATGTCTAACTGAGGCTCAGGGTTCTGAAGCTCGTCCAACGTCTCTCCTTAGTAACCAAGCATCAAAACAGATTCCATACAACAGATTAGCGTTTACACATTATGAAACTACATCGTTATAAAGAACACACTTTCTGCCTTCAGTAATCGAATGGATCCAACAGATTCTATTATACTCTTTACCACCACTGTATAATTGAAATAATTACCACAGCTATCCATTTCACCAGGCAGTCTAATAACAACTATTTTTTTTCTAAACAAGATGTATAATGGGTCTAAAGCACTAATTATGAAATCAAACTGTCAGTAATAATATTGTATGCTACTTTATCACATATCCAACATTGCTATGAACACAACTGTGTCCACTAATGTTATCATATGTGAAATATTGCTATACACTCAATCTTCTATGAACACCTCCGTTAGTCGTATGGCATTTGGTAAATATCCCTCCTTTTTTTACCCTATATATATATATATATATATATATATATATATATATATATATATATATATATATATATATATATATATATATCAGAATCTGATGTAACAATTCTTCAGAGGAAATTAGAAGGGAAATGGCAGTGGTATTGGTGAAGAAAGTGTCAAAGTCTGTCACACAGTGGCAACTAGATTCCCACAGAATGTCATTACTTACTGGAAAGTTATGAACTGAAATCAAGCAGAATAACATTTTGACCAGATTGATATATTTATGGAAGATTACTTGATATATAATCAAAAAGCATCCGAACATAGATAATTTATTTAATTACTAAGGTTAAAAAGTTTCAAAACATGGAATACATTAAAAAAAAAATATCTAAGTAGGGTGGTCTTTTGGAATATTGTAGTTATAATATAAAAAAATCCTAACAAATAAATCATTTTAAAAAGTACGTTGTCATTCCATAGTTTTTTGCGACTACAAAACCACCTAAAATAGGTAACATGCTGGCAGTAATAGTCCGTAACTACGAAGAGTTCGAAGACGCTACCGCCAATGGCGTGACGATAGCTGCAACCATAGCAACGCCTTTGCATTGTTGTCAAGTCTCAGCCATTTGCATGCACCTGTTTTATAACATATCTGTTTGATATTGTGAATTTGATTGTGTTATGAACGTGGACTTATTGTTTACATTACTGTTTATAGATTGTTCTTATCACTTTAATAATATATTGTTCTATTGCAGCTAATTCAAATACCACTACACAAGTGCATGTAAATAAATTAAATATAACTTTGATTAATATTCAGTTGCCCTCCAAGTTGTTTTTAATTGTAAAGTTATATAATTTCAATGTAATTCTAAATTTAGGTTTTTTTTTCAATTTAGTTAATATTAATTATACCAACTTGCGATAGTTATATTACATGCATAACGTAAGTAATTTTTTTTTTATGCATTAGTCGCCACTGCTAAACATTAATCTTCCGTTAGAACATCAAAATATATAAATGAGATGAAATAAATAGAAGGATTCCATAAACTTCTTTTGGAAAACCTTTATGAAGTAGGCTGCTTCGTTACTTATGTTAATATCTCACACTGTATGATTACTACGCAGTCTTTCACTAACTCACTAGTGGACTACTAACATTAAGTCTCTTTACTATGATTTATGCTCAAATTCCATCACCTGATTACGTTTCGAAACGTTGTGGACGGTTTAAATATTTACATTTACTATAACGATTGTCTGCAAAAATGTCACAATCTTTGTGAATCGTTAAAAAACCCCGTTAAACAAAGAAATATGTTTTTATGATGTCTACACAAGCATTAATACATTAAATAACCTACTTCAATTAATATGAAGCACTTATTCATTTCTAATACACTTAAGAACCAAGCCTGATGGGGAAAAATACTAATGTCATCATGGGACGAAGTGGTCCTAAAAGACTTGATTTACAAGTTCAATCCTATTGGAATGTAAGTGCATTTATGAGTAAACATGTTTGTAGATTTTTCTTCGACATGCTCTTTTTAAATTAACTGTATCGGAATATATTTTTTTTTTCATTTTGAAAAATGTTTATATTGAAATATCGTGCTTTTTAATTGTCCAATTGGAAATTTAAAAAACTCGTGCAATATTTACCTTTCATCGTAATCGTTAAAATTAAGTTGTACCTGTTGGTTATCACACATTTATACGTATGTATTTACAATTATGTAAACATCTATGATTGAACATTTCTGTTTACCTTGAGTGTTTGGAGTTGTTTACCAACAGACTAGTTGTTTGTTGAATAAACCCCTCTTGTATATTCATTAACTATGATAGTTGTATTTAAGTTAAACTTCATGTTTACAAATGATTAACAAATGTCTTTTAGTTATGTAAATATCTATCTATGTTTAGATAGTTATGTTTGTTTTCATTTGTCTGAGTAATCATACTAGTACCTTATGGTTGTATGTAGAGGAAACATTATCTGTATTTTAATTTAATGTCTGAATCAAGTTTTTTTTGGTTGTTTAGTCTAAATTGGTGTTTCTAGTTATGTAAATATGTATAAATCAATTTTTCGAATATATTGTTCTATATTTAAAGACCAATAATGGAATGAAATGAAAATATAGCCTTAAGTGAGAGTGAACAGTTTTTCGTTTATACGTAACAGAACCTTTTTCATATACATATATTAAAATCATCTGCAATTGTAAATTTTTATTTCATATCTAAATTTTGCTAAAACGTCTTTTTTTTCTCTGCCGTTTGATAGTAGTGGATAACAACAATTTTAAGGACAACATTTCAAATATTATTTACAGTATATATAAATATAAGGCGAGGCATCACGCCAAGAAACGTTATCATTGGACATTAGTTACAATAACAATCAAAATTAATAATACTGTTAGATTAAAATAATAATAGAACACACTGTAACACTTAATATACGTTTTATTAATGTGTTATATTTTATCTTAATATATTGTGTTGATGGTGATCTAATTTCCCAATTTTTTAAAATATTATTTTAATATCGGTTCAAAAATTACATTCTGATAAAAAACTCTCAGAAACAAAACGCAACTTCTCAGAAAATATATTTTAACCATAGTAACAGAGCTGATCATGTTAAGCTTGTTAAAAATGTTCAAAAATGCATCTCCATGTTAAAAAAGATGTAAAAAATAGTGTCAGGCGCTAAATATTCATGTGGTTTTTATTGGGTTTCCCCAACTCCGAGCTATGTTCACTGAACTGACTACGTAAGGTAGGTCTATAAATAATGCATCTAACACTCTTTCTGCAAGAATTTCCTCTGCGAGATCTCTAATACAGATAAGAACCTAATCCAACTAAAAACAGCACTAGGCTAATGACTAATTAAAATACATGTGTTTATAAATTAAACACTAATAAACACTGCTAATAAAAAATAAATTATAATTATATTTATAAATAATATTAATTTCCGAAAATATCAAAGTAAACTGTATGACAGTAACACTTAAATGTTATTAGAACATAACAGTCATTAAGTTCTAGTAACATTTAAGTGTTACTGTCATACAGTTTACTTTGATATTTTCGGAAATGAATATTATTTATAAATCTCCATTTTTCTTAAACGTTACCTCTATAAATCTTAACTGATCCCAATGCAAATGTTAACATTATATCTGTGGTAGGTTAAATTACCAAACATGAGGTGTGTTTCATTATTAACGAGTCTACAAAGCCCTCTTGAGCATCAAGTTTCATGAATGTGTGAAAACATGAGCTCTACTTCACTTCATTGTACTTGTCAAGTCATATGTAATGTAAAGGCAAGAGACAATAACTAACGCTCTCACATTCTACAGTGTAAGTCGTATATCACATTACAAACCATTACACATTGGATGTGTTTCCAGTCGTGAGCACTTTGTGTTTAGGGTAAAAGTTTTAATTACTATGAAGTAATTACTTTCTCAGTAAAATGTTCTTTAAACAATAATTTTGCTTACTATCACTACACGTGTTTTTACAATCATAAGCAAATATTTCAACCTAAATTGGTCCAAAACTACTTTCGGTAATCCATATTTTCATTATTAAGTTAATCAGAAAAATGTATTTTTTAATTTCTCATGGAGATTTTTTATGTTGTCTGACGTTCATTAATGTAAATAATTTTAAAATGTGTGTCATATTAATACGGAATATTAAAAGAAATGGCGACTTTCGTACACAAAAAATAAGGGCTAGTGGGTATTCAATTCTGAGAAAAATCTATATTTAGAAATGGAATCTTAGTACGTTTTTACTGAGAATATATTCCTGTTTGTGTCAGCAAATAAACTAACCCTTTATTGATTGAAGAATAAATGAGAAAATGTATAAATAGTAAAAAATTGTTAAATAAATTAAATTATCAATGTCGTTATTAGTCACTCACTTATCGATAAAATTGGTGAGGTTGAGACCATATAGCCTTTTCCTAGACCTAACCATAAATTATCCACGTAAATTATTTGAGAATTCCATGGTATTGTAACAGTAGAGACAATATTGTAGGGAAGAGACAATTCAGTAAGTGTGGGTCACTAGATGGAACTGAGCTGTCCTGGAATACTAAGTGGGCCAAGTTTCTAGCCCTAAAAATACTTCCTCCAGTCCTGGGTGAATACAGATAAGGGAGATGTCATATTTTCAAAAATATCTTGTTTTGTGACATTCTCATCACACTAAGTACAAACATATGTAAATTTTTTCTCCGTAAATGATAGTAGTTTAGAGTGGTCTTGTGTGAATTACATCTGTTTGGACGCTAAAAGCATAAGTAAAGAACAGATGTAATACAGGAGTTGAGATTTTTTTATAAATTTCAATATTTTGAATTCTAGCAATAATACGTTCGTCCACTACCTTCCTACCTTGTAGCTTTAATCTAGAGGTATTGAGATTTTGTTTAAATCATGATTACGACTTCCCCTAGCATCCCATCAATAATTGCACAAGAGCATCAACAATCTCTACATCTATATACTTTTCACGGAAATCATTGAAGTGCCCGTTGTAATTGGCAGGAAGTGCTAGAGGTGAGCCAAGCTACGTAGTGATGTGAATATTGAAGCCTCAAAAGGTAAATTGGTTCTGAAAGTTTTGGTTCACATGTGATGACAACCCTATTGAAACGTAAATTTGTTTATATGGGGGTACGTCGCTATAAGGTAGCATAAGGTTTGTAAAGAAATGTCGTTATTTTAGAAAAGTGGTATTACCATACACTTTTATATAAATATAATACTTGTAATATATCTAGCCTTTATAATAAGTTTGTAATGTTTAGGCATCTTACAAGCCTGTTAATTCAAAATTGTCAAGTATTCAAATCTTTTGGAGGCCACTTGATAATTTGCCAAAGGGTTAGGACCATTTTATCAATAACCACACATTGTACTTTGTATAAAATGCCACTTATATAGAAGACCAAAAAGAGTATAGCATGTTCGCTCCTAAATTAAAAAATAACTAATTCAACTATTGAAATGTATTATAAATAAGAATTTAGTTACATTATTTCAGCCCAACGAGGATTTTAAGAAAGTGAATGTGTCGAAAAGAAAACAGAAACTGTTCTGTAAAAATATTAACCGTTTATTAAAATCAGAAGGACACTTAATTTTTTATTTTTGGTTTTAATAAAATAATTAAAGAAGTATGACAAAATCGTCATAAAACAGTTTATTTATGGGCGTGTTGCATCTAACCTTGCATTTAGAAGCAAAGAAAGTAAAAATAAATGTTTAAAGATTTACATTTTTTATTGCCAGGATACATATATTGCAATTTTTTTAACTGTACTGATGCACACACAACATACACTTATAAATTTACAATACCTTGTATGATTTAATGTTGAATTTGCTAGGAAATGTAATTAGTTTTACTAATTAGTAGAAAAACTGCGTGTTAACCAGATATTGCCTAGTATGTAATTATCATTCCAGTCAAAAAAGGACTCAACATTTATTTATTTTATCCTGCTAAAAAGCCTTGTATCTTGAGAGAAATACAATGATATGACGCAGAGTTGACAGATTGAATTGTGAGGGACGTCAATATTGCATGCAAGCTGTGAAGGCAAACTCCTTCACGCCACTCTATCTCAACATCATACATCCTACTCTCAATTGCGAGTAATAAAGCTCCGTTCTGCCTCCCACAACCAGACATACGTCCACACAACCTTGGAACATTTTAACGATTTTCTGTAAGGTTTCATTGAGTGAAATTATAAATAATGACTAAACTTGAAATGAGACTTGAAATTTCATAATAGAAAAAACACCAGATTCTGACCCCCTGCTACGTTTGGAAGGATCAACTATTGCAATAGATACTTGTATAAAATACCTAGGCCTAACCATCAGCAATGACTTGAGATGGGAGCAGCACATCCAACATATTTCATCACGACTAACAACCGTCTGTTACATGGTACGACGCCTTAAATCTGTTGTTGATATAAACATATTATTGAAAGTTTATTTTGGGTGCTTCCAAAGCATTGTAAATTATGGTATTGTCTTCTGGGGAAGCAGTCCCATGGCGCGCATTGTACTGTTGCAAAAAAAGAGTAATTAGGCTGATGTTTAATGAACCATATCTTGCCCATTGCAAACCATTATTTGTTGAAGCCAAAATTCTAACTGTACCAGCGCTTTTCATACTAGAATCTGCTGTGATGGTCAAAAGGAAACCAGAAGTATTCAAGAGAAATCAAGCCTTTCATAGCTATTCAACACGACAGAGAAAAAACGTTCATATGCCCCAAGTAAGCTCTAGCCTGGCAAAAGGTGGCCCTAAATATTTATGTAGCAAGATCTTCAACTCAGCACCACCTGAGGTCAGAAGCAGCGAAGATATGGATAAATTCAAGGATAAATTCAAAGAGCACCTGTCGAAGAGGCCATATTATTCTGTGGAAGAATATTTTGAAGATGGATAGGCCAATAACATGACGACCATGGCGCAGTTGCGCTTCCAGTGGGAGGATTTCAATGTCAGTTGATTATTGTGTTTAGTTACTATTTAACTAAATCGGTCTGTATCACAGATAGACTTGCATACAGGACACGTTTTTTAAGATTTTTTACACTAGTTAGTTGTTCCCCGTTTTATTGTCTGTTTTACTAAAATGTCTAGAATTATAAAAAAAAATTCAGTTTATGTTCATACTTATGGTTCACGAGGAGCACATTTAACTTGCCAGTTACTTGTACTACTACCTGATTGAACCTGTTCAAAGATTCAGTTCAAAGAACCTTTTCAAAAAATAAAGGTCGGAAAAAATAAACGTTATTTTGCAATCTAATGCAATTTTGGATAATTGTTTTCTCAGTAAATTTGAGAAAACCACAATGATACATAATTGTTAATATAACTTACTGAGTATAATCAATATTAAATTTGTATATATTCAGTATAAGATAAGAGTGCTTCGAGGGAAAAAATCATTAGATTGTATAATAATAGCAAGAATTTACACAAAGCCAATTAAAATTCTGTAGCTTCATGCAGAATATGATTTTATAAAATATATATGCATATATAACAATAATATACTGAGAAAAATCAGAGGGATTTTTATAATACTAGGACAAAATTACCGTAAAATGTTTTTGACTTACAACGGACACTTATAAAAGTGAATTAACAGAGAAAAGTTAATAAAACCACGCAATTCAAACAGTTTTAGTACTTTTTCCCAATTATAAATAGCACAAATAAATATAAGACTACGTCCTAACTTTACCCACGACTGTTTACTCTGTTTCGAATGCATATATGAAAGTATGATATTTACTCTGGCTACAAATATACTTAGAGGAGTAAACAATCTCGGCACACAAACCTACATCGTTTCCTATATTCCTGTCTTATCTCGATTTATTTCTTCTTGCTGATTTGTTTTATGAGAATATAAGTCGTGATAACATAGATAGAAGGGAAGTGTGTATTTTTATTGGTAAATATATCTAATTTGATAACTTCAAAAACACTATATCGCTGATTATTAACCCAGATAAGCATAAAAAAACTGTGGGAAAGTTTAGCTGCGCATTTTTTTTAAATGTACGTGATAGTATAAAAATATTTTACGGCTATAAACCCTTTAATACCCTCAAGAATCGTTTAAGGTTATGGTTAAGGGAGTACTGTGTATTCCTAACCTCGTCTTATAAGATTAAGAGTATTTTCTTTCTTTTTTTCATTTTATTTCTGACTATTATGGAAAAATTATATAGATCTGTAACTAACAAAACCCCAAGAAGATTTGGTATAGAAAGAGTGCTGTTTTGAACCATTTTACTCGAATTGGTAGTAAAAGTTCGTAAAACGCTTCCTTTAAAGTTGTTAAAGTTAACAAGTTAAAATATATCTTATTTTACCAGCTATGAAGCACCTTTTATCATTTAACATGGGAACCAACCAAGGTTCCTCCACAACAGGTTGTCTCATTCTCATATGGTCTAGATAAGCCGAGTTGTGACGTCAGAGGAAGATCTCCAACCACAGAGTAAGCGTGCTCAACAATTAAAACTAAATACTAAAAACCGTTACTGTATTTTTCTTATAATTATTTTAGAATTATTTAAATTTACGGTATTTTAATATTAATTTAAAACAGAAAATTTTCTTTTTTACTTGTGTTACTGATACATACTTAGTAAGTATTTACATACTTAGTAAATACTAAATTATATCAATATTAAAATCAGTCACTTACGTCAAATAAATAAACAACGTAGACTTACTGTCAACGAGAGTACGAGCATCAGATGTTAGACATTGTTGTGTTTTTTTTTTTTTTTTTTTTTTTTTTGTTTTTTTTTACAACAGTGAAGGTAGAAAAAACACAGCCGAGGCCTTTCTATGACGTAATTGCTACCTGCGCGATATGGATGCGTACTTGTATGAGAACCTTGTATAGGAACCTTGGGGAACAACGGCTTAAAGATGACTTCCAAACTACCTGTGCCCAGGCAGGCGGGTTTCGTGCAAGTACGGACATCCTCAATCTGTGATACCGTCGGAACCCTCCAGTCAAGGCCTCTGGCATGATGGAAGTGAGACCAAGACCGCAGTGTACGTGGTACGGTGTTCACAACAATCACTGTGATCAGGAGAATCGCGAGGACTACGATTATTAAATCCTGCTCGAGACTCTAGTTTTGATCGTTTTGGGTTTGTAGTTCCTTGGTTTACTTATATAATTGGTTTGTAGTTTCTTGGTTTACTTACTTAATTGGTTTATATTTCCTTGGTTTACTTACTTAATTGGTTTGTAGTTCCTTGGTTTACTTACATTAAATCCTGCTCGAGACTCTAGTTTTGATCGTTTTGGGGTTTGTAGTTCCTTGGTTTACTTACTTAATTGGTTTGTAGTTCCTTGGTTTACTTACTTAATTGGTTTGTGGTTCCTTGGTTTACTTACTTAATTGGTTTGTGGTTCCTTTGTTTACTTACTTAATTGGTTTGTAGTTCCTTGGTTTATTTACTTAATTGGTTTGTAGTTCCTTGGTTTACTTACTTAATTGGTTTGTAGTTCCTTGGTTTACATACTTAATTGGTTTGTAGTTCCTTGGTTTACTTACTTAATTGGTTTGTAGTTCCTTGGTTTACTTACTTAATTGGTTTGTAGTTCCTTGGTTTACATACTTAATTGGTTTGTAGTTCCTTGGTTTACATACTTAATTGGTTTGTAGTTCCTTGGTTTACATACTTAATTGGTTTGTAGTTCCTTGTTTTACTTACTTAATTGGTTTGTAGTTACTTGGTTTACTTACTGCTGGAGACTCTAGTTTTGATCGTTTTGGGGTTGTAGTTCCTTGGTTTACTTACTTAATTGGTTTGTAGTTCCTTGGTTTACTTACTTAATTGGTTTGTAGTTCCTTGGTTTACATACTTAATTGGTTTGTAGTTCCTTGTTTTACTTACTTAATTGGTTTGTAGTTACTTGGTTTACTTACTGCTCGAGACTCTAGTTTTGATCGTTTTGGGGTTTGTAGTTCCTTGGTTTACTTACTTAATTGGTTTGTAGTTCCTTGGTTTACATACTTAATTGGTTTGTAGTTCCTTGTTTTACTTACTTAATTGGTTTGTAGTTCCTTGGTTTACTTACTTAATTGGTTTATATTTCCTTGGTTTACTTACTTAATTGGTTTGTAGTTCCTTGGTTTACTTACATTAAATCCTGCTCGAGACTCTAGTTTTGATCGTTTTGGGGTTGTAGTTCCTTGGTTTACTTACTTAATTGGTTTGTAGTTCCTTGGTTTACTTACTTAATTGGTTTGTAGTTCCTTGGTTTACATACTTAATTGGTTTGTAGTTACTTGGTTTACTTACTTAATTGGTTTGTAGTTCCTTGTTTTACTTACTTAATTGGTTTGTAGTTCCTTGGTTTACTTACTTAATTGGTTTGTAGTTCCTTGGTTTACTTACTTAATTGGTTTGTAGTTCCTTGGTTTACATACTTAATTGGTTTGTAGTTCCTTGTTTTACTTACTTAATTGGTTTGTAGTTCCTTTGTTTACTTACTTAATTGGTTTGTAGTTCCTTGGTTTACTTACTTAATTGGTTTGTAGTTCCTTGGTTTACATACTTAATTGGTTTGTAGTTCCTTGTTTTACTTACTTAATTGGTTTGTAGTTCCTTGGTTTACTTACTTAATTGGTTTGTGGTTCCTTTGTTTACTTACTTAATTGGTTTGTAGTTCCTTGGTTTACTTACTTAATTGGTTTGTAGTTACTTGGTTTACTTACTTAATTGGTTTGTAGTTCCTTGGTTTACATACTTAATTGGTTTGTAGTTCCTTGGTTTACTTACTTAATTGGTTTGTAGTTCCTTGGTTTACATACTTAATTGGTTTGTAGTTCCTTGGTTTACTTACTTAATTGGTTTGTAGTTACTTGGTTTACTTACTGCTCGAGACTCTAGTTTTGATCGTTTTGGGGTTTGTAGTTCCTTGGTTTACTTACTTAATTGGTTTGTAGTTCCTTGGTTTACTTACTTAATTGGTTTGTGGTTCCTTTGTTTACTTACTTAATTGGTTTGTAGTTCCTTGGTTTACTTACTTAATTGGTTTGTAGTTCCTTGGTTTACTTACTTAATTGGTTTGTAGTTCCTTGGTTTACTTACTTAATTGGTTTGTAGTTCCTTGGTTTACTTACTTAATTGGTTTGTAGTTCCTTGGTTTACATACTTAATTGGTTTGTAGTTCCTTGGTTTACTTACTTAATTGGTTTGTAGTTCCTTGGTTTACTTACTTAATTGGTTTGTAGTTCCTTGGTTTACTTACTTAATTGGTTTGTAGTTCCTTGTTTTACTTACTTAATTGGTTTGTAGTTACTTGGTTTACTTACTGCTCGAGACTCTAGTTTTGATCGTTTTGGGGGTTGTAGTTCCTTGGTTTACTTACTGCTCGAGACTCTAGTTTTGATCGTTTTGGGGGTTGTAGTTCCTTGGTTTACCTACTTAATTGGTTTGTAGTTACTTGGTTTACTTACTGCTCGAGACTCTAGTTTTGATCGTTTTGGGGGTTGTAGTTCCTTGGTTTACTTACTGCTCGAGACTCTAGTTTTGATCGTTTTGGGGGTTGTAGTTCCTTGGTTTACTTACTGCTCGAGACTCTAGTTTTGATCGTTTTGGGGGTTGTAGTTCCTTGGTTTACCTACTTAATTGGTTTGTAGTTCCTTGGTTTACTTACTTAATTGGTTTGTAGTTCCTTGGTTTACTTACTTAATTGGTTTGTAGTTCCTTGGTTTACTTACTTAATTGGTTTGTAGTTCCTTGGTTTACTTACTTAATTGGTTTGTAGTTCCTTGGTTTACTTACTTAATTGGTTTGTAGTTCCTTGGTTTACTTACTTAATTGGTTTGTAGTTACTTGGTTTACTTACTTAATTGGTTTGTAGTTACTTGGTTTACTTACTTAATTGGTTTGTAGTTCCTTGGTTTACTTACTTAATTGGTTTGTAGTTACTTGGTTTACTTACTTAATTGGTTTGTAGTTACTTGGTTTACTTACTTAATTGGTTTGTAGTTACTTGGTTTACTTACTGCTCGAGACTCTAGTTTTGATCGTTTTGGGGGTTGTAGTTCCTTGGTTTACTTACTGCTCGAGACTCTAGTTTTGATCGTTTTGGGGGTTGTAGTTCCTTGGTTTACCTACTTAATTGGTTTGTAGTTACTTGGTTTACTTACTGCTCGAGACTCTAGTTTTGATCGTTTTGGGGGTTGTAGTTCCTTGGTTTACTTACTGCTCGAGACTCTAGTTTTGATCGTTTTGGGGGTTGTAGTTCCTTGGTTTACTTACTTAATTGGTTTGTAGTTACTTGGTTTACTTACTTAATTGGTTTGTAGTTACTTGGTTTACTTACTGCTCGAGACTCTAGTTTTGATCGTTTTGGGGGTTGTAGTTCCTTGGTTTACTTACTTAATTGGTTTGTAGTTACTTGGTTTACTTACTTAATTGGTTTGTAGTTCCTTGGTTTACTTACTGCTCGAGACTCTAGTTTTGATCGTTTTGGGGGTTGTAGTTACTTGGTTTACTTACTTAATTGGTTTGTAGTTACTTGGTTTACTTACTTAATTGGTTTGTAGTTACTTGGTTTACTTACTGCTCGAGACTCTAGTTTTGATCGTTTTGGGGGTTGTAGTTCCTTGGTTTACTTACTTAATTGGTTTGTAGTTCTTTGGTTTACTTACTTAATTGGTTTGTAGTTCCTTGGTTTACTTACTTAATTGGTTTGTAGTTCCTTGGTTTACTTACTTAATTGGTTTGTAGTTCCTTGGTTTACTTACTTAATTGGTTTGTAGTTCCTTGTTTTACTTACTTAATTGGTTTGTAGTTCCTTGGTTTACTTACTTAATTGGTTTGTAGTTCCTTGGTTTACTTACTTAATTGGTTTGTAGTTCCTTGGTTTACTTACTTAATTGGTTTGTAGTTCCTTGGTTTACTTACTTAATTGGTTTGTAGTTCCTTGTTTTACTTACTTAATTGGTTTGTAGTTCCTTGGTTTACTTACTTAATTGGTTTGTAGTTCCTTGGTTTACTTACTTAATTGGTTTGTAGTTCCTTGGTTTACTTACTTAATTGGTTTGTAGTTCCTTGGTTTACTTACTTAATTGGTTTGTAGTTCCTTGGTTTACTTACTTAATTGGTTTGTAGTTCCTTGGTTTACTTACTTAATTGGTTTGTAGTTCCTTGGTTTACTTACTTAATTGGTTTGTAGTTCCTTGGTTTACTTACTTAATTGGTTTGTAGTTCCTTGGTTTACTTACTTAATTGGTTTGTAGTTCCTTGGTTTACTTACTTAATTGGTTTGTAGTTCCTTGTTTTACTTACTTAATTGGTTTGTAGTTCCTTGGTTTACTTACTTAATTGGTTTGTAGTTCCTTGGTTTACTTACTTAATTGGTTTGTAGTTCCTTGGTTTACTTACTTAATTGGTTTGTAGTTCCTTGGTTTACTTACTTAATTGGTTTGTAGTTCCTTGTTTTACCTACTTAATTGGTTTGTAGTTCCTTGGTTTACTTACTTAATTGGTTTGTAGTTCCTTGGTTTACTTACTTAATTGGTTTGTAGTTCCTTGTTTTACTTACTTAATTGGTTTGTAGTTCCTTGGTTTACTTACTTAATTGGTTTGTAGTTCCTTGGTTTACTTACTTAATTGGTTTGTAGTTCCTTGGTTTACTTACTTAATTGGTTTGTAGTTCCTTGGTTTACTTACTTAATTGGTTTGTAGTTCCTTGGTTTACTTACTTAATTGGTTTGTAGTTCCTTGGTTTACTTACTTAATTGGTTTGTAGTTCCTTGGTTTACTTACTTAATTGGTTTGTAGTTCCTTGGTTTACTTACTTAATTGGTTTGTAGTTCCTTGGTTTACTTACTTAATTGGTTTGTAGTTCCTTGGTTTACTTACTTAATTGGTTTGTAGTTCCTTGGTTTACTTACTTAATTGGTTTGTAGTTCCTTGGTTTACTTACTTAATTGGTTTGTAGTTCCTTGGTTTACTTACTTAATTGGTTTGTAGTTCCTTGGTTTACTTACTTAATTGGTTTGTAGTTCCTTGGTTTACTTACTTAATTGGTTTGTAGTTCCTTGTTTTACTTACTTAATTGGTTTGTAGTTCCTTGGTTTACTTACTTAATTGGTTTGTAGTTCCTTGGTTTACTTACTTAATTGGTTTGTAGTTCCTTGGTTTACTTACTTAATTGGTTTGTAGTTCCTTGGTTTACTTACTTAATTGGTTTGTAGTTCCTTGTTTTACTTACTTAATTGGTTTGTAGTTCCTTGGTTTACTTACTTAATTGGTTTGTAGTTCCTTGGTTTACTTACTTAATTGGTTTGTAGTTCCTTGGTTTACTTACTTAATTGGTTTGTAGTTCCTTGTTTTACCTACTTAATTGGTTTGTAGTTACTTGGTTTACTTACTGCTCGAGACTCTAGTTTTGATCGTTTTTGGGTTGTAGTTCCTTGGTTTACTTACTTAATTGGTTTCCGAGTACAGTATACTAACTTGCACACATAATAATTTTGTATCAAAAATAATTTGATCTGTAATAATTAATAAAAAGTATCCAACCGCATTATTTAGGTCTACTCATTTTCAATAAATTTAAATTTTAAAACGTCTATATTCGAAAAACTTAGTTTTTTATAGTTATTAGAAATTCCATAAACCTTTTTCTTCCTCTTTAATTTGTTTTAATAGTTGATTTCGACATGCAGAATTGATTTTTTTTTAGTTTTAGTTCCATCATATTCATAGCTATTAATTTTTAAAATATACTACTACATTGTACAAAGATATTTTTATACGTATATAGAAAGTCATATTTTTGTCTAGTAAAAACAAAACTGTTAATGAATCAGAAGTAACAATGGTGGTAAAAATGGAGATTATGACTTGTCTCAATCCATACTGTAAATATGTTTTCTCCTAAAACTAAACAGTGTAATATGGAGGAGATAAATTAACAATTGCTCATTCTTAAAACTGTAACAATATAATATTTCTGTAACATTAATGTTATGCTTTGTAGTTAAATACCATGCAATAAAATAGTTTGCTTAATGTTCTTAATTTATTTCTAAATATTAAATTCCATCTATGGGAAAATGTTTAAATTTAAAATTAATTAAACTATATCAACCTTTAAACCGTGCTTAGCTGTTACTGTTATTGTTGTGCCATGAGAGCCGGGGGTAATTGACAAAGCCACCCTAACACGTTAATAAGGGCAGATGCAACAGATGGACTTTATTGCACGAGTCTTGCAGAATGGACAAAACTTAACTATAACATCTGTGAAATGTCCATTTCAGATGTTTTAACACATAATGAACCTCTACCAAGGGTGTAATTTTGTGTTAAAGGAAACAATTTTACCCCTTATTTAGTAATCAATACTAAATGTACTATTTTTACCAACCAGGTGTGATTATCTTATTTATTGAAACTCAATCGCTTATCATATAAGGTAATGTTCGATAGTAACTGATATTTTTACTTGATAATATAACTGAATTAGTAGCACTTAATTTTAAAATGTTGTGCATCAATGATATTTTTTTAATATATAAAAAATTAGTATAATAATTAAAGTTTCTGGTTGATATTATAGAAAGGTGTATTATCTATTAACTAATTTTGGGGCTTTAAATACGTTCTTTTTATTATTATAAATGGTCCATGATATTAGCGTAAATTATTTTAATTAATATCTTAATTTGGTTAAGGGATGTTTTTTATAAGTGACACCCCTTATATAATTTTTGATAAGATTATATATTTTATTTTAATTCTTGTTTGATTTTAAAATCTACTTAAAATTTAAAATCTCTAATAAAATGTTGTAAACATCCACTTTCCAAATACCATCCGATATATGGTAGGGCATTTCTATATTAAACAATGGTTATCTACATTTTTTGTGATATATATATGCGTGTGCGTGTGCGTGCGTGTGTGTATGTGTGCGTGCGTGCGTGCGTGCGTGCGTGCGTGCGTGCGTGCGTGCGTGCGTGCGTGCGTGCGTGCGTGCGTGCGTGCGTGCGTGCGTGCGTGCGTGCGTGCGTGCGTGCGTGCGTGCGTGCGTGCGTGCGTGCGTGCGTGCGTGCGTGCGTGCGTGCGTGCGTGCGTGCGTGCGTGCGTGCGTGCGTGCGTGCGTGCGTGCGTGCGTGCGTGCGTGCGTGCGTGCGTGCGTGCGTGCGTGCGTGCGTGCGTGCGTGCGTGCGTGCGTGCGTGCGTGCGTGCGTGCGTGCGTGCGTGCGTGCGTGCGTGCGTGCGTGCGTGCGTGCGTGCGTGCGTGCGTGCGTGCGTGCGTGCGTGCGTGCGTGCGTGCGTGCGTGCGTGCGTGCGTGCGTGCGTGCGTGCGTGCGTGCGTGCGTGCGTGCGTGCGTGCGTGCGTGCGTGCGTGCGTGCGTGCGTGCGTGCGTGCGTGCGTGCGTCCGTGCGTGCGTGCGTGCGTGCGTGCGTGCGTGCGTGCGTGCGTGCGTGCGTGCGTGCGTGCGTGCGTGCGTGCGTGCGTGCGTGCGTGCGTGCGTGCGTGTGTGTGTGTGTGTGTGTGTGTGTGTGTGTGTGTGTGTGTGTGTGTGTGTGTGTGTGTGTGTGTGTGTGTGTGTGTGTGTGTGTGTGTGTGTGTGTGTGTGTGTGTGTGTGTGTGTGTGTGTGTGTGTGTGTGTGTGTGTGTGTGTGTGTGTGTGTGTGTGTGTGTGTGTGTGTGTGTGTGTGTGTGTGTGTGTGTGTGTGTGTGTGTGTGTGTGTGTGTGTGTGTGTGTGTGTGTGTGTGTGTGTGTGTGTGTGTGTGTGTGTGTGTGTGTGTGTGTGTGTGTGTGTGTGTGTGTGTGTGTGTGTGTGTGTGTGTGTGTGTGTGTGTGTGTGTGTGTGTGTGTGTGTGTGTGTGTGTGTGTGTGTGTGTGTGTGTGTGTGTGTATTACTGTATACCCTAAACATATTTTAAATGTTAAGTGACAGTTATGTATTTGCTTTAAAATACTTTATTTGGGCTATCAAATACATATGTAATAAACGTCAAATAGCCGTTAGAAGGGGTTAAACCTACCCTAAGTACACACTGTCAATGTGCCCTCAGTGACCTTTGACCCTCCGGGTAATGTCACAAACAAACATCATCACAACAATCCTCTGTTTGCCTTGTATTTGGACTGATTAGACCAACTGTTTAGATTCATGATGAAGGAACACCAGATGTATCTTAACTGTGATTTTTTTTTTAACTAGTTAACATTATTGGGAAGATTTATGAACAAAGAATTCATAAATTTAAAAAATATCTATGATACGATTTTTTATATAGTTTAGTATACAAGAAAATGAATAAGAAATTATAGGTTAAAAAACAGACCCACGTTGTGTGACTTTTATACATAGTCCTTTTTAACATATACCGGTACGTTATGATTGCGTCTCATTATTCAATGATGTCCCAATCAGATTGAAAATTGAAAACAATATAAGAATATTTTTTTTTTTTTTTTTTTAAATAATTAAAGTCACTTTTGTTTTATAAATTTGTCTTTTTACTATTAAAGAGTAGTATAGTAATAGTTAAGTGTAATTTTAAGCAGATGTTCTATAGTTTAGTGTTATAGCCAACAATATTGTACCCATCTGAGTAGGTCGATACCACCGTGCGTACGTAGAGGGGGGGCAATAAATGTAATACATTTAATAAAATAGTATCTAATTGTCTGGATTATAACTAATTGTTGACTAGCATAATATAAAGTACGCAAAAAGCTACAATGGGTTTCTCCGAAGAATTAGTTACAGTTTACACGTTTTTACGTAAATTAAATTTATCTATATATTTTATATAATATTAGCTTCATATAAATACAGTATTTTAATATAATCTTGAAAAGGCGTTACTGTAACATTTTCATGACATCGGAGTACAATGTTGAAACATAGGCTGAGCTTTATCTCGTTGTACACAACGAGTCCTGGCACAACTCATTAATTAGCAATAACCCGCTTTCTCCTCCAAGTCGTATCTCGGATTACAACCCATTTTGGATTGGATATAATTGTAATTCCTAAGATCCATTTCACTCAATGGCTACAACTAGAGTAGGTTAGGTGTATTTACACAATGCAAACAAGACTTCACCAACTGTGCACGAACAGTAATTTCATTGTTGCTATTTTATTTAAATAAATATTTATATATGTAAATTGTATTCTACATTTATATATTTTCGTGATATGACTTCATGTAATTTGAGAAAAGTCAAACAATTTTTATGACTATTGTTGTTACAATATTTATTGTCTTATCACATCTTTATTTCTTTTTTGTCCAGAGCATATCCAACATAACCAGAAAAACCAATAAGTACCAGAAAATGCATGCATATAAACATTAAATGCAAATAAGTTTATGTTTATCGATGAACGAGTATATCATTGGTTACTAATTATGTCAAATTAAAAGGTCGTTTCCTAATAGCCAGGGCAACTAAGATTTACAACCAATAAATCATGTAATACGAATCACAGTGTTTTGTTATGGTTTTTAATTTAATATGAATATTTTAAGAGTCTGCAGAGATAGCTGCCAAATTAGGTATATATCGCATAATATCAATTTTAAATGTGAACGATTTTCTGTTAAGTAAATTTTCATTAGTAAGATGTTGATCGTAGAAATACGGGCGATGCGGGGTCTCAATACCACCGCACGTGTATGGGTGGGCGGGTGGGTCATTACCACTGCACGTGTATGGGTGGGCGGGTAGGTCATTACGTGTGTACGTGTGTACGTGGGTAGGGTACGTGTGTATCTATTAGATGGTTTATCTATTGTAGGTTTATATAATCAATTATATTAGTAATCTACTTTTTATTATTTTTATATATATTATAATGTACAGCCAATTAGACTGTACAAATTTTAATTCAACATTTGAACAAATATCATTTATAGAAAAATAATAATTGGTAACATTTAATTAGTATATTAGAGAGATAGGACATCAGCAAACTTACCTTAAAAGACAAGTTCACTAACATCAGAGAAGTAGTCACAAACACAAAATAAACACAATCTCACAAATTTTCAACACCACAGGCATTTTCTTCAGGTGAGTAGTAGGGCGAATATGAGTAGTGAATGAGTGCGATGATTGTAGATGAACGAGTGTAGTCATTGTTAATATCTGCTCAGAAAGGACTATTTATTAATAGCCCAATAGCCAGGGTAACTATGGGACCTACAGCTTTACGTGGAACTCGAACCACGTAGTTTTGGTCTGATTTTCAGCTAATGACTGATTGTCTGATACTCACTTATTTCCCTATGCAGCATCTCGACACGAACTACCACACAACACGGACACCCCAAACTTTTCTAATTGTGTTGCCACTGATAGCAATCATTGAGCTGATACCATGTCGGTTCGAAAAGAACCGATCATAGTACCTATCGTCTACAATCTCCACAACACTTTGTCCTCAAGTAGCTGGGTTACAGCGCTGCACCATTAGTGCCGACCCATTGCTTAGCGAGTGTAAAATGTACTAATGGGTTTCCTTTTAAAATGATGATTGTTCATTTTTATTTTCCTGAAAATTGGTGGATTCTGAGGTGGAAGTAGAAGATGCGGTTCACTACCCGGTAGAGTTTTTACACACGCTTAATCCTCCAGGTATTCCACCACACAATCTTTACCTTAAGGTTGGAGCTCCAATAATGTTGCTAAGAAACCTGGTACCACCTAAGCTTTGCAACGGCACTAGACTACAAGTAAAAGCGTTGCACAAAAACGTCATAGAAGCAACAATATTTACTGGATGTGGCCAGGATGAAGTATATCCTGTATACTTCATCCTGATTCTATAAACAAGTAGTCTTCATTCCACGTGTTCCCCTAATATCATCGGATTAACATTTTCAGTTTAAAAGACTGCAGTTTCCTGTGAAGCCCTGCTTGTCTCTGAAAATGGCCGGCGTTGATCTGAGGGAAGACTGCTTCTCTCATGGCCAATTATATGTCCGGGTTAGCTCTTCGGAAAGTTTAACGATCCTTCAACCACAGAGTCAAACAAAGAACGTTGTCTACAAAGAAATTTTATAATTTACATTTGTGTTCCATCACACGATTTTATAATTTTTGTAATGATTATCAATTAACTTACCGCTAAGTAATTAAGTAAATAACCGTAGCAAAGCACGGGTACTCAGCTAGTAATTCATAAAACGTGTATTTAATTATTCAACCAAATATGCAAGTAACGATACTTAACTAAGTAAGGTATTAAACGTTATTTTAGTATAATTACGGTATATGGCATGGGTTCTCAAAATAGGGGGCGCCTCTCTGGGGGAAGGGGTTAAACCAGTTGGGAATAAGATATCAAGTTTTTTAAGAGACCAGAGAAAATGCAAGCTCATCCATCTCACTGACTGAATTATTAACAATGCTTTACATAGTAAAGAGGCTATTTAACATGTGATATTATGTTTCTTGTAAAAGTAGAAATAAATATTTTTCTTCAATGTAATACTTTCTTTTATTTATTTATTTATTCTTTTATTTATATATGCCCAAATGTTAGGCACAATTTACTGTGTAAGGGGGTCTTGGAAGGCTTTTATTTCAACAGGAGGAGGTGTGGTACAAAAGAGTTTCGTAACCCTTGGTCTACGGTAAAGGGGTTATAAATAGTAAACGCAATTGTAAACATGTTGCTGTGTAAGTTAGAACACAAACTAGTTAGCAGTTGAAACAGCAAGAAAACTTATGTCTAAAAAATGTATTTGAATTTAAACTGTCCGGAAAGAGTATAAATATTAAAGAACCATTTTTTAAAATTCAACTTAAGCATTTTAATCAAAAATCCACTCCAGATAAAATGAACTTATATTCCCACACTTGTAATGCAAATAATTGTAATGCAACAGAATAAACGTTGAATTCTTGTTTCGACCCCTATGTAAAAGTAATAAACATGTAAAGAAAATAACGCTAAATAATGGAAATGTACCCTTTTACATACATAATACATATTTTATTAGGTTCAAACAGGTACAAATAACGGTTCGCTCAACCAAATTAACCATTCTCAGACTGGAGATATACATCAAGTAATGGTATTGGCTTTCAAGTAACGCTACTTGTATAAATAACATAGAGTGATGTGAAAAAAACCTGAAAACCCCCGAGTGCCCACTCCAACTTCGGTTGAATAAAACACACACACTCAACTCGGCCGGCGAGCAGGTACGTCAACCATGAGTCTACTTATGACTTGCGAGTGGCAACTCCGATTTTAGTTGAATAAAACGGAGTGCCCACTCACAAAATGGAGTGTCCACTCACGAAAAAGCGATTCTGCTCCCTAGCAGACTCACCGCTGCCGAGTGTGTACTCAAGTAAGTTTATTATGGCTGAATTAATGCCAATAATTGCAGTACAATTTACAATGTTCGAAATGATGACTATAGATCACTAAACAGATTCGATAAGGAAAATGTCTTGTACATTCGACTTTTCAATAATAATAGGATAGTATATAGAACTTTTATAATTTTTAGCTGATTCTCAGATGATTCAAAATAAATTTTATTTTCCATGTCGAAATAGAATCTAAGTTCAATAAATAAATAAGCTCAAAGTTCCTAATATAAAACTTATATATGAATTTAGAAGTTTTGAATTGTATAAAATACCACGTTTCAGTAATACATATGGTAAGAATTCGTTCAGTTATGCCACTCCAAAATTTTTAATGAGACCGATTGATTACCAATTTAAAAAAGAATATAAAAACTATATTGGTTTTCTATTGTATATCTGTAGCCAGTGATTTTACATAAATATGTGTTGATGTTGGTATTGATAATAATAAATATGTGATGTTGGTATTGATAATAATAAATATGTGATGTTGGTATTGATAATAATAAATATGTGATGTTGGTATTGATAATAATAAATATGTGATGTTGGTATTGATAATAATAAATATGTGATGTTGGTATTGATAATAATAAATATGTGATGTTGGTATTGATAATAATAAATATGTGATGTTGGTATTGATAATAATAAATATGTGATGTTGGTATTGATAATAATAAATATGTGATGTTGTTATTGATAATAATAAATATGTGATGTTGGTATTGATAATAATAAATATGTGATGTTGGTATTGATCAATTAAGCCAGGAAATCGTATTTTCTTTCTTTATAAGAAGGTTGTTGACTTTTTCTTTTTGTTATGTCCTACGAGTGTGTGTCGTTCATCTAAGCTCATCACACTAATTCCCTTCAAACATTCGCCCGTATCTTGAAGATTGACGTGTTACTAATCAATAACTGGTATGGTTTTTTTTAATCAATATTATATCATCATTATATATATATATATATATATATATATATATATATAAATATATTTACTTATTTATTAAAATATACTAATAACATTTCATATTCAACTTTGTAATAAAATGAATAATCAAGAATGTTATCGGCCGAACTCATTTGATATGTGGATCAAATTTCATAGTTATATGAATTTTGTAAATAAAGTGTTTCGTAACAATAAAGAGAAAAGCTCAGCGCCTGCAAACTAATTGATACTCAATCCGTCATACATTGTAGGCTGGGGACAGGTGCCGGGGAGGGGGAGAGGAAGGCCGCGACCTTGCTTGGAATGCGGAAATCTCGTAACTAGGTTATCAGGCCGATGGTTATCAGTCGTTTAAAGGGTTTAAAGAGATTTAAATGTCCGCGCTCCACTACAGCTTTAAGTCACGAACTGTTTGTTGTATTTTGAATGGTTTTTCTGATTTTACGACTCTGCTGGTCGTAAAATCAGAACATAAATTGTCACTCGTATATAAGAAAATGTATGGACAGTATCTTATGGAGGTCGGGACAGTTAGTTGTTAGTAATATCCAATGTAGCCTGAAAAACATTTTAGCTTAACTAATACTATTGGTTGCGTTGTTTAGTATTAACATTACTATTTCTATATTACTCTTCTCTTTAGTAGGTACGTACTGCTAACAGGAACATTGTCAATAATCAACTAAATTTACAATAGATCTAAATTTGGTAAATATGCACTTTCTAGACCCCTTTGAACAAAGATTTTTCTTGTGGTGGAAGATGTGCTCTTATTTACCGTATAGGAGAGGTTATTTTTAACCACGGAAGCAGACAGCAAAATATGTTAAACTGTAAAGTTGAAGAATAATTGTTCATTAAACGTGGTTTTTAGCTAAAAAATATTTGATTTTTATAGGGACACAATTATTTTTTTCGTGCAAATAAACAGTTTTCGATTATCTAACCGAAGTGAATAAAATTATTCTAACCCTCTTCATCATTATTTTACAATTTTCAAGTACATCAGTTTGCTTGTCCCAGGATGGTCTTCTCTCCTGAGAAGTATACACAAATTCGTCTTTTGTAGTTGTCGTTATTTGGCCGATTACCATTAAGCATACAGTCCGTATACGGTATTTACCGTGAGATCAGTTTTCCGTATTATTTCCAAAAATAATTACAATGAACAAATAAACTTAAACATTCATGTTTCGAAACCTATGTGAACGTAAAGAAAATAACGCTAAATAATGGAAATTAACTAAAAATAAATTTATTTAAAAAATCAGTTTCCTATTCTTTTTTGTTCAGTTCAAAGCAATTTTAGGCTGCCATTTTTAATCAATTGGTACTCATATTAAAGAGTTTGTATTCATTGATGTAACCCACAAACAGTGTACATTATGGTCAGAGGTAATAAAACCAATCAAGTTCAACCTGCTCAAATACTTTTTTAATAATAAAATATATTCTTGACAGACGATTTATTGTTAAACTTTACCAAAATGACTGATAAAGTTCAAGCAGACAGCCTCCAATATATGAATATTTTATTTTCATAAGCTTTATATTGCAATATCAATCCCTGTCCTATCTTATGAGAGAAGTAAAGTTTAATGGTGAGGAAGTTTGAATGGCCAGTAGATGTCAAGCGCTGCCTTCTCCAATTGCTTGCATTATCAAACAGGATATAGTTACTGTTTGATCCTATTTCCGTTTCTCGTACAGAACATTAATTTCCATGGAAACGGCTGAATAGGAATAACTGGGGGATAATTTTTTATTTATAATTTTGACACCAACCGTCAAGGTAAACTTATAATACGAATGAGTGTGATGTACACTTATGAACGAGTGTAAGTATTAGTTGTTGCTGATCAAAAAAACCATTTTCTAAAAGTCCCACCACGAGGGTCGCTAAGATACTTACAACCAATATCTCATGGAATCCGAACCACATATTTTGGCAGGATTCTAGAGATATATCTGCCAAATTGTAGTTTATATCCCTAAGAGTAATTTTAAATGGGGGAACATAACTGTGACTTAATGATTTTTTTTCAACAGTAATTTTATATCGTTTATAAAATGTGTAAAATTTACTAATGCATTTCACAATTGTAAAATTTCCTTTTTTTAATGTGGATAGTTCATTTGTATTCTCATAAAAATCATGTACTATTTAACCAAAACTCATTATTTTTTTATTCCATCACAAATCAGTATTCTTTTATTTATTTATTTTTTATTTTTTATTTATTTTTTTTTTTTTTTAGTTAAAAGCGGATCCACTTATAATTTTTACGGTCTTTAAAATTATCTAAAACTGACCAACAAATCGTTAAACAACAGTGCTGTACCACATTTAACATTGCTCTTATGGGATGTAAATCCAAAATGGCACCTACTAATGCAGAATACATTCCAACATCAAAAATACCATGTTTTTTTTCAAAAAAAAAAAAAAAAAAAAAAAAGTCCATAAGATTTGGTCGTAATTTCCTTTCTTGCCTTGCGAACGTGGCATTATTAAATGGCCACCTGTAACAATCAGTTGACGATTAGTAACAAAGTTTACACTCATTCATCAACAGACATTATTCATTCACACACCGTGTTTAACCGTACATTGATGATATCTCCCAGTTACTGCTGTTCAATGTACCCTTCCTTAGATGATGCTTATGTACAACTCACCTTTGGTCTCTTTCTCTATCAACACTTATCTGAGTTCAAGATTCCTACCTCCTACACATTTAACACTTTATGACCAACAGTCGTTCTTCTTACATAAGCATATAACTATGAATAACGGTGATTTCTCTTACACAAGCGTGATTGTTTATTATCAACATTTCCATTCTTATATGTAACTTCATATACGCCAGTGGTCTTGACCAGATGTAATATAACTTTGTCGAGCAAAATCGAGCTTGGCTGTTCCTTGGACGGGTGACCGGAGGTATTAAATAATACTTAAACATTTACTACTAACAATATATATTTCTAAATAGTATTTCTTATCAAATACACTGAATATATGAGCAAAATTCAAATTGAAATCAAATTAAATAGAAATATCACATCAGGCTTGCTACAAAAACTTAAATACGTGAATAATTTTATGATATTCAAACAATAGCATCACCTTTATAAACTATTCAGATGATTCAACTTCACCCGAGGCAAGTTTTATACAAACTCGCACCTTATGAAATCACAAATAATTTCTATAACGTAATATTGTAAACTACGACTTTTTTAGAAGTTATCCTGTAATAGCAAAAGTGTAAGCAGAGCTAAAAATACACATTATCTAAGCTAAACCATCCAGAAGTGGCAGTCAAATGGGGTTGAGGAACTGGCTGTGTTTGGGGAAATACATTACGCGCGGGTCACCTGACAGAGCTGATATTGTCTCAGAATACAAATGGCGGACTGTTTCTTGTCCAGAAAGCATTACTCTCCCCGGTCCTGGCGAATGCTGATGAGCTGTTTACCTGTCTCCCTGATAAGGAAACGTCATCATTTCAAAGGGGAGTTGACATTTATCAAGGAGATGTATTCATAAAAACGTTTAAAATATCCTAAATTAATTTCATATGCAGAAAATAATTCGTACTTTTATCCACTATTAAAATTGACATTTTAAATAGTTTTAGAAGTAAACTATTGTAAATTTTAGTTAGAACAATATATTATAATTTATACATATTTTAGTAAATATAAGGAATATTGATTACATCTATTCGACATGTGTTGAACCAATTAAAAGATTATCGTTATTCGGTCTTTAGAAATGTTGTTAATGATTGTATGCATTTAAGTACTGTAGTATTAGGTTTAAAGTTGTTGGTTTTGTTTCAAGACTATATACTTTTAAATCTAAAAAAAGTCATAAAAATAAAAATATTGATGTATTAGTATAATATATTACTATAACAAATATCAAAATTAGAATTTTTATTTTACAAAAATGTTCACCTAATTTGCATAAATTAATATAGAACCTGACTTAAGAATAAATTTTGACAATTGTAACACTAATCATAAAAATTTCAATTGTTAATTTGGACAAACCTTCTTTAAATTTTGTTTACATTACAATATACGGAAGTGTTGAATCAAATACCATTATTAAATATGGAATATTAGTTGGGTTAATAACATATCAATGAGTTTCAGTGAATATAGTCGTTGTTACAAACTAGAATCATACTTTAATTAATACAAAGCAATGCAAAATATCTGAATAACAGATGCAACTAACCAGCGTACATCCGAAAACAATTCCGTTGATTTTAATGTTGATTAAATACATGCTTATCTATATACATTTGTTTGTTTGTTTGTTTATTGTTTAATCAAACGATCTATCGATTGAAGCATATCTGTAAATAGATCTCTTTTAGATAAAAAAAATAAAATTGTATCACTAAATAAATTTAGTTTTGTATTCTTTACACAAAGTTCATTGGAATGTGTACAAGTCATTTACATGATAGTTTCAAAATCAGGCAACATGCAAATCTTATATATATATATATATATATATATATATATATATATATATATATATATATATATATATATATATATATATATATATATATTTATTTATTTATTTATTTTATTCATAAGATGCCGATCGTCAAGATATGGGCGAATATGGATTTCGAATGAGTGTGATGAGTGTAGATGAGCGAATGTAGTCATTGTTACAAACTAAGGCCGACTATTCCTTAGAAAGTGTCATTAATTAATAACCCAATGATAAATGAACAGCCGGTGATTATCAGCTGATCCTTCTGAAAATGTATTGACTCTGATTGGGATCGAACTGAGAACCTTTAGCACATGAAGCTGGGATTGTACCAACTACGCTACCAACCAATTTGATTAACTATCAAGGGCAATGCCAAAATACAAAAATCAAGATCCATAGCATTATAAAAATAACAGTTATTAATGACATTTAAATTGAAATGGAATCAATAAACAGTAACAATACATAAAAGTAATAAAATATGTAATCTTTTCTACCTAAAGATTAAGAACTCATAGTTTATATCCCCTTAAATGTTAGGAGTTCTATTGCTTTTACATATTTTTTATACATTATTTTGTGTGTTTTTATTTTTTTAAACAATCATGAACAATATATTTTTGTTTTTACCTGAAGATGTTAATTCTACACAAACACATGCCGTGAAATAACAAACAAAAAACATAAAATTTGAACAATTGATAGGGTAGTCTAAATATGTTTAATGTCTAAAGGTTAAATCAATAAATAATAATCGGTCACCTAGCAAAACTGATAATAAAAATTAAATGTAAATAAATCATATAAGAACAAAAACATAAGAATTTATTAAAGTAATAAATGAGTAAATGGCCAACAATAATGCTGAGAGTAAATTTAAAATATAGATATTAATGATATGAACCATATGTGGATAACAATTTGGTATAATATTGTTAAAAACAAAGAAATTAACTCTATTGCGTAAAATTTACTTTATTTTTATTTTATTATTTTTAAGTATTTCTCAAATATATATATATATATATTTATATATATATATATATATATATATATATATATATTAGAAACATCTATTGAAACACAAAATATACAAACAATTGTATCTTTTGTGTTTCAGTTGATTTTCTTGTCGAAATATATATAGATATATATTATTTTTTTTTCAGCAGTAAATAAATCTTAATATAAAAAGTAGTAAATGTAGTTGGTTCGATCCCAGCCTCATAAGCTAAAAGTTCTCAGTTCGATCCCAATCAGAGTCGTAACACATTTTGAGAGGGATCAGCTGATAATCACCGGCTGTTCATTTGTCATTGGGCTATTAATTAATGACATTTTCTAAGGAATAGTCGGCCTTAGTTTGTAACAATGACTACATTCGCTCATCTACACTCATCACACTCATTCGAAATCCATATTCGCCCATATCTTGACGATCGGCGTCTTATGAATAAAAAAATAAATAAATAAAAAACATCCAACACGAAAATGTTTCAGATGTCGTGTACATGGAAAGTACAATCAAAGATGGTGGGTTAATACATTAGTACGGGTTAGTAGTAAGTTAATATTTGTTTAAAATCATTATAAATGTAACTTTCCTAAACTATAATATATTATTATATTCACATTTATAAAAAATACCACTGTACGTGTATGGGTGGGTGGTCAATCACTTCCAATGTACGTGTCTGGGAGGGCGGGTGGGTCAATACCTCTGTACGTGTGTGGGAGAGAACTTTACATTACATTACATACACGTACAATGATATTGACCTACCCGTCCATCTATACATGTACAGTGGTACTGACCCACCAGCCCACCCATACACGTACAGTGTATGGATACAAAAATCAAAGATTGTACTTTGATTATTGTGTCAAGGCCGAGATAATTTCACTGATAAAAACTCACAAAAGTATGATTTAAACTCCGCTGGTTCCAATTAAGATCGGCTCTTGATAATAAAGTACACTTTCCAAGTATTTTGATCAAACACAAAGATTTTAACTCTTGCTGCTATGATTTTTTTCGTGATTCATTACTATTCTTAATTATAATTTCATATTTCGGCTTCGTTTCTACAATTAACACAAGTTAGCCGAAATGTTACATTAAAATTTAAATAGTTGTAAGTAGCTAATTTATTTATTTAAATAATTATTTTAGTTCCTTCGTCATAACCTTCCTTAACTAGAGTTCATTTAAAAATAAAAATAAATATTTAGGTACTAGAAAGAATCATTATTGTACTAATAAATGTTTGACATTCACAATATACACCAACAGTGTCGTTGGAGTTTTTATTACTATTTAACATTCACCTCATCCAGGTTGTTAAATCCAGTTTTGCTTGATTCTTAAAACTGTTACTGTTATACAGATTGTGGAACAAAGTTGGGTTTGTTTCTATCTGTTCCACATAAACTCCTCCGAAATAAATTTTATAATGAAATTCAAGATATTTACCTACATATCTTTAAAAATGAATACGTAACTGAAAACCTAAAATGATGTTTAATGACTTGATAATGTCTTTAAATTTAATACTGGTCGTTTTTTCCAATCGTGAATCTTAAATTAATTCAATCGAACTACAATTCAATACATTATCCAAGCTGATTCAATATTGATGAATGTTTCTATAGATTTGAACACCCTTATTTGAGAAGTATTTCTAATATCGGTTTGTGTTTCATGTACGAGGAAGGCTAATCATTTGACTTTTAAAAAATGTAAGTTCCCTTCGTGACATTTGTATATTGAAAGTTAAATCAAATTACAATAGTTCATACATTCATATTATCCTGATGGAATATTTCTGAAATGAAAAAGCTTTTTCGTGTTCTTTGTGTGAAGATATACGAAAAAAGTTGATGATATTACTTAAAACAGTTGTGTTCATTCATAATGTTTTTTGGTTTTCTAGTAATAAAATTTGATAAATATCTAAAAAGAAATTAATTTATCATTTTGCTTTCTAATTAATTGTCATGAATAATGAACATAAAAATAGCTGAGAGCAAACATAGTAATATTTTTATCAACATGTTAGTCACGAATTCAATCTTGTCCGAGCTTGGCATGCGAATGAATGCTTTCCACATAGTTGATCTGCGAAAGATGAAAAACACGATTTACACAATCCCAGTGGTTACAAACATTAGTTTTTAAATCCATTTTACTCTTTTATATTAATATCAAATGCAATATTTTTAAAATCCTGTCTGTTGTATTTTACTTCTATGTGACGTCATCAGTTTGTAAAATCGTGCAAATTCAATTTTTATTCACCATCTGATCAGGAGTTAAAATTGTATTCGAAATATAATAAAACATTAAAATAAGAAGTTTTTACATATTATCATCCTACTTAGTAAATTAAATATCATCGTACTATCAAAAATCCAAAAACGATAATCTCTGGGACCACTGAACATGTATTAATGAAATTTGGATGGGTGTTAGTTTTTTATCTTTTTCCAAATATCCAAAAGATTTTCTAAATATCCATTCCTAAGAGATAAAAAAGTCTCCTGAACGTTTCCTTTTTATCTATAAGAGTACATTAGCATTATTTTAATAATTTTCTGTCAAAAAAAACCATAAACATGGCTCAAAAGCTTGGGTAATTTGGTTTTCATTGTGAATTATTTAAGGTAATATCTATTAACCATGATATTATTGTGCTACTTTTCGTTCCCATACAATAGACTCATAGGGATTTCTAGACAGTAACTTTCTTTACAAGTCTGTAGACATTAGACTGCAGTCGGCACTGGTGGCGCAGTGCTGTATAACTCAGCTAGTTGGGGACAAAGTGTTTGGGAGATTTTAGGCGATAGGTTCCATGCTCGGTTCTCTTAATACCGGCACGGCGTCCGCTCAATGGTTGTCATAAATATAGACACTACTAGAGAAGTCTGGAGTGTCCGTGTTGAATGGTAGTCAGGGTTCGGGTGTTGTGTGGGGGGGAGAACTAAGTGTCAAACTTGTCAGTTAGCTGAAAATCAGACCAACACTACGTGGTTCGGATTTCACGTAAAGGTGTAGGTCCCATAGTTGCCCTGGCTATTGGGCTATTAATAAATAGTCCTTTCTGAACTAAGTGGAACTCAGATAATAACAATGACTACACTCGTTCATCTACACTCATCACACTCATTCACGCATCATATTCGCCCATATCTCTACGATCGGTGTCTTAGAGATGAATAATGAATGACTCTAGATAGTAAAATTAGGCTGCGCTTTTATGTAGATGTTATGGCTTATAAAAGGTACCTAGCAATTGTAGAGAACCACACCTTTTCAAAGTAATGGTTGTCTGCTAGTTATTTATAAAAGAAAAATGTAATTTTACATTTTATATTGAATCGAAATTTTACGTTATTACAGTTTTTATTCAACATAAACAATCCTACAACTGCTATCATATTGAATTCACATTTTATTTAAATTTGAACTATCTTATTTTCTTATGAGTTCTGGTTATAACTTATGTAAAGTAACATAGTAATTTATTTAATATGTGAAGGCATTTTTTTCTTTTTTATCAGTATGGATTAGAATTGTACAATATAGACATGAACATTTGTTTTATCCTACATTATTGGTTTCAAAGTTAATTAATGTATTGGCGGTTAGGTTAGGTTAGGTTAGTACTTAGTAAATTAAATATCATCGTACTATCAAAAATCCAATACATTAAACCAAATTGTAAGTTCATTAAACTAATGTACCTTAATTTAAGTTCATTAAATTAAGGTATATTAGTTTAATGAAATTAAACTAATGTACCTTATGTACATTGGTTTAATTTCAAACATGTACATAAGGTACATTTATTTTAACGTTACGCTCGCGTTAAGTTACAACTACGCTAAAGCACTTTGCTAACCAATGTTGGTTATGTACATAATTTAGGCAATATGCTGTAAAGTATTGTTAAATATTTATCTACCGTAAAATCGGGTAAAGAGAAGCTAAGGAGTGTTAACTACCAAACTTCCACTTTCCAAGACCAGTGTAACTTAGATTATTCCACCGAGGGGGGATGAAGTAAAAAAACGTAATTATTTAGTAACTAACGATGCAATACTGTATATAAATAGGTACACGAATATACAGCATTGTAAACTATTCAGATAAGAGGCAAACGTGGCTTGTGCGTATTTTAAGGTGGTTATGATGGATACATGTGTGTAGGGTAAGTGTGGATGACCTATTTAAGGTGGTTATGATGGATACATGTGTGTAGGTTGAGTGTGGATGACCTATTTAAGGTGGTTATGATGGATACATGTGTGTATATTGAGTGTGGATGACCTATTTAAGGTGGTTATGATGGATACATGTGTGTATATTGGGTGTGGATGACCTATTTAAGGTGGTTATGATGGATACATGTGTGTATATTGAGTGTGGATGACCTATTTAAGGTGGTTATGATGGATACATGTGTGTAGGTTGAGTGTGGATGACCTATTTAAGGTGGTTATGATGGATACATGTGTGTATATTGAGTGTGGATGACCTATTTAAGGTGGTTATGATGGATACATGTGTGTAGGTTGAGTGTGGATGACCTATTTAAGGTGGTTATGATGGATACATGTGTGTAGGTTGAGTGTGGATGAGCTATTTAAGGTGGTTATGATGGATACATGTGTGTATATTGAGTGTGGATGACCTATTTAAGGTGGTTATGATGGATACATGTGTGTATATTGAGTGTGGATAAGCTATTTAGTCTGGTTATTAACATACTCCTACTTATACTCAGAAAGAGTCATTTTTTAATACTCAGGACAAGTAAGGTGTCTTTAGTTTTAGATGGAATCTGAACCACACAGTATTGGTCTAATTTTCAGCTAACAGAAAAGCCTCTTCCATTGACATTATCCTGTACCTGACATTTAACACCCCTGACTTCTCTATAAGTGTCTACGCTGATAGCAACCACTGAGTAGCCCAGTGGTTGCTATCTTACGTCAATAGTTACGTGCGAATCTTAGTGAGTTACGTGCGAAGTAGAGATTATTTTAGGTTTCAATTCTTCTCTTTCGAAGAATTACTCTGCTTACAGTGGTGATGACCCACCCACCCACCCATACACTTACAGTGGTCATGACCCACCCACCCACCCATACACTGACAGTGATGATGGCCCACCCACCCACCCATACACTTACAGGGGTGATGATCCACTCACCCACCCATACACGTACTGTTGTGATGACCCACCCACCGACCCATACACGTACAGTGGTTAAGACCCACCCACCCACCCATACACGTACAGTGGAGATGACCCACCCACCCACCCATACACTTACAGGGGCGATGATCCACTCACCCACCCATACACTTACTGTTGTGATGACCCACCGACCGACCCATGTACGTACAGTGGTTAAGACTCACCCACCCACCCATGCACGTACAGTGGAGATGACCCACCCACCCACCCATACACTTACAGGGGTGATGATCCACTCATCCATCCATACACTTACTGTTGTGATGACCCACCCACCCACCCATACACTTACAGGGGCGATGATCCACTCACCCACCCATACACTTACTGTTGTGATGACCCACCCACCCACCCATACACTTACAGTGGGCGATGATCCACTCACCCACCCATACACTTACTGTTGTGATGACCCACCCACCCACCCATGCACGTACAGTGGTGATGACCTACCCACCCACTTATACACGTACAGTGGTGATGATTACATGATGTTTAAAGGATACTCTGGCCAACAATCTACTAAACATATTGTCAAGTAGGCAATAAGTTACACACGGAAGGAACAGCAATTCACCACAGTAGCTAAACACTTATGAAATAATTAACAAAAGAATATTCTAATACTGACTCTAGTCGTGGCTTGAAAAGGATCAACAATATTCAACATCTGAAATTTTTGTTTCAAAAACACTTTTCCTCACTATCCTTTAGAACAGCGCGTAAACAGTATTTGACTATATTGAAGATATTTTGAATCGTCCGGATTGGTTCCACTGAGCTATTCGCTATTCAACCTACCACAAGGAGTACAAACTGCTTAAAAGCCATTGTGGGAGGATGACAATTGAACGATCGTCTTGCCATGACAGTAACCGTGGACAAAAGGTCTTTCACAGTAGGTACTCCTACTTCACTCGGCGGCCGTCTGTGGAACCGGTGACAAGAAACATGTGTTGAACATCTGCTGTGTGTGTGTGTGAGTTTGTGAATCTCGTCCAACTGATCTGTCCGTCATATCGTATCTAGTACAATGAAAACTGTCAGGTACGTTTCGAAATAATCTATATTTTATGTTAGTTCATGTTTTTATAGTGCATTACGGATTTGCAACTGTGTATGAAATGTTTCAAGTGATATGTGTAAATTATAATAAATATAATTGTAAATAAAGAAGCTGAACAATAAACTGAAATAAAATTGGTTTAAATTTAATTTTTCACTAGGTAATTTTTATGTTTACCAAAAGTGCTATTTATATAATAGTGGAAAAATAAATGATGCTGCTATTTTAAAGTTAATTAACGAAACCAAAATGAAATATTATTTTCTAAAAGGAAACTATTAATATGACATTAAAACGGTACGTATCAGTAAACATAACCCTCATAAAAAGTTTTACTTTAACAAAAGTAAACCCTTTTATTAATATGGTTAGTATGGAAATTTATAAATATTCCGCGTTGAACCTATATGAAATAAATGTACAATATTTTAAAATGTTATACACGGATTTGAAATAAAATTGGAAACGCTTTTACAACAACATTATTTTTTTCCCATGTATAATTTGTATTTATTTATTTTTAAATGTCTTCCATAAAGTATAATAATTTTTTATCAGATTAATTTACTTAAAACCGTTAAATAGCGGAGAAATAATATTGTTCAGTAAAATGAAATTCAAAGAAAGGATAAACCTTTCGAATAGACCTTTCATTTGATACCAAACTAGACCTAGGCTTACGTTAAGATTTTCGTTCATCTCTTCAATGTAGATGAAAAGATGAAATGTCGCTAATGGCGTAGAAAGGTATGTTTTTTGTAACCATAGCCATGGAAAAGATTTCACTTTTACAAGTCAAGTCATACAACAGTTGTGAAAGCGTGTCCATATGTCTTTTCCACCTAGTATAGAAAAATACTATAGAAAATCCGTCATTATTGCTCAATGAATAAATCAAATTTCATTTAAACATTACATTTGATTTCCCTCAAGAAGATAAATAATTTTTAAATTTAAAACACCACATACTTATCCATAAATAATTATATGTATTTAGATGTTTATACATGTCAGTAAGATGTTTTCATGATTAATCCTAACTCCTGCCTATACTCTTTAATTTGGAATATAATTGTTTATAATCCATATTGGGTGGGTGGGTCAATACCACTGTACTTGTACAGGTGGGTGGGTGGGTTAATACCACTGTACGAGTATGGGTGGGTGGGCGGGTCAATACCACTGTACGTATATGGATGGGCGGGAGGGTCAATACCACTGTACGTGTATAGGTGGGTGGGTGGGTTATTACCACTGTACGTGTATTTTCAAAAAACCGGTAAAAGATTTTTTTTAGTTTTATAGTTAAAAATATTAGACTTGTTATAGTTCCTCGGTACATTTAAAATACGATAACCCACGATAATAATTAAGTTAATGTTAAAATAAGTTTATTTTTATACTCGAGTTGTGATAAACACACAACTCCATAATGTTCCATTGTTGTAAATGTATAAACATTGTCAAGAATAGTGTACATGCTCCGCATGAGAGCTCTAAAGGATATAGTCATGTTACGGTCTGTTATATTCATAATTGTAACCATGTTCAAGTATCCATGACTAATTTGCATAAGATGCTACACGAGTATGTTACATTATTCATTATAATAATTGCACGCTCCTATGTTACGTATTCTAGTTGAACATCTACTTTAAACGGAAAAGTAATAATAATATATTGTTGACAAAACAAAACACACCCTATTAAAACCCACTTTGTTACAGGACTTCACAAATACAGGATAGTAGTTTGTGTTACAGAATAGTATTCACAAACCAATAAAGTTACAATAAATAACAAGTATAGTGAGATTGCTCTGTTCACTATTTTTTTAATACTTTTATGTTTCTTTGGTGAGGGGGATTTATAGCAATTTTTAACTGAAACTTATATCAGTTAAACATGTGTGTTAAACGTATATAAAAAAAATACATATCAGGGCGTAACATCAAAAAATTACTCGTGTGACAAAAATAATCAACATTAAATTAGTTAAATATAGCTTCTATATATGGATTCATAGTATAGGATTTTAATTAAAAATGGATTGGCACTCCGGTTTTGGTTGGACGATTATTGTTAGGCATTTAAATATTTTCTCAAATAAAACCTCGGTATTTGAAATATCTGTACCTTACACTGGATCTCAATCTTCTTTCAGTGAAAACCTTTCTTCCGACAGAGGTTCAAACCAACAATGGGTTTGGAGAGATCAAAGATTACTAATTTTGGATTAAAAAATAGTCCGTTAAGTGAGTTGTATACTAGGCACTTCCTCCGTTTTTCAAGCAGTAATATTATTACACATAATATGCACTCAAAAACTATTTTTACGCCATTGATACAACATTAAAAGAACAATAATACAGGGTGGAAAAATGTGGAAACCCTTTCACAACAACATTATTTTTTCTATAGATAATACTTTTATACCTTTCGAAGTCCGGTTTACGGCAATTAATTTCTCTTGAATAGACCTTTCATTTGATACAAAACTCGAACTAGGCTTACATTGAAGATTTTCGCTCAACTCCTCGTGGGCCGTTCCACTGAGAATATGAAATGTCGCTAATGCCGTCAAAAAGTATGTTCTTTGTAACTATGATCATGTACAATATTTCAAATTTACCAGTGAAGTCATACAAAAGTCGTGAAAACGTTTGCATATTTTTCCGCCTTGTATACAGCTCAAAAGATTATTAAAAATCCACGATCATAAAATGTATTCTTGCACAAAAATTTACATAGTCAAAAAACTACGTTATCAGAAATTTAGAGGTAAAGAACTGAGTTATGACAGCCACGCAATGCGTTAAAGCGCTTCAATGGTTACGGGTGGTAAATACCGCACGTCACTGGTCATAGCATCCTGAACCTCATCGTAGTTTCAGCACTTGCTGTAGGATCGCTCTGAGGTTCAATAAATGGACTACAGTTGGAATTTGGTGAGTTGTTTTCCATCGTGAACTATGAAACCGTACAAAATGTGATGGTTTACGTGATTTGAGCTGACAGTCTTGGAGACGTAGATGTTCCGATATGCTTATCAAACCTTATGAAATAGCCTCAAAAGCGCTTTTTTCTTCGTAACTCCGGTGTGAGGGTCATGTTGCTTAGCACTGGGATGGAAGTTAGAGGAGGGTGTACTAATTCGCCACATTATCCTTTTTAAGAGGAACTTGTATCTAGCGCCATCTACATACCATGGCACTAAACTATGTAAGAGAATAGTTATGGCCCTAAAAGTGGTTTAAAGAGCGTTTATGCTGCCTTAGCGTTTTGAATGTGAACCGGAAAGACTTGCTTATTTGTTGATTTCTTGATCTAGAGCATCTCTTAGTTACGAGGTGTCAATAGGTTTAAATTTGACACCTCACAATTGTAAAAAAATATATAACTATCCAATATTTTGGTAAGGGGGAAAGATGGTACCTTAGTTTTTAGAATTAGCTTCTATGTTCTAATGCACTCCGTGTTATCTTAAACTTGTTTTAGTGTCTGTTCTGTCTTTTTCATTAGGTCATATGTCATTTACCTAACGGACTTTTTCTTGAGGCCTAGTATATTTTACAGCTAGTTATTTACTATAGAACTTTAATAAATTTTTTTTTATTTTTAACTATTTATAAAAATTCACTTTTTTCAATTTATTGGGTTTTTAATTTACTATAGATACAAATGCCGTGTATTGGGCGTGTTTTTTTAATATAATCGATTATTTCCCTCGCAATTCTTCTAAAAATAATTCACGCTTTTAACGGACAAAATATATTATTTTATGTATTTTTAAGGTATTATGTACTGATTAAACCAGCAGTTTTACGAGCTCAATGTTCACTGAACAGTTACGATATACTTCCGATCGTAGTAATTATTGTTTATAAATTACAAAAACTTTCGTTACTAAAAATATATTATTATACTCGTAGTATTTATCATAGGATTTTTGGGTCGTCAAAGTTAAATATCGAAGTAAATCAATACCTTCATTAGTTGGACCTTATGTAAACTGTCTAGGACATCATAAGGCTTGATCTCCTCCGGATGAAAAGAGTCATCTTACCACCAGTTCAGGATACCAACTTCACGACCCAATTATTTACTTAGCCTATATACACAAGCATTTTATTGTTTTTATCATTATGTTTATTAGCAGTGTTTTGTATTTATGTTATCTACTGGGCTTGTTTATAAAGACATTATGGACGCAATATCCGTCATTTAACTTACGCCATGGGTGTTAACACCCTGACTTGTGGATCTTTTGGCATATTCCTTGACAAATAGTGAGTTAATTCAGACTCGTCAGTGCTTATACCCTAATCAGAATTACGTTCAATATAGTTGAGAGTAGGAAGTTACCATACGAAGCGAGAAAGTTCAATGTTGCGGATTATAAAACTTTAATAAACGCCTTTTCATACCCCCTTTTTGAAACCGAATTGAGATATACTTCATACACTGTTATTAAAAAAGATCCTTTTCTTCTTTTCAAACCAATTAAAAATAAACATTATTACAGCTTAAACAATAGAACTTTACATAAATCATATGTATGATGAATAAAATATATTTCGTTGTCATACCAAATGAATGAGAAAGGTCTATTTAAGTTCAATGGTATAAAGTGGAACTAAGATGGCAACGGGATCAGGTTACACAAAGATAAGTCTTTGATTAGAATTAATTAGGTTTGAGAAACTAATCCTACGTCAACTGGAAAATACCAGCCAGAGGAAATGAGATCCAGTAGTGTAGTGTGCTCTGGCACTGGCAGTGACAACGGTGAATAGAGAGTTACACAGTTCAGGCACAACATGTCGTCACACAGTTCCGTCACACAATATCGTCACACAGTTCGGTCACAGAATGTCGTCACCCAGTTTGAACTCAATGTCGTCCCACAGTTTGGGCTTACTATGTCATTACACAGTTCAGTAATACAATGTCATCATACAGTTAGGTCACACAAAGTCGTCACACGGTTTGGGAACACAATATCGTCACACAGTTCGGTCACACAATATCGTCACACAGTTCGGTCACACAATATCGTCACACAGTTCGGTCACAGAATGTCGTCACTCAGTTTGAACTCAATGTCGTCCCACAGTTTGGGCTTACTATGTCATTACACAGTTCAGTAATACAATGTCATCATACAGTTCGGTCACACAAAGTCATCACGGTTTGGGAACACAATATCGTCACACAGTTCGGTCACAAAATATCGTCACACAGTTCGGTCACACAATATCGTCACACAGTTCGGTCACACAATATCGTCACACAGTTCGGTCACATAATGTTGTCACCCAGTTTGAACTCAATGTCGTCCCACAGTTTGGGCTTACTATGTTACTACACAGTTCAGTAATACAATGTCATCATACAGTTCGGTCACACAAAGACGTCACACGGTTTAGTCACGTTAGGTCGTCACACTGTTCGGGCATAGTCTCGAAAAATATGAACTGAAATCAAGAATTTTATCACTCTTACCGTACAACCAAGCCACGTTGTCTGTTAGTATAAACTCCATCCCAGGATAACATTGTCATCCATATTTATACAACCTGGCCTGAAACGTATTACAGTATTAATATCATGGAAAGAAAAAAGGTGTATTCCTAACTGAATGGTTATCGTTTTCAGAACAAGAAAGTGTGTTTACTAAAAATCATGTATTGAATTTTTTTAATAGATGTTATAAATAAAGTATTTTAATAAAAACACCTAATTATTTTCATTACGTACATTGAATGAGTTTTATTTTTATTTATTTTATTTTTATTTTATTTTATTTACATGCTATAAAACAGGTTTCACCCTAGTAACATTACAGCAGTTCAAAAACATTTTACAATAAATATGAGTAGCTTGAGCTATAAAGTTCATATCACACTATTTTCACATCCACCACACAAATATTAATAAATACAATTTTTGCAAGCAATCCATCAAGAATAAACAATTATGCAAAGTATATAATATAAATAATATATAATAATAAATAATATAACAGTGTAATGGGTACAATATAGTAGTTTAATAAATATAATCTCATAATAATGTAATAAATATAGTATGATATTATTATAATAAATATTATTTGCATATAAATTTTAAAATTATACAGAAATATTAAATACAGAAATATATAAAGAAAGATACAAGTAAACCCTATCCCTCACAAAAAACAAAGCACCCTAGGTAGCAACTAATAGAGAATATTGGCTTACGCATCTTAAGCCAACGATGACTTAATCTTTTTTTTGAAAACATTTAAACTGTCAAAGAGAATGTCAATGTCAGACCCACCCAGAAGTATTGCGTTATAAGATCTCATCATCCGCAACAGAGGAAAGAATGCCCGCGCCGCAGTGCGTGAATAGGGCAAATCAAACAAACAATTGCGCCTGCTGTTGAAGCTAGGCACCCGATAACTGAGGACTGCCAAGCAGTTCGCGTCATCCACACGACCTCGGACCAGACCCCAGAGATACACTTGCGTCAGGACCTGTCTCCTCAGACCAAGACTCTCCAGCCCAAACATTTCCAGCAGCTCATTATAATGTACTAAATAAGTATAAACATTAAAGCATTTATAATATAAATATCTCAAAAATCTTTTTTGAACTCGTTCAATCATTTCTTCATAGATTAAATGCATCGGATTCCACACAATTGTTGTTGAGTTGGGGTGGAAGCGCGTCATGCTTCACATAGAACGGACATAGGATGTTTTCACCATGTATTGTTAAATATATTATCACGAATTACTTTGTTGTCCCATTTTATAACCTTCATTTGTTTACTTTATTTTTATATTTTTGTGAGAATTTTAACATGAATAATATTATAAATTTAATAATGAAAGCCACGTTGAAATGTATTTAGTACTAAGTTGATTTGTAACTGTTGTAATGTTAACAGTTTAAAAGGTAAAACGTTAAGATAGTATATTTCATTGGTTGGTCAAATTTAAAAACAAATGAAAAGTCATGTAAAATCCTAATTATTAACCTGATATTTCGTCTGGAAATTAGTTTATTAATAAATAATACAGTTAATTTATATAGCTTTAAACTATGTAAACTGAAGAAAATTAAATTAATTTTTTAATTTACACAATATACACATATAGCTAATAAATTTTGCCGATTAGCTTATGGTTAATATTTCTCTACTTTTTTTTAAGTAAAGTAAGATAATACTTCAAATGAATCCGTCGATGTATTGGCAAGTGTAGACTGAGGACCAAGCTCTGTGGGGTGAGTCAAGAACAACACTGGGATCCAGTTACAAGCAGTAACACAATACACATTGTTGTTACATGCTTTCATTTACACTTGGACTACTCCATCAACTGATAAGCTTTTATCATTAGTAGACAAATCTGTACTGAACGAGATAAATATATTCATTGCTTCTTAAATAAGCAAACTTCGATAAATTCACTAGCATGTAATAAATATATCTATATAAAGTAAAGAAATATGTTTTGTTTATAGAATGTTTATTCGGTGAATCAGAGTTTCCAAACGGTAAAGCAGCATTTTTTTATGGTTTAGTTGTTAATAATTTAACATGACTCTATGAAACATCATTTACATCACATTACCAACTAACTTCATACATAAATAATAACTATCCTGTTAATCAATGACACTTATATATAAAAGGACATTTGTATTTAATTCGGTCTCTCACCTCAATAAAAACCATAATATATAATGTTTTAGCTAAGCAATAATTTATAACACAACTGACAATAATTTTAGTTGCTGGTTATTCTTGCCACTTTTGTACTTTATTATTATGTATTTCTAAACGTAAAATACCTATTATAACTAACTGCTTCTAAGACTTACATCCAAACTACATTTGATTACTTATATTCTTTATTTTATATTGCTTAATTTACTGCATTTTATTTTTCAGTAATATTATTATTTTTAGTTTGTAGTAAGTGGAGTTGTTTAAATATTATTTATCTGGTTCAAATATCATTTTTTTTTTTTAATAAAAAAGAAGTAATGTTTATGAATAAGAAGTATTTGAACTTGTTTGGATCTTGAATTAAAATCAGTGTTTTACTAAATGGAGGAATTTAGCTGAAAATCCATATTTTTAATGTTTGTTTGGTTGATATTGTTTATAGTATGTAATATCTAAAGCATTTGGTAAAATAAAACATGAAAGCAAAAATTTGTGTAAGAACAAATGTCATGGTTTCACTACTAAAATATTCGTGTATTTTTCTGAGATCATAATTAAGTACAATTTTATAATTTTTAAAAGTGTTTCACTGAGTTTTTACTTAATTACAAACGTGCAAAAGTAAATGTAACGTTTTTAAAAGGCTGATAAAAATAGTGCCTATTCGGTTAATGATAGAAGATTAAACAATCCCGACAGCTCCGGAATATTTATTAGGCCGAGTGTTAGGTGGGGTGGCCGGATTGACTCACGACGAAAATGAAGTAACACCGTAGAATTACTTAAAACATCGCCACGAGTTCAAACTCGAGTAAAGCAAGGATATAATTTCAACTACAATGCGACGAGTTTAATAAAATACCTCCTCGTAGTTGGTGTGCCTTTTGACGAGAAATTCTTGAATAATACACAGAGCCAACAAAAGTTATGGTTCTTTATTATCTTCAAAAAAATCACAAAACAAAGCATTGTAGTTTTCGTATTCCATTTTGTGTTGTATTGACCTAATGAAGCGAAATTTGTGTTGGAGTGAATAGGTTAGGCAAAGGAGAGCCTGGAACGCAGAATTAATACCAGACCCAGCTCAGGTCCACGTGAACGCCAACATATGGACGTGCAAGAGTAAGTCTCTGTACTCTGTAGCAGGAGGGGGAGAGAGAGAGAGAGAGAGAGAGAGAGAGAGAGAGGGAGAGAGAGAGGGAGAGAGAGAGGGAGAGAGATAGATAGATAGATAGAGAGAGAGAGAGAGAGAGAGAGAGAGAGAGAGAGAGAGAGAGAGAGAGAGAGAGAGAGAGAGAGAGAGAGAGGAGAGAGAGAGAGAGAGAGAGAGAGAGAGAGAGAGAGAGAGAGAGAGAGAGAGAGAGAGAGAGAGAGAGAGAGAGAGAGAGAGAGAGAGAGAGAGAGAGAGAGAGAGAGAGAGAGAGAGAGAGAGAGAGAGAGAGAGAGAGAGAGAGAGAGAGAGAGAGAGAGAGAGAGAGAGAGAGAGAGAGAGAGAGAGAGAGAGAGAGAGAGAGAGAGAGAGAGAGAGAGAGAGAGAGAGAGAGAGAGAGAGAGAGAGAGAGAGAGAGAGAGAGAGAGAGAGAGAGAGAGAGAGAGAGAGAGAGAGAGAGAGAGAGAGAGAGAGAGAGAGAGAGAGAGAGAGAGAGAGAGAGAGAGAGAGAGAGAGAGAGAGAGAGAGAGAGAGAGAGAGAGAGAGAGAGAGAGAGAGAGAGAGAGAGAGAGAGAGAGAGAGAGAGAGAGAGAGAGAGAGAGAGAGAGAGAGAGAGAGAGAGAGAGAGAGAGAGAGAGAGAGAGAGAGAGAGAGAGAGAGAGAGAGAGAGAGAGAGAGAGAGAGAGAGAGAGAGAGAGAGAGAGAGAGAGAGAGAGAGAGAGAGAGAGAGAGAGAGAGAGAGAGAGAGAGAGAGAGAGAGAGAGAGAGAGAGAGAGAGAGAGAGAGAGAGAGAGAGAGAGAGAGAGAGAGAGAGAGAGAGAGAGAGAGAGAGAGAGAGAGAGAGAGAGAGAGAGAGAGAGAGAGAGAGAGAGAGAGAGAGAGAGAGAGAGAGAGAGAGAGCTAGTTATTTCATTGTATGTGACTGAAATACAAAAAAATCTTAAAACACCGTGAATATTGAATATGAAGGAAATCTAATTAATATAGATGTCACCCTAAATTAAATTTTGACCATCAAACAATTTCACTGATATTTCAAAATTAAAGAATAATATTTGTTAAAATACCAAAAGTAAGCTACTAATGTCTAAACTCGCAAATCACAAAAGTTTAAGATAATTGAGATCATTCAGCAGATTCGACCAACGTCGATTAATTTGCATTAATGAAGTGTCCCTGAAGAGCTGACGAAGCTTTAACTTCAACTTTGCACTGAACTTAAGCTCATGCAATTCTAATTCAAAGTAGTTGCCACAGTGCCAACTTAACAAAGTGTTCTCTGCTTCTATTATAAAGTCACTTTAGTTCGTACCAAGACTAGGTGGTATTATATATTTAAATATTTAACACTAGGTTGTTACTGTAAAACACCTCAGTGAAAATATCCTGGTTTTCCTAAGGTTGAAGCTAATTTCTAAATAATTTTTTTCCTTGGTTTAATAGTTGGCTTTTGGTTTACAAACTATTTTATAAATATATTCTTGTCATTAGCAATTAGCACGAACAAAACATTTTTAGAAAGGTCCATTGCAACAGGTTAACGATTCCCTCCCATTTTATTATAAAATTAAGATTAATATTAGGAGAATTTGACTAAACTTTCAATTCAGGGATATTCGCTCGTCCCGTTTTGCCATAAGGCTGTACCACCTGGGCCTTTGCATATTACCCCCTCCCTCCCCTATATAAACATAAATAAACGACTATAATCTACATTTTCCGGTGACGCGTCAAGGTGTTATCTACCCTATTTACAAGATGACCAGACGTTTCACCCATGGTGTAATCGCCACTGAGGATGCCACATCACAGCATGGGTGAAACGTCTGGTTATCTTGTAAATATTGTAGATAGTACCTTGACGCGTCACCGGAAAATGTAGATTCTAGTTATGACACCGGCCGCTTAAGCGTAAGATATAAGATAAATAAACTACCTTTTACACCAATACCTCAGTATTTATTCACTACAATGAAGTAATTACCTTGTTTTTTAAAGGAGTAAAATATTTTTTGACGACTCGGGCAACGCAATTTAAAATAGGTAAGTAGGTTTATTAACTGGTCCGTGAACGGGGTTTATATCAGGGAGATGTTGAAATGTGATCTGCCTTGTTTGAAAGCATTACCTTACAAGCCAAAGTTCCGTTAGACTATTTATTTCTCACACCTAAATTACTTTCGTTGAGTAAAAGTTTCGTTGTTTACGACATTTTAGCACGCCAAAACTTGGACTTGAAGTTGCCTAGTGCTTAATAAAACCAACGAAATATTTAGTGCTAGTGCTCTTAAAATCGTAAACATATTTGGAATTAAATGGGAACTAACAATTAAAGTTGTTAATACCGTTTTACGAGGAAGTGTCTGGAATGTAAAGACAATAAAAGGTGTCTGCGAAAGTGATAAAATGTTGACATAAAACGTTCGCAGGCCTGTAAAATGTCGGATTCCTTGGATTCTGAAGTTGGATAAACAGGAAATTAAATGGTCTTTTAACGTATTTTGAATCACTCAGGAGTAAAATAGAATTTACTATTTGTATATAGTGCCAGTTGTGTACAAAAAATTATATTAAAAATATACCACGTTTTTCTTTTGTGTTTATACTGATTTGATTCATATTCTGCTACTCTCAGATATAATTTACAAAAAATATATAATTTAAAGGAAAATAAGCAGTGAATATCACAGAAAACATATCAGTTTTAGTAAATCCAAAGACCTTTATCATCAGTACCTTTCATAAATAACTAGATTGCAAGAAATTTGGCACCGTAACTAAATACGTCATCTAAAAGTGTGATATTTCTCGCATGTATATTCTTTAAATAATTATTCTTAATATTTACACTCATTAAAATTATTCTTAAATATTAGAATTATTCTTGATAATTATTACAATTAAAATTACATATACAAATTATTCTTAAAATAATTTATATATATATATATATATATATATATATATATATATATATATATATATATATATATATATTGAGTTCCAAAAACATTTTAATATTATCTGTGATATGATAGTGAGACAGTATTGCAATTTTTTACTGGTTGTCACTATATAATATTAAAATAATTTACAGATGAATTATTATTATTATCAGAATTATAAAAAGTAAATATATTAATTACTTCGCAAAATTTTTGTAATAAAGATTATAAATGTAGAGGAGGAAGGTTTTAATGTAACTTTTAATGTTATCAGAACCAAAAAATCAAACACAACACTACTGAATAAAATAGTTTCAAAGTTATGTGTAACACTATACACATAAATATGACTCTATTCTCAGAGATCATTGAACAATAACAGTATACTTTTAAAATATTCTTTAAGATTTGTTTTAACTTTTTCTCTCGTTAAATTGCAATAATTTTGGGTAGAGTCGACCAACTCACGAGCACTTTATTAAATATACTCGTGTACTTTTTCTACAAATATTCTCATATATAAGGTATAAAAATTAATTTAAACATTAGAAAATTAATATTATTGAAACTGTTAGAAGCATATGGTATTAAGTACCAAAATAAATTAGTACAAATATTTTTTTTAAATGCATAATATATTTATGATATTTTTATTGTATTTAAAATGGTATTGTAATTATTAAATTAAAATTCAAAATACAAGAATTTATTGTAACTCAAATTAAATTAAAATATTTGTCAAGGCTTTTTTAGTATGTTATTCTATATTTAATTTTCCTAGCGACAGTTGCAAAATATAATAGGTTGAACTTAAACTTTGAGCCGTAAACCAAACAACAAAATCCTGGTAATTTAATGTTTTATTTCATATTTATTTTTATGTTTATGTTTTTATTATTTAATATTTATTATGGCTCGTGGATTTAATGTTTATTTATAAACTGACTTATTCAATAAAAATAAATGGAATAATTAATATAGGATTCCACTTTTTCAGTTAAAGTGTAAATGCTTTCTATGACATCTATGGACTGTAAAGGTTGTCATTCCACATTTCACCAATTTAGTCAAAGTGGTCAAACGAAGTGGTAGTCGTAGATCACGTAACATGTGGCGTTGACATGTATGGTGAACGAATGCTTTCTATGACGTCTATGGTCTATAAAGGTTGTCATTCCACATTTCACCAATTTAGTCAAAGTGGTCAAACGAAGTGGTAGTCGTAGATCACTCGACATGTGGCGTTGACATGTATGGTGAACGAATGCTTTCTATGACGTCTATGGTCTATAAAGGTTGTCATGCCACATTTCATCATTTAAATAAAAGTGGTCAGAAAAAGTTGTGGTCGTAGATCACGTGACAAGTGGTGTGAACATTAATGGTAAACGAAATGTTTCTATAACATCTATGTCCTGTAAAGTCATCGAGGCACATTTCACTATTGAAGTCAAAGTAGTTATACAAAGTGGTGGTCGTAGATCACGTGACAAGTGATGTGGACATTAATGGTGAAAGAAATGCTTTCTATGACGTCTATCGCCTGTAAAGGTTGTCGAAGCACATTTTACCATTCAAATCAAAGTGGTTAAACAAAGTGGTAATCTTAGATCAAGTGACAAGTGGCGTGGACATTAATAGTGAACGAAATGTTTCTATAACATTTATGGCCTGTAAAGTTGTCGAGGCACATTTCACCATTGAAGTCAAAGTAGTTATACAAAGTGGTGGTCGTACATCACGTGTCAAGTGGCGTGGACATTAATGGTGAACTAAATGCTTTCTATGGCGTCTATGTCCTGTAAAGATCGTCATGCCATATTTCATAATTTAAATCAAAGTTGTCAAAAGAAGTGGTGGTCGTAGATCACGTGACAAGTGGCGAGGACATTAATGCTCTCTACGACGTCTATGTCCTGTAAAGGTTGTCATTCCACATTTCACCATTTAAGTCAAAGTGGTCAAACGAAGTGGTGGTCGTAGATCACGTGACAAGTGGCGTAGACATTAATGGTAAACTAAATGCTTTCTATGACGTCTATGTCCTGTAAACTGTAAAGGTTGTCGAGACAAGGCAACCATCTGTCTCCACTTAACACTTGCTTCAGTTGACCCTTGGCCCCGAGCCACGTCATCCATCGTTTAGCCAACAAACCGATCTTCTCAGCTTTATATCTTCCACTACTCAATCACCAGTTTAAAGTGCAAAAGTAAGGAGTCCCTTGAGTAGTGTTATAGAATGAATTTTAAAGAATTTAGTAAATAATTTCAGCTCAGATTAAAATTTTTGTATTTCTGTCCAGACAACAAAAACTGATAACAATTGTAACTTTATGGTTGTCGTCATTACAAATATTTTAAAACTAATTGTGTAGATAAAAGTGCCGTACTTTTTATGTTTGAGCTATTTTAAAAACATGTTATAATTACATACATTACTCTTTTCCTTCTTTATGTTTAAAAATTACCTCAGATTATAAATAAAATACGACTTTTTGTTAAAGTTACTGTGCGTGCAGCCAATTAATGTTTATAATAAAAACTCAAAGATCTCTATGACACTCGAAATCAATATGAATATTACAAAATGCTCTCTTTGTAATTTTTTTTTTAATAGTGTACAAATTTCAGTTATTCATTTTTCACATACCAAGGATTCTGTCACGAACCTTAAACAGTTAAGGATCAAATATTAAATAAGATTACTGTATTTCGAACTATTATAGTTAAGTTGTAAAATTATTATATTTTGTCAAAGTTTTAACAAAAGACACGTAATATTTTGAATTGTTATTGTAATAGAAATTGTTAGTAAAATTAAATTGTAACTGAAAAGTGCTTATGAAAAAAATACGCGTTTGTTCTATTTTTACTTTTATAAGCTTATGATATAAAGGGCGAATGAGTTATGACAAGTGTGATAAATATAGATGGAGTATATGTAGTTTTTGTTACTAACTTATATAATATGGTCTTAAGAAAGGCCAATTTTTTAACACTTTTAGATGGGATCCAAACCAAGTTGTATTAGTTTTATTTTCTACTACTATAAAGGTTTGATACACAGTTATCTCCACCAGACAGCATCTAATCACTGGTCACCAGCCTATTTGGACATCCCCAGACTCCACGCTGATGGAAACCATTGATTGACTTAAATGGCCACTATCAGATTACTTAATGATTTTATTATCAGCTGAACACAGTTACTGTACTGACGTCTACCTACTGTATCTGTCCCCCACACAGCTTGTGTAGACGGAAGAATCTTGGGTGTCCATAAGGCCAACAGAGTACAGAGATACAGAAGAGGAACGTTGTATTTTTTGTTCTCTCTATCACACAATGTTTTAGTTCCTTGGTAAAATTAAACTACTTATTAGTTATTTTATTAAATAAGCATTAATATCTTTAAAATTTATGGAACAGTTGGAGTCATAAAATATACTGTAACAAGAGTGAAACTCCCAGAATAAGAAAATGAATGAAATATTCCTCTTAATGGAAAACAGTGAATGAAAATACGATTTTCAGGAATATACGATTTGGAAAAGAGTATTAACAATCTATAAAGAAGGGTTTAATATCCTTGTGACGTCATCTGATCGTCATCAGTAAAAGTGGATTTAACATTTTCTATTAAATTGTCAGAGAGGAACGTCTCTTCTTCCGATAATTTCACAATTAAATCGTTTACCTAATCAGTGCCTTCAATACTTAGATATAATTACCTTTCACTTGTATTTAACTATAACAATACTCCAATTAGATTCGAGTGGTTTGTATCATCTTTAAGTTATATCGGACTTTAACGTTAACTTTGACATCGAACCAAATATTGTCGTCAATATAGAAAAGTAAATAATAACTAAAAATAGAAAATGTTCAGTTATTTAAATACTAATTTTGTTATATTTATCTACCTATCTATATGTATAAAAATTAGCGTATGTATGTATGCAACACCTTTCATCCGATCGTCATGGTAGTTTGGGTTGTTGTTGAGTATATTCCTTGAAAGGTTTCTAACGTGGTTTTATTCACTTGTGACTCTAGGAGTCCGCCCCACTGGCCTTTTAAGTTTCAATAGTATTTTAATGGAGTTATTTTGAGTATTTGATTAACTATCAGCTGTTAATAAAACAAATTAACTAATAGCTTTCGAAATATGATAAGTAACATTGAAATTTAATATTTGAATTAAACCTAAGCATTACTGTTGATATGTTAATCTCATAGAAAATAATGGTTAAACAGCTATTAATATAATAGTATTTATGTAAAACTAAATACTAATTCAATCGTCAAAACTTGAGTTGAGTCGACACCGAATATTTTACGGCTACATAACGCACGCGCGCAAGGAGGGAGGGAGGGGGAGAGAGAGAGAGAGAGAGAGAGAGAGAGAGAGAGAGAGAGAGAGAGAGAGAGAGAGAGAGAGAGAGAGAGAGAGAGAGAGAGAGAGAGAGAGAGAGAGAGAGAGAGAGAGAGAGAGAGAGAGAGAGAGAGAGAGAGAGAGAGAGAGAGAGAGAGAGAGAGAGAGAGAGAGAGAGAGAGAGAGAGAGAGAGAGAGAGAGAGAGAGAGAGAGAGAGAGAGAGAGAGAGAGAGAGAGAGAGAGAGAGACTACCAAATAAAAAGCCAATGTGCGCTTCTTAAAAAACCAAAATATTTATAATATAAGTTTAGGCATCTTCAAAAAAGTGAGACATACTTTTTTTAAGCTGAATCTTTTGTTGAAAATACAGTCGTAAAGAGTATCTTGTCATGTAAAATGTATTCAAGTGGACGTTTTGTAAATATGCGACAAAAGTGTAATTTTTTGTGAAAATAATAACTAATTGTTTAGTGTACACTAAGTGAATTTTCATTACATGAAACATTTATAAATAGGTTTCTTAGCGTACTTGATTAAGCCCACCTTAATATGCTAAAGGTTCTCGTTTGGGTTTGGATCCCAATCAGAGTCGTAGCATATTTTCAAAAGGATGAGCTGATAACCGCCGGCTGCTCATTTGTCACTGAGTTATTAGATAATAGTACTTTGTCGACTCAAGTTTGTAACAGAGACTACATTCATTTTATATTCATGATAAATCCGTACTTGTCCGTATCTTGATGGTGATCGTCTCAATACCATAAATTTTGTAATTAATACTTCACATAAATAAAAAAATTAAATAAAATATTACATAAAAATAACTCATTCAGGTTTATAAACCAAACAATAAATTAACAACTAGCCCTATTTAATTATATAAATGAATGATTATTGCCTGTTTTGCAATTGTAATCAGAGTTTGATGCAAGCTCTGGTAGATTATCATAGATTCGCGTAATCCCTGTTTGGCGAGGTTTGTGGAATCCAGACTCATTAATGTACATAATTACTACTAACGGGCGGTATCAGTCAATTAACCAGTGTTTAGAGCAAACAGATCTCTGTGTTTGGCTGTAATAAACGGGCTTAGCGGGTATTGTCAAACAAGTATCGGTAGAAAATGTGTTGACAGCTGTCAGCAAGTAGCTTTAAATATCACCGTCCAGTTGGTTTTATACAAGTAATTTAGTAACCACCCCAACTAGCTACATCTGCTGTAGAACGCTGTGTATACAGCTTTTAGTATTTAGATTTATATTTACAGGGAAAAAATATATATATATAATAATAACAACAAATATTTTATGTTTTACCTAATTTGGTACATATTCCTGTATATATGTAATATATTTTATGTTTTCATTGCCTGTTACAGTTTCATGTTGTTTACAATCTAATATAATAAAGACTCAAAAGACTTTGCTACGGGGTGGTTTTCTTCCCTTGCATGACCTCCCCTCCCTCCCCCCATTGGCCCCCTCTTCAAAATCACACCAATATAAAAGCCCAGCCTTCAGTTATTCTGCTAGGTAAAAGTTATTACAGTCTATAAACCCCTCTAAGCTTGCTTTAGGAAGGTGCAAAATAGCGCAATCGCGTAGAGTTATTTAACAACGAAAACCACTTAAACGGATGCATGCAAATCATCACCATAAGGAGATCCTCCGTGCAAAGTTTCAGCCTCATAGACTAAAAGTAATCATAATACATAATAATTGTATATTAATAGGCGTGGAATGTAAAATATTTACGTTTGGTACTGTTTACATTTCTAGAAAATATTATTTACATATTTACTATAACTAATCACAATACTCCTTACACTCAGGATAATTGTGAATATAATTGTGCTTTTACAGTATGTGAAGAAACAATAAAACTATACAAGAGACGTGGTTGGCACATATAATGGTACAGGGGTGTCCGAATGTTCTATTATATAATAATATTTATTTATTTCGCCCTATCGATCAATCAATTTATTTATTTTGTACAAACACATTGCATCGCAAAAGTCAAATTTCATGAGTTCAGTTCTAAAATAAGATTTGACCACAATCACTACAAAACCCTCATTAAAATATACACAGATTCACTCATAGCTTCACTCATTCATCTTGCACACTAATCCCACCATTCGAAATGGTGTCAGTCGCCGGTTATATGGTATCCCAATTACTTACCAGAAACTCGACCACACTGCTAAAAAAGCCTCTTAGTGCGATTCAAACGCCTTGGGCGTCTGGCGTTTTTTATTGCGTTGGTCAGTTTGTTTATAAATCGAACATCCGCCTCTAAAGGTTTCATAAGTTTTCATGACACGAAGTGAACGCTTGCAGCTAAGCATTTTACTCACTAATAAAAACTAATCAATAATTGCTAAAGTTTCATTTGCATTACGATTTGCCAATCGTGCGTAATAGAAGTCGATCATTAACTTAATCAACAGTTTCATATACGTTGTGTACCTTCCAACTGGGTACATACATTTTATTTCTATACTTACGTACGTTTCGTTAATAACTCGTAAGGGTTCATAAGTTACTGTTCTAAGCCTCGTAGTCCTGCAGTTATCCCTGGTTCTTGTTTTATGCTCGTGCACGTCTTGCCCCCGTATTAGTGTTTTTCAAAAATGTACAGGGGGGGTAGTGTTAGAATTCTTAGTTCTTCAAAAATTGGGGTTGTAAAAAAGACGAATTAACCCTTTTGGAGTCCAAACGATATTTTATCCAGCCCCCCACAACACAACTCTAAAGTCAATGTGGGTATATTTTATGCCAAATTATGCCGTCATCCGTATCTGAGTAGAGCATTATTTTACTAATGATCTCAGAACAAAGAATTTTGATGGTTATTTATTACATACAGCATCAATATGACAACTCCATGTCACTCGATCATGCTGTATTCCAAGAAATGTTGATGTGTAAACTCCTGTAACATGCTTTCTTCTAACATCACACTTGGGTAAATTCAGTGTCATAAGGTTGCAATGACAAAACTTTTTTGAAGGGAATGTTTTCGATTAATGTTGGTGAAATAATGGATGCATTGATTTAGTTTAAAAAACTGTTTGTTCGAAAATGAATGGAGATTTTACACTGAAACATAGTGTTTTGTCATCTGTACAAGTTTTCCTTGCTGCAGTGATTCCCCAATGGCATTGACATGTACCGAAAAAAGGACCGGGCTAACGATCGATCCCTGTGGGACTCCGTAGCATCGTAGCATTAATTTTGAAAGTTGTTCAGAAATTTGAACTAATTGAGATCTTCAATTGGAGAACACCACGAGTATCTTGTGATTCCAATTTGTAAAGCTGTATATTGTGGTCAACAGAATCGAATTCTTTAGATATATCGAGAAACAAATCTATTTCCTCTACAACCTTATCGATCAGACTCACTACTGCATCTATGGTCTATTTAATTTTCCTTGTCCCAGGCTGATTTTAAGATAGTCGGTTTTTTGTTTTAAAAGAGTAGCATTCTTATAAGAAGAGTTTTTTCACAGATTTTGCTTAAGATTGGCAAAATTGAGACAGGTTGAAAACTATTGATTGAGCAATTATCACATTTTAGCATGGAACATGCTTTAGTCTTGACCTAACTGTCTGAAAACGTTACGCGGGAGGGTGACGCGTAACCATGAAAACACAATGACATATCAGTGTTGACTTCAATAATGATTTTATTTGCAAGCGTTGATCAAAGTACATCTTTAGTTTCCATGACAACTCTTGTTAAAAATATACAAAATTAAGTCCTAATTAGAGAATCCAGTCCTCATTTACATATCAGTCTACCTCCAGCCGTCCACCGGTGATGTTGTGTCCTGGATCAGATTGCCCTCCTTCGACATCGTCAGGTGTATGTACTCGCCATTCTACTGATAGATCTACATCTGGATTCGGAAACGCAACCTCCGAAATAATAACTGAACCAAAGAAACCCAAAACTGGTGCTCAACGTCAAAAGGAATATAAAGCGCGTAAAGCTGCCGAAAAATCACTACCCAACGAAAATGGTGAGTGTAAACCGATCAAAACTGCTGCCAAAACCGCTGCTGAACGGATGAAAGAGTACCGCCAACGTCTAAAACTAAAGAAACTGGCTCTGAAAAGACCTCTCGAATCCGATGAAGATAACAATGTACCTAACAAATTATTGAAAACTAACTACGCCTTAGCTGACCACGAATTTGACCTTCGTTTCCGACAAAATCCACTAGGCCATATTTGCGATGTATGTGACCGAATTTGGTTCAAAAAAGACTTGGGTAATGTTGGTCCCAAGTGTTACGACATATTACGAGCTGAATTTCCCGACGAAGATGTAACAACCTTCAAGCTGTGTGCCACTTGTAAACAATCGATTTACCAATCCCGAAAAATCCCTCAGTTATCACGAAGTAACGGTTTTGTTTACCCAGACTTTCCTGCCGATTTACCGACCCTCGACTGTATTGCCGAACGTTTGATTTCTAAAGCATGTTCCATGTTTCTTGAATTTTAGCCGTAGGCTCTAAGCAAAAAGATCCGGGGGTCCAGGGGGCTTGCCCCCTGGCGAGGCCCGCAGGGCCGAGTTTTTTTTAAATATGAGTTACTTTGGCAATTTTGAAGGGCGAGGCAAACATTCAAGGTTGACATTTTGAACTAATTTATTAAGCATGATCTGATTTAAATCAGAATATTATTGAAGTGTTTCTTTACAAGCTACATTAAAAAGAAGTTAAGGTCGATTGATTTTTTACCTGGGTAGTATAGTCAGTCATTTAAGGCACTGGGCTTTGTCTTCTTGTGGGAGTTATTGTAAGAACTAATGTTAAAACATTAAATAATTGTATTATAAGTAACCGAAACCTGTATGGTTCATGAACATTATGGTATGGTGTATGGTGTATGGTTGTTTAATTATAATAATTATATGTTCATGAACATAAAAAAAAATATTTATGTATTGAAGTATTCATAGAAAACTATGGGACAAGTTATAGGCAATATGTCCATGAATTATTATTTATTTTTAATATACATACACTAACTACTACTTCTCTCTACATGCATAGGTGAATCCTAATCATTCATATGGCTATTAAAAATAAAATAATAATAAATTTGTATTTTTGTTTAGGCTCCCTTAAAACCATACTTAATTAAATATTCACGTTTAAAAATGAGCAATGAAATATAAATACTACAAAGATGTACAAAGGACATGGTAATTATAACAGAAAAAGTAATTAAGTTTTTATCTCTTTGGTCTTTCAGTGCCTCCAGGTATTCTGGGACTTTGGGATTCATTTTACCGGTTGTAATTGGGCGGAAAGAGTTAAATTGTTTAATTATAATAATAAGTTGATTGTAATTACTAACGAGTGACAAAACATTGACTTGAAAACATAAAATCCAAATTGTATGTTAAGAAATATATTTGGTAATATTATATTACTATATATTTTGTACTTAACGATGTAATGGTGCTGATAGATGTTTATAAAATGAATAACCTTTTTATTTACTATATTTGTTATTATTTTTAGTTCAAATTTGTAGTTTTGTACCATATAAAATCACATAAATGCTAGTAAGTTCGTATATTTTAATTAAATATTTGAATATGCGCAGTGATATTTCAAGAGAGAACTTGTTAAATAATTACTGTGAATAAAGGGTTTACATAGAAAGCATATTTTTGGATAACTTTATTTGAACATTTCTTAAAATGTCATGGCCATTTTAAGTTATTCATTAGGTTTTTTTTTATTATTTTTGCTTTGCTTTTTATTAGTCCAGATTAATTTAATATGCATATTAATAAGTTTTAAATAAATACTTTATGACTTATTGAGTTATTATTGAAAAAAACTGAAGAAAGGAAATTCATTTTCTTATTTATTTACTTTTAGTGTTTTCATTACTATGTATTTTATAACGTTCTCAATACGTAATATATGTGTGTAGTATGAAACTACCGTAATGATCTTTACTTCTATTCATTTATATACTAATATCAGGAATGCCGCATTTTCTTTAATATAAGACTTTAGATTATATACAATGACATTGTCAATGCAATTTGCTTGACATTTGGAAATATACGAAAAACTTTTTAGTACAAAAAAGGTTCTTGGAGAAGTGTATTTCAACTTTTTTTGTGGTCAGACTAGTTAATACTGAACGGTCTAAAATTTTCTGGGTACAGACTACCAGCCGGGAGAAGTACTAAAATAGATGTTAAAATAAAACCTATCTGGTTAATATCAACAGCATGATAATAATTAAAAATGAAACTTCTTGACCCATACTATTTCAATAACTCATTATAGTAAATTTGCAACAAACATTTATTTTCACTGCCATTTTTTTTAAGACACAAACAATCATTTGCCCTGAAAAAAAGCATGACTAGGACACGAGATTGAAGAAAAACATCTAATCCAAGAAATTGGATGTACAGTTACGTAAATCCAATTCTTAAGCAACGTTATGGAATAAATGCACTCAACGCGATGAGACTTTGTTTTCTTAGAACATAAAGTTTCCATTCCGTAAAATATATGGAACCTACTGACATTGTTATCAAATGAAATGCGAAGAGTTGGAGTTCGTACGTAAGATGATAATTGTTTATAAAGGTTACAATACCAAGACATATTGATGAACAGTACACAAATAAGTACATCAATATGTTATTTTTCTCTAATACTTGCACAAAATCGTGTTTTTTTTTTTTTTTTTACAATTTAACCTATCAAAATGGTTAGTGGTTTAGCCATAGCAAAAACAAATATTCTGTACGTAAGCTAGGAGAGCGGAATGGCGGCTATAGGCTGTAGTGAGTGCAAAAGAGCTTCATAGTTTATGTTCAATTTGGAGTATTCATAATTGTTAATTATCTAATATATTTAATGTATCGAGAAATGGAAAATAAACACCTTTACATACATGTTTTGAAAACTAAAAATCTAAGAGTAAGTCATATCAAACCAGTGTAAAATAAAACTTTAAACAACTATATATATTTTGCATCTCTAAAAGTGGCCGCCACATACATACGATGTAGAAATAACTACCAAGCTGGAAACTACAGGACGGTAGTTCACGAACGCTTGCTCTCACACGCAGGTGTTCGTTTTGTCAACAAGTTGCTGGATTCAATTAAGAATGCGCCAACGCTCAAGGCGTTAAAAACTCGTCTCAAACGCTGTTTAGCGTCTTATGCATTTTATAGTGTGGACGAGTTTATGGAATACAACTGGAAGACCGCATAATCAGAAGACTGATAACCGGCGTCGGAAGTGGGGATTTGGTATAAATGATAGTGCAACAGTAAATTATGTATGTTTGCCAGAGGCTTTGGTGTGGGATGGGTGTTTTAGATTTAATATATGTATAACAATTGCTATACATTATTGTAAAATAAATATTTGTAAAATAAATCATTGCAAAATAAATTTTTGATTGATTGATTGACTCATATACTGATTACTTTATTCTCCCCCTTAATTACTTCTCCAAACTAAAAGACATTCTTTCTTGGGTCAAAATTTAAAAGATATGTTTTATAAACATAGGTCCAAAAACTCTTCGTCAACCATCTACCGGTCATTTTGTATTTTTATTAAAAACTATTTTTTTAAAGAGGTTCGACTGGTTTATGTAGGATTTTTGAACTTATGTTTATTGGAAATGTTTTCCTTATTTTAACTCGAGAAATCATATCCTTAAGTTTGGGAACACCCATAAATACATGTATATAAACGAAGCTAGGTTTCATATGAAGGTAAATTGTCTTTTTATAGAAGAATACAAATATTTACAATGTATATAACAAAATATGAAAACTTCATCGAACCATAATTTACAAATCGTTTATGAATGTAAATACGACTATTCAAGCAAGTCCCCAAAGCCTGAAGTGCGTAATATTCTAAACAAACACATGTATGTGACTCAAACGTAAATGACAAACCGAATGTTTCCTGAATTTTAATATAAAAATATTTCTAAATCAAAAAAGATAATTTTGTAATGAAAGGACTATAAATATTAATTATTTTTAACAAATATTTAATTTAAATAAATAATCATGTCAAGGTTATATTCATGAACTTATGAACTATCTGTCACCAGACGAAATGTCCATGACAGAAAGTCTACTGAAAAAAGCGAATTTTTACATTGGGAAGCTAACAGCCCTATAGTGGACATCTTGCCATCAGTGGGCTAAAACATGGTTTTTTTATTTCAACTGCACTGCTCTTGTTTATTATTATAATGAGTTATAGTGCACACAGTACGGTTATTAAACGTCTAGTCTACTGTACCATTAGTTCATATTATGACTTTTTTTATTTGATATCGTCAAGAATTAGGTGAAAAGTGTAACAAATTTAAAATATACTCAATTTTATTACAAAGGGCAGGTTATGGTTCATTAGAAAGGTATTCAGCTATTATATGACACCTTTAGTGTTAGGATACGATCGTTGTTACGAACCGACTCCTTGAAATTGGAACCCAGATATTTGGCGTCTTCATGAAACAATTCGATCCCTCTAGTACAGAAAGATCTTAATTCTGGGCATAATGTTGTTCTTAAAGTCAGAAAATTATTGTATTAAGTTACTTAATTTTAAATAATTAGAAATGGTTATTTATTACTAATAAGACTGTGTGTTTGACAAACCATTTGATGATACAATTGATATGCAAATGTGGAGCATTCTGTGAAGTGAGTCACCATCTCGGTTGTCAACATGCAGTTACCATGGCAAACACTGCTGTTAACTGTCTCGGTGGTTCCTCTCGATCGTTTTGCAGGTATTACGAGTTATTCGCGACCCCCTGGCCAGGTGTCACCGTGTCGGGTGTCAACATGCAGTTACCATGGCAACCACTGCTATTAACTGTTCCGGTGGCTCCTGCGTCGTAAATGAAGTAGTTGCCAGTGGCCTTGACCGGAGGGTTCCGACGTTATCGCAAGATAACGGAGTCAAATAACATCGAGCGTGGCTGTCCTTTGGATGGGTGACCGTCTGAGCGATCCCGGCCTTGCACGCACCCCGCCTGCCCGGTCACTGGTGGTGGTTCGGAAGTCACCCTTAAGCCATTGGTCTCCAGGTTAAGTGTTAGAGAGAGATTCTTAGCCCTAACTTCCCCTGGTAAAAGAAGACATCCTGTTTTAGTTCCACTTTATAGATATTATGAGTTATTCGCGAACCCTATCCAGCTGTCACCGTGTCGGGTGTCAACGTGCAGTTACCATGGCAACCACTGCTGTTAACTGTCTCGACTACTGGGTGGCTTCACGTCATAAGCCAAGCTGTGCCAATAGATCATTTTGTAGGTATTTTTATTCTGGTAAAATAATGACCTTAAAGCCATAAAATCATTATATTACGTAACTTGGTTCTAAAATAATTAGATATTATGTCGTTATTACTAATAAGAGTGATGTGAAAAATGTTAGAGCCAGATTATGGTTAATGTAACACAGTAAAACAATACCTATGTTTTTGTTACAAATGATATTGTCCCAAAAATCCTTAAGAGCCCATCCATTACACAGTATACTGTATAACTTTATTTAAATCAGTCATAACAAATTTATTGATTTAGTTAATAGTACAACCAAGAAAAGAATGTTTTCTGAGACTCCGATCATCAAGATATAGGATAATATGAATTTCCAACATGTGGGTTTATAAGCAAACATAGTTATTATTACAAACTAACACCAACTGTTTATTCCTTAGTAAGTCTCATTAATTAAGCAATTACGCCTCCAACCAATTATCCCGTTTGCCAATTGCTGCATCCGTGTACACTCAGTTCGTATTCCAAATAAAATTTGCTTAAGTATATTTTTATCAACATATACTTCAGTCAAGGTAGTTTTAGAATAACTATTTAATATTTTAATATTGCCCAAAGGGTTCTTTTGTGATTGAAGGTCAGGAGTAGAATGGTGCATGCAATAAATTAATCTAACAACAAAAGAAAACACATTGGAATCATTAAATTTTGTTTTTAACAAATTACTAAAAGACAAAAATGTGTATAAATTTTATTTTATCATCAATATATGAATAAAACTATTGTTATATTTTAGTTAATATACAAGAAAATACTAACGGACAGCATACAAATTTTCTCGGAGCAAAGTAGTTTTTTGTTTAGCTGTAGTAAAAACAAACTAATAATTAACAGCAACCTCGGTCCAGAGGAGCTAATCAAACTACTGGTGGAGTGATGAGTTGTAGACCAGTTGTTGATTACGTTTGGCACTTCAAAATTGGATCTACACACGTCAATATTTTAATCCAGGTCTGATGAAACTGACGTCAAAGCCGTTTATAAATCAAACCCCAATATGCCCGACGGTTCCTTTTGGAATAGTTTAAGAGTTGGATAGTATTGATTAGTTTCCAACTAATTAATTCGAGAAACAAGTTTTTAATCGAAATTTGGTCCCAATTAAGTGACTAGTTTATTCTTGTTTCTAAAATTTATTGGTTTACAGGTAACCTTAATTAGTAATATTGAGTATGTCTACCATAATTTATTACCCTGCTTGATGCAACATCGTTTCCTCTATATAAATAACCTAGTTTCAATGTATAAAGGAAGCTGGTTCTAACTATTCAGAAGTTGAAACCACAATTTCCTGCACAAAATAACTATATATATAACTATGTGTGTATTTAACTATCTAGATAAGTATATTTAACTTCATTCGCCAGTTTATAAGGGCTGCAAGCATGCGCGTTAACTTTATTCAACTAGTGGAGTACCAACCGAAAGCACCTCAACTGCGGATTGAACCTTGGAGCATGGACCCCTCTGACGGAAGCTTTCGCCACTGAGTCACAACACCTGCCATTGAGTTGTTCATTATTAGCTCATTATTATTTACTGTTGCAGATGTGTAGAATGAATACATACAGTTGAACGACATACAGTTGAAATAGATGTATCATATTTCAACTGTTCATATTTCTAATATTCGACTTACAGTGAACCGGAATAAACCGATACAACTAACCAGTACTTCCAAACGAGTGTAGTGTTGACTTTTATTTAAATGAGTGTAGTTTTTACTTGTTTCCAAATGAATGTAGTGTTGACTTAGGTCGGCACTGGTGGCGCAGTGCTGTAACCCAGCTACTTGGGGACAAAGTGTTTAGGAAACTGTAGGCGATAGGTTCCATGATCGGTCCTCTTAATACCGACATGGCATTCAATGGTTGCCATCCACGTGGACACTACTGGAGAAGTCTGGGGTGTCCATGTTGGGTGGTAGTCAAAGTTCAGATATTGTGTATGGAAGAGAGTGTCAGACTTCTCAGTTAGCTGAAAATCAGACCAACACTACGTGGTTCGGATTCCAAATAAAGCTGTTGGTCCCATAGTTTCCCTGGCTATTGGGCTATTAATAAATAGTCCTTTCTCAGCTAAGTCGAACTCAGATAGTAACAATGACTAGACTCGTTCATCTACACTCATCACACTCATTCACCCCTCATATTCGCCCATATCTCTACGATCGGCGTCTTAGAAATGAATATTGATTTCTTCCAAATGAATGTCAGATTCTTGTTATTTGCAATTTAATGTATTTTAGACATAGGTTTAACAGTGATTTTTTTCATATGAAATAATTGAGGATTTATAGTTAACATTTGCCATATTTTATAATATTTTTAAATCTGCATTCTGAGCTCCGTCTTTAGGTAAAAAAGCAAACTTACATTAAAGCAAGGCTTAATTCAATATGCGTAAATTTGATAACTTCACAGTTTTAATAAAATTCCAATTTAAAATTCACCACGAAATGAAGTCAATTTAATATATCAATAAAAAATTGTTTTTATTAATACTGTTATCTGTCTATGTCACCTTAATTTTTGCTTTTCCACATTATACGTTACCTGGTGCTGGGATTAGACCGGACAGTCTCATAAACATTGAACAAACATCATTTTACACCAGCAATAGTAATTCATTACATTACCAATTACTTTCAAATCCTTAAATTTAACTAAACATGACTAAAACTCGAATAAATGTACTAAGAAAATCGTCAATTAAATTGTATAATTCGTCCGTTACTTAGTAGAAGGCTGTCTCGCCTCTATGTTTTTATGAGGTGCCTAAAAATATTATTTAGGTTAAGGTAGAGCCTGTCTATAAGAAGCAAAATGGAATTTCGTGCTGCTCTCCACTTGTTATAATCCAGAATATTATGCAAGAAGTACTCGTTGACCTCCCCTCTAACAGATTTGACAACAAATTCGAACTATTTTAGTTTACCTGAGAACGTTGTCTAAATTGGACAGTATATATAACTACATAACAACTAATCAGTTGTTTGAAATATAATTTCTGATATAACATTACAGTTTCACAGATGACCTTCTATTTATCATTGAATGGATGGATAAAAAAATATATATATAATGGATGAAGTTTTAGTTTGTTGTTTACATAAAGATTCCATGTAAATGTTTTATCTAGGTATACACCTAAGTAATGTGTGTCTTAATCGTCAGGATTTAAAGATAAAGAAATATTTTCAAAAAAAATTTTCGTGGCAAAACATATTTCCTTGAGAAAACAACATTCGTTTCTCTTTTTTTTTTTAAATTAAAGATAGCCCCCTACTTCTAAACCAGTTGTTCAGAATTGTAATACTAGATTGTAATGATGTAATGTTTAAGTGCTGGTCTGTTGTTACTGTGTCATTAACATAAAGAGCCTTAATAGCTTGAGGGGGTTCAGAGATATTTGAAATATAAAGAAGTGGCCCCAATATGGATCCTTGTGGAACCCCTGTAATTTTTAGTCTCACAAGAACGCATATCATTTATTTATTTTTGGTTCTATTGTTTTATATGTTTAATATAAATGGGGAATAGTGCATGATTTAGTTAATATAGGCTTCTATGATTGGCTGAGTTAAAATATCAATGAATTGACGAAAATTGAATTGGTTCAAAATCAAACGTGTCATGTCTGGAGCAGACTGCAGCCCACGTGGACACCCACCAACACCAGGTCAGAGGTCAGTTAGAGGCCTATCATTGCTTTTATTGCGTCAACAAACAAACCCATTTGTAAACTGAATCAATTGCCAATTTAGGTGATTGTGTATTCAATTGTGAACGTATATATCACAAAAGCTCTTATCAGTAGCTGAACTCTGTATTAATCTGTTGCATTCTGCGTTGGGCTGATAGTTTGAGCAAATCAGGTAGGATCCAACTGGAAGATTTTTTTATATTTACTGAAGCACTGTGTTTTACAATTGAGTCTGATAATAATAAAACTGTTTTGTTTGGTTAGTTCAAATTACCAAACTTCTTCTATGGATAATAAATCCTAATATATTTTATAATTATGATTTTTAAAATATATTATGTATGTATGTCTGATTGTCTTTAAGTGGTTTTATGAACAATTCACGCTCATTTTATTAGTTACTATTTTCGAAAATGTACAATGTATATTCAGATCCTATTTCCTTGCTAAAACAATAATTAATTTTTTCCTGGTCAAGTATTCCTGGTAAAATTAAATATCAATTAAAATTGTAAAAAATATATTTGTCTTTCTATTGATAACCAGATTTAATAGTATATGCTGTATTATTTTATTTGAACATATATGTACTTAAATATACTTGATATTTTTTAGCCTCGATTTTATATCCTGTTTAAGACTAGTTTAAGACTAAAATTGAGGCCTGTTTGTATTAGAGTACGTTTTTTAATCATGTAACGTACAATTTAAAATTCAACATCAATGGTTAGGTGTCATAACCTCGCCAATTGTTTTTGTTTTAAAGTCATTTAAAATAAAAATAAAAATCATGTTTGGTAAAAATAGTTAAAAATTATCATTTAGTACAAAAATTTCCATTTTTTAGCTCTAGTATTAAATCTGGAAAGGTTGAAATATAACTTTCAATATGCAAACAATTCATGTGTTATTTTAGCCATTTTGAAACGTGACTACATTGTGCTTCAGTTGCATTGTAACTATGTAATTTAACAACGTGGTGTTAGTGTGACGTACAGACTAGACGAGATAATGTTCCACTAGCAGTAGTAATTTATGTAATTTGGTAAAGTATCGTTGGAGTGAATTACGTGCTTTGTAACTGAAATAGTAACAAATTACATTCTTTAAACAGTTGCAGTTCTTTAAACTGTAATTTAAAAAAAATATGTGGTGTGTTTATTTAGTTTAAATATACTTATCTAATATGCAGGGTGGAAAAAATATGGCAAATCTTTCACAACAACGTTATTTGTTTCCATATATAAATTAAATATTTGATTCTTGTTTAATAATTGTACTCCATAAAGTATAAAAATTTTGATCAGAATATTTTTTTTTTTTACTGTTAAATAAGCAAGCAGAGAAACAATATTGTTTAAATTAGTTACTTTGAAATTCAAATGACTCTGGTACTCTGGAAAGGATTAACCTTTCGAAGTCCGGCAGAGAATTTCTTTTGAATAGACCTTTCTCATTTGATACCAAACTCGACCTAGGTTTACGATGAAGATTTTCGTTCAACTCCTCGTGGACCATCCCCCTGAAAAGATTAAATGTCACTAATGGCGTCAAAATGTATGTTCTTTGTAACCATGATCATGAACAAGATTTCACTTTTACAAGTGAAGTCATACAAAAGTTGTGAAAGCGTTTCCATATTTTTCCACCCTGTATATTAGTTTTCAAAATAAAAATATTTATTACTTTCTAAGATAGAAAAAGCATAAATATTGAAGCAAGTATTTAGTCCCGTATAAAGTTCTATTAAATTTGTATCTCAAAATAATAAAAATTCAATTTATCATCGTAAACCTTTAAAAAAGTTAAATTGTAAATTCAAGTAGACTTATAAAGAAAACTCAAAACTTAACATTAAAATAAAAATTGTTGGAGATATTGTAGAATCAAGTGGTTAAAATAAAATATTTGAATTGTGATGGATTTCATTACATCGATAAACACCGGTCTCCGGTCTCTTTTTTTAGGAGTAACTTTATTTCTTAATTACTCGATTCAATCACAGTTTTTTTATGGGGATGGGAACCTCGAATGCTAATTTAACAATTTAACACTGTATAATTACTCACTTCACAGTCCAATTTTCTATTAATGGGGTTCTAGTACATACATAAACATTGGTTTTAGTGAGTCATGTTTCAAAATTAATGTTTAACTTAATATCTTTTGTAGAGCTAAGTGCGGGATGTAAATTGACAACACCAGTAATAGTATATTTCATAACAAGAGTGGAAAGTGGGGTTTTGTATGTTCGAGACCATATGTTTGAAGTGCGAGACTTTGTCGAGCACTTCAATTGGTCTAGAACATACAAAACACTTTCACTCAAGTTTTGAACGATACTTTTCACTACACTACGGAATAAAAACAGGTGTTGTTGACTGTGAAAAATTTTCGGTTGTAAACAATGTTATTTTCGGTAGTAAACAATAGACAGCTGTTGAAAATATGATTTTTCGCAGGTTGTAAACACATAACGAAAACAGCTAAACTCATAGTAGTGTAGTGTAGCGAAACATCATATTTTCAACAGCTGTCTATTGTTTATTACCGAAAATAACATTGTTTACAACCGAAAATTGTCCACAGTCAACAACACCTGTTTTTATTCCGTAGTGTAGTGAAAAGTATCGTTCAAAACTCGAGTGAAAGTGTTTTGTATGTTCTCGACCATTTGAAGTGCTCGACAAGTCTCGCACTTCAAACATATGGTCTCGAACATGCAAAATCCCACTTTCCACTCTTGTTATGAAATATACTATTTCACTACACTACTATGAGTTTAGCTGTTTTCGTTATGTGTTTACAACCTGTGAAACATCATATTTTCAACAGCTGTCTATTGTTTACTACCGAAAGTAACATTGTTTACAACCGAAAATTTTCCACAGTCAACAACACCTGCTTTTATTCCGTAGTGTAGTGAAAAGTATCGTTCAAACTCGAGTGAAAGTGTTTTGTTTGTTCTCGAACATGCAAAACCCCACTTTCCACTCTTGTTATGAAATATACTAATTAATGTAAATTAAAAAGAAAGTCACTATAAACTAGACGCTGTCCTAAAGGCGACTCCTACCTCCTTATTGGACATATCATAAAGTTGTTAACCATGATATAGAAACATCAGCCTTCAGAAGAGGTCAAACACATACAATTTACGATTTTCAGTGTTGGAAGTATCTAATGATGTTTACTACCTCATTATTATCTGCCAAAGACTAAAAAGGGGAATACAATTATATGCAAGGTTATTACAATATGCGGTCATATAGTAATTTTTTTATTCACTAACGTATGATTAAATTGGTGTAATTTATCATTAGAGAGAATAAAACTCCTTAAAGTACGTTAGAAAGGTCTTTGTGACCATGAATATACAATATATGCATCGCTGATAATAATACTGACAGTAAAGTTTCTTTAATGTTTTTATTAGCTTTAAAAGTCAAATCAAGATGGCATTAGATTTAGAGGTAACATATTTTTAAATCTTAAACTAAATTACTTCAATGGTAAAAATCCAAAGCTTTAAAGGCTGACTTTTTTTATTTTTAAAGGTATCTTTTATTGAACACGGCTGGGTCCGGTGGGTGGTGCGTCAGGGTGTAAAATATGTAACCCCTAATAGTTATTCAGTTGACATGTAATATGGAAAAATCTATAAAAACAATAGTTAATATTAAACTACTATTTTGAATTCAAATAATACGTTGCTTACTGATAAAGATAAAAGTAACCAGGATGGCTGTAGTAATAGTACATAAAATGTAACCAGGATGGCTGTAGTAATAGTACATAAAATGTAACCAGGATGGCTGTAGTAATAGTACATAAAATGTAACCAGGATGGCTGCACTAATAGTACATAAAATGTAACCAGGATAGCTGCACTAATAGTACATAAAATGTAACCAGGATGGCTGTAGTAATAGTACATAAAATGTAACCAGGATGGCTGTAGTAATAGTACATAAAATGTAACCAGGATGGCTGCACTAATAGTACATAAAATGTAACCAGGATGGCTGTAGTAATAGTACATAAAATGTAACCAGGATGGCTGTAGTAATAGTACATAAAATGTAACCAGGATGGCTGTAGTAATAGTACATAAAATGTAACCAGGATGGCTGTAGTAATAGTACATAAAATGTAACCAGGATGGCTGCACTAATAGTACATAAAATGTAACCAGGATAGCTGCACTAATAGTACATAAAATGTAACCAGGATGGCTGTAGTAATAGTACATAAAATGTAACCAGGATGGCTGTAGTAATAGTACATAAAATGTAACCAGGATGGCTGTAGTAATAGTACATAAAATGTAACCAGGATGGCTGTAGTAATAGTACATAAAATGTAACCAGGATGGCTGTAGTAATAGTACATAAAATGTAACCAGGATGGCTGCACTAATAGTACATAAAATGTAACCAGGATAGCTGCACTAATAGTACATAAAATGTAACCAGGATGGCTGTAGTAATAGTACATAAAATGTAACCAGGATGGCTGCACTAATAGTACATAAAATGTAACCAGGATGGCTGTAGTAATAGTACATAAAATGTAACCAGGATAGCTGCACTAATAGTACATAAAATGTAACCAGGATGGCTGTAGTAATAGTACATAAAATGTAACCAGGATGGCTGTAGTAATAGTACATAAAATGTAACCAGGATGGCTGTAGTAATAGTACATAAAATGTAACCAGGATGGCTGTAGTAATAGTACATAGAATGTAACCAGGATGGCTGTAGTAATAGTACATAAAATGCGATTCGTGGTTTTACGCTATTATGATATACCTTTATTTGCTAAAATCTAAAATATTGCTGTCCCCCATTACGTTTACGTATGTTATTATCTGTTTTATACTTGTGTCGAGCTCCCTTTCAAATATCAGTTGAACGTACCTGAGAGGGGGTTCCCAAACTTTTTTTACGTACAGAATTATGTCAATAAAAATACATTCACTGAGGTAATTGAACAATGAAATGTAGTTGTGAGATGAAACGTAAGTATCACATCGTATGCGGCTACAAATATTGGATATACAAGCTGCATGTTAAATTAAACTAGAACAGTTCAAAATAAATGAATGAGAAGGATTGTAAATATTGTCTTATACCTTTCCATAGTCGTCGTTGAATGTAAATAACTTGAATCATCATCATCATCATCGTCAAGTTTACTTAGATTGCTCTGAGAATCCCTCTGGTGTGAGAAACGTGGTTTATTTAAATCTACCACCAAAATGCATTTGCATATTGTACTTGCATTATGGTAGGCGAGCCAGTGGCCGAGTGGTCTAAGGCGTCAGGACTTTCAGCTTGGGTTAGAGATAGCGCTGGTTCGAATCCGGCTTGGGCTGGAAGATTTATCAGTAATATTCACCGTTTACTGTACTGGCTCGCCCCCTTACTCTGTCTGAATAAGTTCCTCGCACAGACAATAGTCTATGAGGAATGGGCAGAGTGAGGTTAAGGGAGGATCGGGCACTTCTTTAAAAAAAAATAATAAAAAACATATTGTACTTATATTGTAATAAATTTGTGTTGTGTGACGTTCACTTGTTTTTTATTTCTACCAACATGTAGTAGTCCAATTGAGAAACTGTTTTTATTGCAACATATATAAAACCTAGTGAAGTGCATCACTGGCTACTATAGACTCTTTTTTTGCGTGCAAAATTTACTATTGTTATTAAGTGCTACAATGTTATTGGCATTGTTTGCTGTTTTGTAGCATTACAAATGAAATAAATAAAAATTGAAAAAGTGTGTGACCTATAACAGTTGATTGATAGAGAATATTACCTCATGGTTAAAATGGGATGTGCTTTTTAATAACTAGCCAAAAAATAAACTTACCACATCTCCGTTTTATCAAGCTTTTATTTGGTAGGAGAACCAAATTTTAATTTCAAAAGCTTGTTGTTGAACTGCTTTAGACAAGAAGTTTATATTAGCTCTGAAAGGAGTTTTTTTTTCAGTGGCCTTAAAACTACAATTTTACTTATTTATTGAATGATGCGAAAAAATGTAACTGGCAAACAAACAAATAGGACTTGATCATTCGATTTTTTATGGCAGTTTATTTTGCATCTGAGAGAGGGAGCGAGGAGAGCATTCCCTCACTCTGAATTCTACCTACCTCCACATTTTCACCCTCTTTTACATTACTCCACACCTCTCTTAGCTATGGTGCGCCCTATACTTTTAATAACAATGTTTGAGAGAGTGTATATGATTTTTATACGTAAAATAGTGTTCTTTCTTGCTTTTTATGCGTAAAACTTTAATCGACAAAAAAAGTAACAACGTTGGCTCAGTTTGAGACTCGAACCTTGGCCGTGCAATCCAAAGCCTCAGCCATCACCGATTGCCGGCTGAATGACAAGAAGTGTGTCATCGTAACCTTCTATCGGACCTTCATAGCAATGTTGTTTGATTATCAATTATGTACCCTCTCGCCAGACATGCAGTAGTAATATCCCCCCACTTACTCATGCACCTACAGTGTGATAACAAGCTCCTCAAGAAATAAGACATCAGGAGGCACTACTTAAAAAATCCTATTCGATCTTTAATGCCCCGCACCTCCCCTTTACATACGATCTAGTACGGTCGCTAAGAACCAAAACACCCACCTCTACGTACTACTTTCCAGTTGAGCAGTTCAAATTTCTCACCCAATACTAGATGGGCCATAGCGTGGACCAGTTTTGATGAACGAAATAAGTTCCTTACTAACGACCCGTCAATACCTGTAGGTGGGATGAACCTCCCTCGTAGGGAAAGGGTACTGTTGAATCGGTTCCGAACAGTAGTGAGCAAATGTAAACTGGAAATGGGGATTGACAATAGATCAGTCATGGGATTGCGGGAAGACTATCTAAACAATGGATCACATAGTTACAGAGTGACCCCTGTGCTGTTTTACGGAGGGATTAGCTAGCATAAATAGAATCATTGTGGCAGATCTTAAATGGCTTGATGGATTTTATTCAGCTTTATGACGGGAGATCACTCAATATTTTTATTTTCATTAATATCTAATGACTTTTGGGGTTTTTCCCAAGTATGCAACACATATTTTATACTATTTTTAATTTTTTTAATGGTAACTGACAAAAACCATTCGCTATATATGTATAGTGTGGTTTTTGCAATATTACGTGACCAAATAACTAAAAATCTCACATTTTCCAAATACTTTCTCTCCAAATTTGAGAACAACATTCCATCCTAAACCAGCTGATTGTAGAATTTACACTTAATGCTAGTCAGGCTTTGTTTTCTGTTTATCTGTCCAACACCATTTAGTTCTACCATATGATACGTGAGGAATGACACTGTCTCCTGCAGTCAAGTGGGTCTAGTAATTGAGGTTCTGCTCTGCACTGGAGTAGGACGGAGTCAGGCAGTCGTGCGTTGATCGTGTCCGTGCGTGGACAGTGACCGCTCGCTACGTCCGCTCGCATGTGTGATCATTGTTAACAGATAATGGAAGATTTATATCTTCTCCGAACTAAAGGTAAACAACGTGTTCATTTATCGATTGAATTTTAAATACATATATACTTAATTGTTATGCTGTTTATGATGTGCCATTCATTTGTTAATAATTATTAAATATTAATTTAATTTGACAAACACTCAATGTTTAGTTTTGTTAATAAATAGATGTTTTTATGTCTTAGTCATTTATTTCGAAAATAGCTCTTGAATTCAATATTTACTTAATGTTTAGAATAAAATATAATATAAACAGTACTATGATCGTTTCTCCTCTGTTTTGTTTGTTTAACTATGTGCAAAATGTTGGGGAGGTGTTGAGTATAGAGTGTCTATCGTCTGTCTAAATTTATACCATAGTATATAATCTTATAAAAATTAAATTGACCTAATAGAAACAATTTATTAATATCTAGGACTTGTCAAAAAAGAAAGAAAAACGACATTGATGATTTATGATTATCCCTTTTAACTGTTTTTTACCATTTGTCAACAATAAAAAATATGACAACTGTACGCTTCAGGAAATTTATAGTGGTAATATACAATATCCTTCCAAACATTTCGTAAAAAATCAAAAACAAAACTCTTCTTGGTTGGTTGGATCAATCTACATTGGATATAGGATAAAATAATCTTTTATAATCATATGAGACCTAATATTAAGAATATAACAGTCCCTAAACTTAATGTTACATATAACAACAGCATTTTCACCAACCCACGATACGAATTATGACTTTTGGTATAGCTATGGGCTTTCACTAAGGGGGCCCACTATCATATCCAATATTAAGACAGTTCACCCCACCTTATGAATTAATATTATATGGTAATCTTCCCTAAGAAACCTCTATAGCCAAACAACAAAAAATGTTGAGAATACAGTATTTTACAGGTATAACTGTTGCATCTGGTGGGCTGAAAACAATTATAATTATTGAATTAATTAGTAGTAACATTTTATCTTTATCATTGTGCTTTTTGGAAGATTTTTCATCCGTTATGATTTCAGTATTATTAATTTACTTATTTTGTTGGACAAATAAACACTAACTACTGTTATATTAGTAGAGCAAATAACGTGTAATCAAAGGGAAATAACGAATAACTTTTAATGGAGAGAGATGCCCAATTAAATAGTTCCACTTAAGGTAAGCCAATATCTGTTTTGTATGCTCATGTAACCAACGGCTTAACGTGACTTCCGAACACCGGGACGTGTAGAAACTGCAGTTCCACCGACTGGTTAGTGCGTGGGAGGCCAAACCCCTTTACCTATCACAAGAAATATAACGTGTTATATTTGAGATAACATATGAGTCCGTTTAAAATTATTATTTATATTAGAAACATCATCATAGCTTGTATATAATTTAAGGTGTATCAATAACACATATAACAACGTGGAATCCAAACCACGTGAAATTAGTCTGATTTTCAGTGGAAATCCAGCTGATATCAGTGCAAATCCAGATATTTTGTTCTCTTCCTGAACAAAATCCAAAACGGACCCCTACTTTCCTAGTGGTGTCCATGTCCTAGTGGTAAACAATGAACGGACGCCGCGTCGGTATAAAAGGACCAAGAACAGAAGTTATTATCTTCGATTCCAACAACACTTTGTTCCCTACCTAGCAGCTGGATTACAACAACAAAATAATTGTTATATATAAAACAAACTTACAAATCTTTTCTTCATTTCTTGTCTTAATAATCCGATACACGTGAATTAATTCAAACATATCATAAGTCTGGTCGTGGAATTAAATAAAACTTTGTCACAAATTAAAAAAATTAATAGATTAATCAGATAAATCCCTTATCTTTTTTCAAAAATGTTAAGTTTTTGGTTGTTCCACTGTACCCACACGAAAACAAATATCATATGTTATCGGAACATCGACGTGATTATCGATACTAATATCGATATTTCATCGGTCCTGATTTTTTATAGTTTCATTGGTTTGCAGTCGAACTTACTTTATTCGATATCATCAGATAGAATCATGCTTTCGTCTAGAAAGCTATCACTTAGTTATCAATCACAGTCATTATTTTCATACTCGTCACTCTGTAATTTTTATACTATTAGGTTATTCCAGAAGTGAATCAACACTCACAAAGAGAATACTTGATGGTGACCGTTTGAAGGCATGGCACTCGATTGGCTCTGATTAGAATTCATGACATTGGGAAAGCGATGCATGATCTGACTGGGAAATGCAGGCAACAGGAAATTACATGACAGCGAAAATCAGTGTGTCCCACATGGTGTGAAAATCACGCATATTCTTGTACAGTTCACGCAGTCATGTTCCATCTGACTTTTGTAATTATCAGTGATAATTCCGGTAAATCCAGTGTTTTACTTATTTCGAGTACCACTGTTAATATTCTGAAATAAAGAAAACTTATCACATAAATTGTTTTATAATTTAAATGAACTAAAATGAAAATAGTGTTTATTTGAGAGGCTGGTTCAGGCCTTATTACAGTTAGCCTCTAAATTGTTGACTATTTATCAATTTATTTATTTTTCCACTGGTCACGAGTTCGGAGTATGAATCAAGAACCACTGCTATTAATGAGTGTACCTAAGCCACCAACTCAGTGCCATTAAATACATTTCATTAAATAATGACTTTATCCCTCCATAAAATTACGTATTGAATTAACAAAACATAATGTATTCTAGAAATACGTTTTGCTATGATTTTTAGTTGTGTGGCAATCGTAAACAAACTAAACGAAAATATACAGATTTTAGTTTAAGCTATTTTAAGTGCTTTAATGAATAAAATCCACTATAACTGAATTTCTAAAGTGTGTTAAAAAAAAGAACAAATATGGATATGTTAGTGTTTAGGTTAATTTGTTTGTTGACTATGTGAACTATTAAACCTAAAAAGGTTTGTATAAATATTTCAAGAAGACTCTAGTACATCAAAAGAAGGGGGTTTGGTTTTTGATGTTTGAAAGTATCAAAAAAAGTAGAATCGAACAAAAAATAACGGATATACATTTAAACCTTTCAATAAGCCATTAAGGTTAACAACTGATAAAACGGGGTTTTTTGTTGCCTCTAAACACAAATGTTAATGTGTCTCACTTATTTTTTCCTCTTCTGTTTTATATATATAATTATGTAAAACAGAAGTACATATATAAATTTACTTAGTAATGTTTTGTATTTTTATCAGCTTTCCAGCAATATCCGTTAAAAATATTAAAACGCCTGACACCGTGTAATTTTAAACTAGATCAAGTTGATTTTTTCTACAATAGGTTTTTATTATTTTACCATGTATAGTGAGTTTCTTAAAGATCGGTTAAGCCAACTCTGTGATGAAATTTCTTTTGTTAAAAAAACAAAATAATGGATATCTAGTTAATGAAGCATTTTTGGGGGGAAAATATCAATGATTTTCTCTTTATTTTGATCTCTATAACCGATTCCCGAAGTTTGTCAGGGTTGTCGTGAAACATCCTGTATCGTTTGGTTGTTTTGTTGCCCTACATACATACTACTGTACTACTAGATACAGTAATAAAATAATAACAAGAATAAGATAACTAGGTATAAACAAGATAACAACATAGGCTAATGTCTCTGTGTATTAGGATCGAGAACTAAGAGAACTGCCTCATGAAAGACTATAGTTAATAAATTAAAGAAAAAACAATAGTAAACGTATGGAGTTTAGGCAGAATCCATATAAAATTAAAATACATATTCTTAGATAGTAAAGATAGTGCTAGGCTACATACAGTAAACCCCTTATGACAGGAAACGAAATTTACAACAAACAGCAGTTAAAGAGTGGAATTAAAAATTATCCAGACAAAAATATAACCCTATTTGTACTTAGAAGGATATTTATGGGTTAACAACCACGCCAGAATTTAATGGACGTTAGTTGTTAAGTGAGTTGCCCTAGGCCATTTACATGAATAATAACTTGTTTTCAAACTAATCACACCGAGTTATTCCTCGTTTAGAGGAATTAAAATAAACATGACATTAAATACTAATAAACTGTTAATAACTTGTTTATTTGTTTAGGCATAATTTATAAAATTATTATCGTTTGAACTTGTGGAAGTCAATAAAAATAAGCATCATAAAAATGTATCCCTTGTTATTTTGTTTAACTAATTGTTTATAGAATTATATAAGAAGGAAAAATGTACGGATACATTTTAAATATCGACTGACACAGTGATGTATTCAAGCCACTTAAGGGCTAAGTGTTTTGGAGGTCGTAGGTGATAGACTTCTTTCTGTCCGTTGACATCAACACGGCGTCCGCTCAATGGTTCCCATCGACGTGTGCAATGCATGTGGGGTGGTTGTCAGTTTTCTTTCCTAAAAGAAAGAGAACTGATATTAGAGCTTTAGACTATACAAAGTGATTAGAAATCAACTAGCATAATATTTGTACTTATAATGTAACAAATTCGTGCTTTGTTAGGTTGACCTAGGCTATATTGTATACATGGCTCTTTCTAAAGAACAGTTGACATTCGTAACAATGACTACACTCATCCATCTACATTAATCCACTGCCCCGTAGTCATCCATATTTTGAAAATCGTTATTAGTTATTAGTAAATAAATATAAAAAAAATAAATATATGAGGTATAGTGGATCAAAAGGTTTACCGACTATTTCAATAGTAAACTGTACCTGTCTAATCAGAGGAACAATTTTCTTTGTTAGGTTGGCAGCTATTATTCCATCAAACTTTACTATAATGGTGAGCTTGGTTGAACACAGGCACTGAACATTGAGCTCAAAACTGTACAGCTGTCTTTTTAGAGGCCCAACTCTAAATATTGCTCGCAGTTTACTTTTACAACATAAGACTACATTTATTAAAATTAGTGTAAACAATTGACTAAACAATTCTGTACATTTTATAAATTTATAGTGAAATTTTAATTTAAATTGTGTAGTTCAGTTAGTTATATTTAATGAGTTTTAAATTCGTATTGCTAAGTATACGAGTACTAAATGTCACCATTTTAAGGGTATAATTAAGTATTAATCTTAAGAAGCTTTTAGAAATACTAAAAGCCCAGTAAAATAATAATGTTTGTTTCAATGAAAATAAACTGATTGTTCCATCGATTATATTAAAAAAGGGTTGAAATACCTAAAAACTCACATTTTTGCAATATTTTATCACTCCATATAATTTTATTGACTGTAACATACAAAATATATTAGAAAAGAATATTCTTGAAGTTTAAAATTGAAGTTTCATTTTACGGTAAAAAAATGACTTTACATTCAATTATTTTTAGTACAGTCTAAACATTCACTTCATCCAAGACAGACACGATATAAATTATAAGAAGCAGACAGTTAAAAATCGTTGTACTTAAAATAGGAATTTGTTTTTATGAAAACATGTTCTCATTTAATTGTTAAATATAATCGCCTACCAACTACAAAAAGTTCTATATTTTTATTTTTTCCTTTTATAAAATATTTCTTTTATAAAATACAAACCAGGCAAGTCTTTAAAGACCTTTCAAGATTAATTAAAGGTAAGGTACGAACACTCCTATGAATGCCATGGAAGTACGTTGACGTCACTGTGTTTGACACGACTGTACCAGTATTGAATCGACTGAAATGACTCTACTGTACCGGATGTTATTTCCTCTAGACTAGGCTACATTTTCCAGTCTGATTGAGCGTCGCTTTCCTAATCCCAAGCATTGAGCGTCGCTTTCCTAATCCCAAGCATTCTAATCAACGAGTCAATCGCTCGACATGCCAACCAGGCTCACGTGGCCTACTTAGATATGCTCTATGGTATCATATTGAGACATTCTCCTGTTTTCTGGTCTCCAGGTCTTCTAGTCTCCTGTTCTTTATTAGCTATCGTGCTTTAAATTAATTACTTTTTCTATTGGATTATTGTACACTTTTTCTTATATATATTTTTTTTTTCTTATATATACACAGGGTTTATATATATATATATATATATATATATATATATATATATATATATATATATATATATATATATATAAAATTATATATATAAATTATATATGTATATATGTGTAATCGTTATGTCCTGATATATAATCAGGACATAACTACTGGAAATCAATATTATAATTAACATAAAAGTATTTAATCTTTTTATAATATGTAAGTTATAAAAATATTACGTAATGGGTATAGTTTGGTTATTCTTTAGAATGAAATAACAGGTTTGTTAGTGGTTTGTGTTATATTTCAACTGTAACCACTTGCTAACGAGGTAAATTAAAATAATCACTCATAATTCACATTCATTTACTATGGGTTTACTTTTATACTCCAACATTTGCCATTCAAATATATTACCTTGTAACATGTGAGTGGGGGTGAGAGAATTTTTTCAGATATGTTTGTGGGATTTTTTTCATATTTGTGTTAGGGTTGTGTATAAGAACATCAAACATATCTGAAAAATAAATGCCACAGAGCCAGAGAAGGAAGTGAATTAAGATAGAATTTTAAGGTTGATTTATTGCACCCGTTATAAGAACTTAGGTTTATGAAGGACCATAGCAATTTTATGGGGAGGAGTATAAGGACACCTAATGAAAATTTTAAAATAAAGCACTCTGAGTGAACAAATTAGGAGGAGAAAATCGAAAGTCCATGGGAGGTGAGGTATAATCTTAAACTTCTACTTACAATACGAACATGATGGCGAATGAGTATAAATGAACAAGTATAGTGGTTGTTACTAACTAAGGTGGTATCCTCGAAAAGGGCCATTCAGTAATAGCCCAATAGTTTACTAGCCTTAACTATTTCACTTTCGTCTTAATTTCGGCAAGTTGGCCAGCTTGATAGTTAATTCTCTTCCTTACACGACACCCGAAACCTGGCAGCCACCTCACAAACATTCAAGACTTCTCTATTAGTGTACATGTCGATGGAAACCATTGAGCGTATAGCATGTTCGTTATAAGTGGACTGAGCACACATTCTATCACCTACTTTCTCCACAATATTTAGAACTCAGTAAGCAGGGTTACAGCACTACGCCACAAAGCCGACAGTTCACGCAACAGTAATTTACTTTTATAATGTTGAGTTTTCAACATAAATATATCTAGCCACCCATATACGTACAGTACGACCAACCCGCGTACCCGTACACGTACGGTAAAAGAGCGAATAATGTTTTGAAATAATGTTATAATGAGAGATAATTTATTGTAATATTTACTATATTGATTTTTATTATAGTGTAAAAAAATTTATAAAAAGGCCAGTTTCAATATTTAGTCGTTTTTCAACATGTTGCGTAACGACTTTAATGTCATTTAATTTATATTTAATATCATTTTGACATTCCTACACACATTTCGGTACATGATCAATAATATCGGTGCAGTAGAGCACATCTACAATCATGGGTTGGCAATATTTCATCTGTGTTGGAATGAAAATGCATAGATAATAATCGACGTCACTGCTCTTTCGACATCGGTACTTCACTATCAACCGAATACAATGGAGTAGTTATACTGGAACAGTTTCATTGACAGTGTCCGGAAAACAATATCAGATGCAATACTTTAAAACTACGCCATATCCGGTTAATTTGTAATAACATTTTACTGATAAGTTTAAATATTAACCGCTCTTCTATCGATTGAAATATTCAAGGCTAGGTTAAAAACGATGTCCGTCTTGATTAAAGCACTACAGAATAAAATGTCGACTATTCGATATTGTGTTTCAAAATAGCCTTTTGATAGTTTTTTATTTTAATTTCAATTTTGTATTTGATCTACTTTGAAAAAAGTAGATCAAAGTAGAAAGTAGATCAAGCTAAAATGTTTAATAACGTATATTGAAATTCAAAGTATTGAATAAGAGAAATCATGTTATTGAATATTGATGTCCAAATATAATTTTTCATAGTAATTGTAAATAACTATAGTCAAAATTTATTGTTATTTTATAGGTAGAATCCGAAGGTTATTATTTTTAATTCGCAGAAAGCAGGACTATATGAGTCGCTACTTGTTTTAATTGGATGAGATTGTTTTCTGTTCAAACTGGTTTTAGATTATTTTTAAAATATATTAAATCAATACAATAGTTATTTTCATTTAAAATAAAATAGAGAATAAAATAAAATATGATCTCAAAACATTCTTGACAATTATTTCATCTTAAAAAAGGTCAATTTTAAAATTTTAGTTCATAAATAAAGCTGCAATATGTATTTTAATTGGATAGTGGCCGTACGGAACATCAAATCCAATATGAACTCTTTAGATCATAAATAAGAATTTGAATAATTGTTAAAATTTTAGTGTCATATATTGATTTTGAAAAACCTTTCAACAACCAAATACATGTTTTTAATGTTAACACACAAAAATACACTCCTAATACGCTAAAACCATTTTGGTAGCGTAAGTAACTGAGTCCTATGAAATTAAAGTGGTTTGTGTAGTAACATTTAAGGCAAAATATTATAAAATTTATAAGGAAAAGTATGAGCAAAAGTGGCTGAAAATGCTAAACAATATTTAGGCAAGCTTTTCACGTCGGATGGTAAGAGGCTTCCATTATCCACCTTCTATAGAAGAGGCAGGGCTACCAACAGCAGATAAATGAATTCCCGGCGTGAATAATTCATCATTTCAGACACTATAACAGTATAGTGAATAGATCACTTGGCCGTTATTAGACTTGAAGATATCATTACGTTTATGAGTGAATTTACTATGTATAAATGAAAATGTTCTGTACAATTTACTTTTGGTTACGATTTCTGTTCGATTATATGGTATGTAATATATTATAGGAACATTGGAATTTGTAAAATTTATAGATCTTTATAAGTCCTTTGCAAATATTGAATTTCGTGATAGTAACTATAAAGATAATTTTTTTTATAAAAGCTAAATTAATTAGATTCAATTTGTTTCGTACATGTTGAATATAACGGAACTTACCTAATTAATATAATCCAAAATGTTACATTCTTTAAAACTGTCCTTACATATTTCATAAAAACTTAACATCTTCAGAGCACGAGTCAATCTTAAAATACAAACTACATAAAGCACGAACTTATACATAAATATGAATCACGTAAGCCTTCGGTTGACATCACGGCTCAGGTAAACAAGGCCTATTTTATATCAATATTATAGTCCAAAGGCTTAAAATTAAATTTTATTTATTGTATAAAATAAAACTTCGAGTATAACATGTTTTAATTCAAACAACCATAAATGTTGCAATGTAGCTAAATTAATTTTTGAATTCGACGTATTCAAATGCATCTTTTTAAGGGGAAAATATTAAAATCATATTTTTGTATCCAACCATTCATCATACAATATATGACATATGTGTGTGGTCATGAAGTCATATGCATGTATGTTAATATACAATTTTTCTGTGTCACTTTCATACACCATATTATTATGTCATAAATATATATCCATACACTACAAAAACCAAACAAATAGTAGCAAATCAGTACGGTTGTAACTAAGCAAACAGGTTGAAATAATCACTTAACTCCAATTTAACCGCATTAAGGGCACATTTGTTTATTTATTTGTTTTTTCCATGAAGTTAGCTTATTTTAACTGTTAATTAAACTTAAATTCATTCAATTCATATCGTTAGTGTTTACAATTTAATTTGATTGAATTTTTTTAATCTACAGTGAATACTTGAAAAGATCATTTTTTGTCAGAAACCTTTTGTTTATAATTTAGCGTAAAATGCAAAAGGTAATTCGTAAAAAGAGTGTGCATTGAATTTTGAACTAAACCTTTTTTAAACATAAATAATTACTTGTTGGAATGATATATATGTACTATGGAATTATGTATTGTCAGTAATATATCCGAATATATATATATATATATATTCGGCCATAGGATGGTGGCTATAATTATTAATGCAATAAAGATTTGCAGCTTGCTTAAGAAGTTTAATTTCATTTAAAAAGAACCAATTTCTAAACCAATAAAAATAAATATGTGTATCTGCGACATTGGTCTTATATTTATTGTTTTATAATAAGTCATTTTTGTTGACTTTTAAATAATTTACCATACAAATATTTGAATGCATTTATTTATTTATTACTTTTAAGTTTACAAAATCAAGGCCTCACCAAGTTATGCAAAACTTGTCGGTGAGGTCCTATAATAAACAATAAAAACAAAAATTCAGTAAAATAAATATAATTTGTATTTTTTTGGTATTATTTGTTAGTAATTATTTGGTGGTTAAGGACAGGCACCTATTTTTTGCAATACACATTAAATGACGTAACTATGCATTTCAATGGAAACTATGAATACAATAACAGGGGAATGTGGCCAAAATATAACTGTTCTCTCCTCTTTGCCATATTCCCTCTAGAACACTCAGTTCGGTGGTGGGAGAAGTGTAATATTGTACCGTAAACAAAGTGATATAACCTTAGCCTGTTTTCTTACTTTACTTTAACGGTTGACAATACCATGTGAATTCTGAATCAGATATTGGTTTAATTTTAAAAAATTAATAGTTTTTTAATTAGCATAATATGTGTTGATATATATACAGTACAAGTAAACATCACACAATCTGAATTTATCTTAACCTTCAATATTCGGGTGTAAAATTTTGGACATAGTATTACAAGTCTTAAAAGCTACTGATAAATTGAATTTCTTAAATCTATTACCAACTGTTTGTGTAAACGGTCCATTGTAATCGAAGGATACATACTTATTTTATTCGTTATCGGATTTTTCTTTTTTAAGTGTTTGTTCGTTTATCATCTCGAAATTTATTTTCTATTTTCTTTTTTATTCTACTTCCAATTTCATCAATGATTGATGCCTCAAATTGGCTGCACGTGAGTCCAGCCCGCATGTGTGCATTTAAGTGAAACGTGCAGCGTCAGAAACGTGCACTGTTAGAAACGGGCAGTAGGAAGTTAAAAACGTACTTTTAAAAATATTTCCAAAACATTTTTTTTTTATAGGATATCGTACTTTAGTTTTACTTTTCACCAGGTACAAATTTAAAGATTTACTTGAATATGTTATGAATAGAAACATTCAAAATTAATTTTTGTGCAGATTTACATGAAGAGATATAGTTTACTTTACTCTTTTGAAAAATATTTACTGTTTTAAGTTTTTTTAACACTTATTTATAAACAATTTAATCTTGATTTCACAACCTTAGCCTGTTTTCTTACTTTACTTTAACGGTTGACAATACCATGTGAATTCTGAATCAGATATTGGTTTAATTTTAAAAAATTAATAGTTTTTAATTACCATAATATGTGTTGGTATATATACAGTACAAGTAAACATCACACAATCTGAATTTATCTTCACTTTCAATATTCGGGTGTAAAATTTTGGACATAGTATTACAAGTCTTAAAAGCTACTGATAAATTGAATTTCTTAAATCTATTACCAACTGTTTGTGTAAACGGTCCATTGTAATCGAAGGATACATACTTATTTTATTCGTTATCGGATTTTTCTTTTTTAAGTGTTGTTCGTTTATCATCTCGAAATTTATTTTCTATTTTCTTCTTTATTCTACTTCCAATTTCATCAATGATTGATGCCTTGTATCTATTTGCAATACCTATTGATTAGGCCTTGTATCCAGATTTGAAATTTACCAGGCGCCCAATAGGTACTGGATACAAGGTCTAATCAATAGCAACTGCAATTAATAAATTAATGAATGAACAGGTTAATTTTGACTCCGAAATAGTTTTCAATAATGTATTTTCAGCGACTAAAAGAACAGAAGTAACAGCCAATAGGGATTAGCCAATAGTATCGCGGCAGCAGCCATTTTGACGATTCCAGACAATGGGGTCACGTGATCATAAGCCTATAAATTGAGTTGTAGAACACCACTTTCCATTCGTTTGTAAATCCCTCTGGTCTGAGGAAGGTGAGCGTGGTTCACCGAAATCGATCACTATAATATTTGTACATTTTGTACTTGTATTGTAATATATTTGTGCATTTTGTTCTTATATTGTAATAAATTTGTGTTTTGTATTGTTTACTTGTACTGTATAAAAATTAATTGAACGGTGCAGTGTAATTGATATGTTAATTTCACGTTTGTTGTTGGTACATTTCCCATTTCTGATTTATAATATTCCCTTTCAGTAACCTTTTTTTCTAAGAAAAATCCGTTAGAATTAATGATAAATTTACAACAACAACAAAAATACAATAAATAATCTGATCTCATATTACGTTTTTTAGTTAAGCTTATCGCCATCTTGGTCTTCCCTTACCATCGAGATTACAACCCATGTTTGAAGCACACGAATTGACGGCAGTTCACCTTGATGCTGCAACATTGTTTTACCAGAATTATTTCTATCTGTCGCTATTCAGTATTGGTCACGTGATGAAGTGTCAATGTTCAATTAAGTGTGATCACATATTGTTAACTTTATGGCCTTTGTTTGTTGAACACATCTCAAATTGGCTGCACGTGAGTCCAGCCCGCATGTGTGCATTTAAGTGAAACGTGCAGCGTCAGAAACGTGCACTGTTAGAAACGGGCAGTAGGAAGTTAAAAACGTACTTTTAAAAATATTTCCAAAACATTTTTTTTATAGGATATCGTACTTTAGTTTTACTTTTCACCAGGTACAAATTTAAAGATTTACTTGAATATGTTATGAATAGAAACATTCAAAATTAATTTTTGTGCAGATTTACATGAAGAGATATAGTTTACTTTACTCTTTTGAAAAATATTTACTGTTTTAAGTTTTTTTAACACTTATTTATAAACAATTTAATCTTGATTTCACAACTTTTGAAAGTCAATATAACAAAAGAATGAAGAATTTGTCATTTAAAGTACATAACAAGTGTATATAACAAGTGAAGATCACACAGTAAAACTAGCAGTTAATAATATGACATTTGTATTATTTGTTCAGCAGTTTAAAAATACCTGTTTTATAATTGGGAACTAATAAAATTGTAAAACAATGTATATTGTGTTACTAATAGCTTTTTAATAACACCTCCAACACACACACACACACACACACACACACACACACACACACACACACACACACACACACACACACACACACACACACACACACACGCACGCACGCACGCACGCACGCACGCACGCACGCACGCACGCGCGCGCGCACACACGCACACACACACACACACACACACACACACACACACACACACACACACACACACACACACACACACACACACACACACACAAACACGCACGCACGAGCACAGTATTGCTGTGTCTAATAATGTTGTTGGCTCTGAAAGCATTTTCTATGATGACGTGAGCTGACGTCGTTGGCTCTGCAAAGGTTAATAAATTGCTAAAAACTAAAGCTTCTGGTAACACCATGTCAAGGCGTCAATTACATCACGAAACATTTTGCCCATGCTGACTGGCATCACAGCATGGGTGAAACGTTTTGTGATGTAAATATAATTCCTCTGGTCTGAGGAAGGTGATCGTGGTTCACCGAAATCGATCACCATAATATTGGTGCATTTTGTGCTTATATTGTAATAAATTTGTGTTATGTGACGTTTACTTGTACTGTATTTTGTTACTGTAAATTATTAATGCTAATTTACTATTTAGCCTAAAATAATTATGAAATAGTGACAATTTGTTCCATAAACAACAATATGACTTATGTTCAACATTGGTTTTCTTAACTATAAAAATATGTTTTCCTGGTGAATTAATTTTTCTTTCTAGATCACATTTTCTCGTGCTAATCTTATATTTATTTAATGTAATTTTTCATTTGATAAATTGCTATATAGTTTTTAACTGTGTGTTTGTTTATATAAATATATTACATTTAAAAACGCTTGTGTACAATTGAAAATATTTAATCTAACTGAAAGTATTTAGTTTATGGGAAATGAAAAAAATATTTAATCATTTCCACTGTACGTGTATGGTTGGGTGGGTGGGTCATTACCACTGTAAGTGTTTGGTTGGGTGGGTGGGTCATTTCCACTGTACGTATATGGGTGGGCTGGTAGGTCATTTCCACTGTACGTGTATGGGTGGGTGTGTGGGTCATATCCACTGTACGTGTATGGGTGGGCGGATGGGTCATTTCCACTGTACGTGTATGGTTGGGCGGGTGGGTCATTTCCACTGTACATGTATGGTTGGGCGGGTGGGTCATTTCCACTGTATGTGTATGGTTGGGCGGGTGGGTCATTTCCACTGTACGTGTATGGTTGGGCGGGTGGGTCATTACCACTGTAAGTGTTTGGTTGGGTGGGTGGGTCATTTCCACTGTACATGTATGGTTGGGCGGGTGGGTCATTTCCGCAGTACGTGTATGGGTGGGCGGGTGGGTCATTTCCACAGTACGTGTATGCGTGGGCGGGTGGTTCATTTCTACTGTACATGTAGGGGTGGGCGGGTGGGTCATTACCACTGTAAGTGTTTGGTTGGGTGGGTGGGTCATTTCCACTGTACATGTATGGTTGGGCGGGTGGGTCATTTCCGCAGTACGTGTATTGGTGGGCGGGTGGGTCATTTCCACTGTACGTGTATGGGTGGGCGGATGGGTCATTTCCACAGTACGTGTATGGGTGGGTGTGTGGGTCATATCCACAGTACGTGTATGGGTGGGTGTGTGGGTCATATCCACTGTACGTGTATGGGTGGGTGTGTGGGTCATATCCACTGTACGTGTATGGTTGGGTGGGTGGGTCATTTCCACTGTACATGTATGGTTGGGCGGGTGGGTCATTTCCAGTACGTGTATGGGTGGGTGTGTGGGTCATATCCACTGTACGTGTATGGGTGGGCGGATGGGTCATTTCCACTGTACGTGTATGGTTGAGCGGGTGGGTCATTTCCACTGTACATGTATGGTTGGGCGGGTGGGTCATTTCCACAGTACGTGTATGGGTGGGCGGATGGGTCATTTCCACTGTACGTGTATGGTTGGGCGGGTGGGTCATTACCACTGTAAGTGTTTGGTTGGGTGGGTGGGTCATTTCCACTGTATGTTTATGGGTGGGCAGGTTAGTGGCCTGCATGTATGGACCTTTTATTATTAACAATAAAAACCCTCATGTTTACAGGGGTTTAACTTGCGCTTTATACTGAGATATATTAGCATGTGTTTTATAATGTTATATTAATGGTGAAATATTTTATTTCTCAATAAAAATGTCTGTTTATTTTTTAATGATTTGCTGATTTAGAATTAGCTGTATCATAATTTTTGGTGCTATTTTTTAGATTCATTTGTTCATACAGAAAAGATGTGTTTGTTGTCTTTTGGATTCATAATCACATTTTACTCATGTTATTTGATGATTATTACTTTAATATTGTATTTGCTACATGAATTATGCTACATTAAAATGTAGTTTACTCAAAATGTAACAAGATGGTAAATAATGAAAATAAATAATGAAAATCTATTTAATCTACAATATTTAATTATATTGTAAATTAAAGATTTGAATATAACATTAGATATGAAGACTATACAATATTTGTTTACAAACAAATATGTTTATTTGGTAAGTAAATTATTTAATATTTATTTTAATCCTTAATTCTCTTTTAAACCTGTGTACTAAGAAATCGTTTTACTAGAATTAAGGATATTTTTTAAGCTATCGTATTATAAAACATATTAATCAGAATAATTTTATTCACAAGACGCCGTCAAGTAGATTACTGTATTAAGTGAATACCTGTTTACTGCGCATAAATTAACCATTAATACGCAACTTAACAAGCTGAAAATGTTCTACAATAATATATTAAAAATTAAATATGGCTTTACAGGGATTTTGACAAAACATTCTAAACTATTTCCCCGGCGTGTTTGACGGGAATAAACACAACAATCAACTTATGATTACTGATTTGTGAAGTTCTAAATTATACGGTGAATTCTAGGTCACAGTGCAAATTAGAAAGTTTTTGAAGGTAATAATCTACATACAACCGTCTGAAGAACCTTGGCCGGAAATATTTTATCGACCTAAATGATACGTTTACCATTACAGTAATATCCCGTATCGGATAAAATATAATTACTTAAGATATTGTCAGTTCTCAAGGACTACCTACTGGTGTGACAAAATCTTTAAACCTTTAATTTTACATCTGTTTTAAAATATACATAAGTACAAAATGTACACATATTATAGTAATTACGAGGAATTCTATCTTTATTTTTTTATTTTTTAAATTAATTTCTTTTGCCGTTTCACATGGGCCTGCAGATCTGTGCGTGAACTTTATTCAACGAGTGAAGTACCCTAGTTAGGGATTCGTACATTGAACCTTGAACAACAAACTACCTTAGTCATTCAATAATAATTAATTTCTAACTATTATAATAGATGTGTTGTGTGACGTTAACTTGTTTTATTTTTTTACTAAAATGTTATATCGCAAATAATTATTGTTAATAGTAGAAATTGATAGTACATTTGTCTACTTAACCACTCTATCATGAAACTAATGAAAATCCAGACTACTTTATAAAAGTTTTACTTGAAAATTATTGAAGAGGAGATCTAAGTATATGTTTCCAAGATCAAGTGAATAAGAAATCGTAATTGAATTGGTCAATAAGTTATTTTTCCTTCTTAGAATAATTATTCTTTTTTTCTTTCAAAAATATGTTTAACTTATCTTTTTGAATTATTATTTTAATTCATTACGGAATGTAATTTTTTGTGGTGTGATATATTATAAGTATTATTATTACATTAGCTTCTCATCGCTAAATCACAATAATAATCACTAAGTAATAAATATTCCCAAAAAGGTTGTATGAGAAGCTAATTTTATGTTAATGCTTATAATTATTTTCACTCAAAGAATGAACCTTGCTTGTTACTACTTTTTCTAAAACAGTCTGGTAAGTATATAAAATAAAGCTTGAAATATTGTTTGAGTAATCGTATGGAAATTACATTCTAAGTTAAAAAAAATTCAACTTTAATAATTACACGGTTATGTACTATTTTAAATAGCTGATATGTATGATACACAATATACATTGTATATTGGTGTCCTGGGTTTTTATTATATAACGTAAAATAAATGCCAGTTTCAATAACAATAGGTTGAATTATTGTTATTACATTACATTTGTATCTTCTAGTTATTTATTTTTAAGAAAATTATTAACTTTTACTGTATTGTGAATCTTGCAGATAAAGGTCAGTTCGTAATAAGTACAATTATCATTTATCAACTCTATTAAATCATAAGTTTTACTATGTTATAATTTAAAACTAAAAAATATTAACTTAATGCATAGAGATTTAAAGATTAACTCTTTATTTGGCAAATCTATGCTAATGCTCATAAATACAGAAAATAAAATTGATATAACAGGTCCCATGGGTCCAATACATCAATGATCGCCAATCCTTGTGAAACGTTTCAGCGTAATTGGAATGCAATTTGTTTGATTGTTCAAACGAAAGATAATTCACAATATGCAATAATGACGGAATGTTTGAACATCAATTACTATGGATGTGCGCTATTCTATCGATTACTTTTAATCGATGTACGGAATGATTGATCTGAAGTACCGAATGTTTTACAGAGTTAAACTTTTTTTGTCGAACCCGCATGTAATGTTCATTTCATACAAATAAAAGTGTTGTTGGAACTAGAGTATGTTTGGTCACTTGATTTTAATATTGTTTAATCCTACGATAAGTTGCAAAAAAAATCACAGTTAAAACTGTTCATAAAATAAGTGTTACATCTTATAATTTAAGGTTTTCCAGTTAATATCTAAAGATAATTTTCAAAGCGACTCAATAATAGCTCATCATTTTAACGCTATAAACATTTACTAATTAATTACAAACGTTAGTGTATATAGGGATCAGTATGTTGATCCGCTGCCAGTCCCTTATACTAGCCAGTGTTAAAACAGGGTTAAGGAAGTCCTACCCGACATAGACCGACACCAGTAAGCAACCTGATTAGTAAGTAATACAACACTTGTCGTATATAGGGATCAGGTTGTTGACCTACTGCCTGGTAGGGAATAGCGAGATGGCACCAACAGTCCTCCCGTACTAGCCAGTGTTACAACAGGGGTAAGGAAGTCCTCACTGACATAGACCGACACCAGTAAGCAACCTGATTAGTAAGTATTACAACGCGTGGTGTACATAGGGATCAGGTTGTTAATCTACTGCCTGGTAGGGAATGGCGAGATGGCACCAACAGTCCTCCCGTACTAGCCAGTGTTACAACAGGGGTAAGGAAGTCCTCACTGACATAGACCGACACCAGTAAGCAACCTGATTAGTAAGTAATACAACGCGTGGTGTACATAGGGATCAGGTTGTTGACCTACTGCCTGGTAGGAAATGGCGAGATGGCACCAACAGTCCTCCCGTACTAGCCAGTGTTACAACAGGGGTAAGGAAGTCCTCACTGACATAGACCGACACCAGTAAGCAACCTGATTAGTAAGTAATACAACGCGTGGTGTACATAGGGATCAGGTTGTTAATCTACTGCCTGGTAGGAAATGGCGAGATGGCACCAACAGTCCTCCCGTACTAGCCAGTGTTACAACAGGGGTAAGGAAGTCCTCACTGACATAGACCGACACCAGTAAGCAACCTGTTTAGTAAGTAATACAACGCGTGGTGTACATAGGGATCAGGTTGTTGACCTACTGCCTGGTAGGGAATGGCGTGATGGCACCAACAGTCCTCCCGTACTAGCGAGTGTTACAACAGGGTTAAGGAAGTCTCACCGACATAGAACGACACCAGTAAGCAACCTGATTAGTAAGTAATACAACACTTGGCATATATAGGGATCAGGTTGTTGATCTACTGCCTGGTAGGGAATGGCGTGATGGCACCAACAATCCTCCCGTACTAGCGAGTGTTACAACAGGGTTAAGGAAGTCCTCACCGACATAGAACGACACCAGTAAGCAACCTGATTAGTAAGTAATACAACACTTGGCATATATAGGGATCAGGTTGTTGATCTACTGCCTGGTAGGGAATGGCGTGATGGCACCAACAGTCCTCCCGTACTAGCCAGTGTTACAACAGGGGTAAGGAAGTCCTCACCGACATAGAACGACACCAGTAAGCAACCTGATTAGTAAGTAATACAACACTTGGCATGTATAGGGATCAGGTTGTTGACCTACTGCCTGGTAGGGAATGGCGTGATGGCACCAACAGTCCTCCCGTACTAGCCAGAGTTACACCAGGGGTAAGGAAGTCCTCACCGACATAGAACGACACCAGTAAGCAACCTGATTAGTAAGTAATACAACGCGTGGTGTACATAGGGATCAGGTTGTTGACCTACTGCCTGGTAGGGAATGGCGTGATGGCACCAACAGTCCTCCCGTACTAGCCAGAGTTACACCAGGGGTAAGGAAGTCCTCACTGACATAGACCGACACCAGTAAGCAGCCTGATTAGTAAGTAATACAACGCGTGGTGTACATAGGGATCAGGTTGTTGACCTACTGCCTGGTAGGGAATGGCGTGATGGCACCAACAGTCCTCCCGTACTAGCCAGATTTACACCAGGGGTAAGGAAGTCCTCACTGACATAGACCGACACCAGTAAGCAGCCTGATTAGTAAGTAATACAACGCGTGGTGTACATAGGGATCAGGTTGTTGACCTACTGCCTGGTAGGGAATGGCGTGATGGCACCAACAGTCCTCCCGTACTAGCCAGAGTTACAACAGGGGTAAGGAAGTCCTCACTGACATAGACCGACACCAGTAAGCAACCTGATTAGTAAGTAATACAACGCGTGGTGTACATAGGGATCAGGTTGTTGATCTACTGCCTGGTAGGGAATGGCGTGATGGCACCAACAATCCTCCCGTACTAGCGAGTGTTACAACAGGGTTAAGGAAGTCCTCACTGACATAGACCGAGACCAGTAAGCAACCTGATTAGTAAGTAATACAACGCGTGGTGTACATAGGGATCAGGTTGTTGATCTACTGCCTGGTAGGGAAAGGCGTGATGGCACCAACAATCCTCCCGTACTAGCGAGTGTTACAACAGGGTTAAGGAAGTCCTCACTGACATAGACCGACACCAGTAAGCAACCTGATTAGTAAGTAATACAACACTTGGCATATATAGGGATCAGGTTGTTGATCTACTGCCTGGTAAGGAAAGGCGTGATGGCACCAACAATCCTCCCGTACTAGCCAGTGTTACAACAGGGGTAAGGAAGTCCTCACTGACATAGACCGACACCAGTAAGCAACCTGATTAGTAAGTAATACAACGCGTGGTGTACATAGGGATCAGGTTGTTGATCTACTGCCTGGTAGGGAATGGCGTGATGGCACCAACAGTCCTCCCGTACTAGCCAGTGTTACAACAGGGGTAAGGAAGTCCTCACTGACATAGACCGACACCAATAAGCAACCTGATTAGTAAGTAATACAACGCGTGGTGTACATAGGGATCAGGTTGTTGACCTACTGCCTGGTAGGGAATGGCGTGATGGCACCAACAGTCCTCCCGTACTAGCGATTGTTACAACAGGGTTAAGGAAGTCCTCACCGACATAGAACGACACCAGTAAGCAACCTGATTAGTAAGTAATACAACGCGTGGTGTACATAGGGATCAGGTTGTTGACCTACTGCCTGGTAGGAAATGGCGAGATGGCACCAACAGTCTTCCCGTACTAGCCAGTGTTACAACAGGGGTAGGGAAGTCCTCACCGACATAGAACGACACCAGTAAGCAACCTGATTAGTAAGTAATACAACACTTGGCATATATGGGGATCAGGTTGTTGATCTACTGCCTGGTGGGGAATGGTGTGATGGCACCAACAATCCTCCCGTACTAGCGAGTGTTACAACAGGGTTAAGGAAGTCCTCACTAACATAGACCGAGACCAGTAAGCAACCTGATTAGTAAGTAATACAACGCGTGGTGTACATAGGGATCAGGTTGTTGACCTATTGCCTGGTAGGAAATGGCGTGATGGCACCAACAATCCTCCCGTACTAGCGAGTGTTACAACAGGGTTAAGGAAGTCCTCACTGACATAGACCGAGACCAGTAAGCAACCTGATTAGTAAGTAATACAACGCGTGGTGTACATAGGGATCAGGTTGTTGATCTACTGCCTGGTAGGGAATGGCGTGATGGCACCAATAATCCTCCCGTACTAGCCAGTGTTATACCAGGGGTAAGGAAGTCCTCACTGACATAGACCGACACCAGTAAGCAACCTGATTATTAAGTAATACAACGCGTGGTGTACATAGGGATCAGGTTGTTGACCTACTGCCTGGTAGGGAATGGTGTGACGCCATACATAATCTGATATTTGTGGTTTGTTCCGTTTTTGTTTCTATATTATTAGGATGCTCTTTTGGAAAATTGAGTTGAAGGAGTGTGTGTCAATAGATAGTCTTTTTGGAATTTAAGGCCATGTGACATTGACGAATAGCGCAGTAATTTAGTAAATCACGTCATTTAGTATTTATACGTAATTTAATACAGTTAACATAAGAGTTTTAGTTGTTTACTTCAATGTTACTATTATAACAGTTTTGAATCTTAAATATTTACATAGAAAACAAATTATAATTTATAATTTTATACTAACATGGTAAAAACATATTGTATTTTTTAATATGATTAACTCGATATTTAATAACATTTGCTTCCACGTGAAAGAACAAATAAATTAATAAACAAACGACGGTTTAAAGAGATTAAAGACTACACAATGTTTGTCACTTGAGAGCTCGTATATTGTCTGCTCCTGTCCAGTCACGTTCCAAATCAACTCACCTTTCCAACCTTCAAAATGGCTTTAAACATCTCGCTTTGTGAACGCTGGCTTTTGTCCCATGTTTCTGTTTATTCCAGAAAGCTTTAACAAAGGAGAACAGTGTGAGTGTGTTACAAAAACATCCATCTGCTAACATTTTTGTCATCAAAACTGTCACAAGTATTTGAATGGCCCAATTCAACTCACAGCTGTTCATTTTACCTGTAAATATTTTTTTCTCGGAGACATATGTTGGATTTCTGCCTTAGTTTTTACCAAAATAATTTGTATTCCTAAAGCTAACTTAACACCCGTATATGTTGATATAATTGTGTGAACTTTCTGTAAGCTAAAAAATTGGTTAAATAAATCTAACTCAAAATTGGCCAATTTAAAAAACGTAAAATAAATGAATAAAATTGTATTGTCACTAAGCAACAATCATGAGCAATAGACAACGTCAACTTACAACTAATTATTGGCTAAGCTATATACTGATGCAGTTGTGCATATCACAAATCAATTATATCATACAGATAAAAAATATTTCAGTATTTAAATAACATGCAATTTTAAACACTAAAAAATACACCAGTTTTAAAGTATAAAATTACATTTAACACCTATTTACACAAAAAGCTCTATAATCAAACAATTTTTATACAAATAATGACAATATATTTCAATTTAAAAAAAATACAATATAAAAGCAAAACTCTAGTTATATAGTAGGAGCTATAGTATACATTATTGAAACAAGTATAATAATTAAATAATTAAATATACAAATATGCAAGGAACTTAAAAATACATATCCACAACTATAATATGATCAAACAAATTACTAAGTGAATAAATTAAAGTTGCTACTAACCAACTGAACAATTTAATTTTGAATCTATAAAAAGGTTCCTTTATTAAATTTTGTGATTATACATTTTCAGTCCAATAATACCATAACTATTCTAGGACTTCGACAGTCTTTGAAAAGGTATATTTAAATTATTTTTATTTCTTGTTGCATTGAAGTGTATATCATGCCTAAGTATTTTGTACGCATTAGTTTTTGCACGAATTAAAACTATGTATACATACAAATGTATGATTATCAAAATTCTTAATTTTATAAATAACGGCCTGCAATGTAATCACATTTCAAGAAATCAAATGTTAAAGATGTAAAGGAATTTACTTTCATTTTAATTAAGCTATACTATATTAAAACACTATATATTTTTTTCTGATAAGGTTAAACTTGTTTAAAACAAAGGTGTGATTATGCTAAAAGAAGCAATATACTGGATAAATAAATCTTACGAAGTTACAATTAATTTTTTTTCTAGTCATTCACCAACTAAATGTGTATTTTCTTATGAAGTCCCAATATCGATTAATATATATTGTACCTTGTATTCTGAACATTAATAAGGTGGTTGTGTTTAAGAAAGTGTCACCAAGGACTAAATGTCAAACGAATAGCTGTGATTATTAATGATTTTTTAAAAAAATGTTATAGTTCGGCTATACAGTCTGAAGCCATTTTCAAACATTTAACAACATAAATAGTTTTTTTTAATATAAATTAATTAATATATCATATGTTTTTTAAAAATATTTAGCAGATTATTTGATCAATGAAAATAGTTGAATATATACTATATAAATTTTGATAAAAAATTTTTTAGTCACTTATTAATTTTGAATTTTATTTAATACTTCTGATTTAATAATAGGCAGGTATATTGAGCATAAGGTGGCCCTAGTTTGTGAAATGCAGCTTTCTACAGCCATACATGCTGCTTCTTTTATTGTTCTTTCTTTCCATTTACTTTCTTTATATACTATACTTGCTGCTGACCATTGCACCTTATGCTCTTCCGCCAAAACATGATCTGAAAGTTTAGAATAGTTAAAAAAAACTATTAAAACTATTCTAAACTTTCAGATCATGTTTTGGTGGAAGAGCATAAGGTGCAATGGTCAGCAGCAAGTATAGTATATAAAGAAAGTAAATGGAAAGAAAGAACAATAAAAGAAACAGCATGTATGGCTGTAGAAAGCTGCATTTCACAACCTAGTGCCACCTTATGCTGAATATACCTGCCTATTATTAAATCAGAAGTATTAAATAAAATTCAAAATTAATAAGTGACTAAAAAATTTTTTATCAAAATTTATATAGTATATATTCAACTATTTTCATTGATCAAATAATCTGCTAAATATTTTTAAAAAACATATGATATATTAATTAATTTATATATTTTTTTAAACTATTTATGTTGTTAAATGTTTGAAAATGGCTTCAAACTGTACAGCCGAAATATAAATTTTTTTTTTAAAACTAAGTGATGTGTAGCTTTTGTTTTTTTTAAATAAAACAGTAATGAACACCATCACGAAAAATACATACCGTCAAGAAGCTATGATTACTGTCAGATTTATGTAAATAGCAAATGTTTAACTGTATCTTCTTTTGAACCAATTATAGCTACGATTTACTTAAATAATTATTGAAGTTAGGCCATAAAGCAACTAACCTCAAAACTCACTAGCAGGTAAAAAAGTCACAAGTTTGTAAAACTAGAATCAATTTTACAGAAGTACTGAACGTACTTTCTATAAAATCATGTATCACATTATAGATAAACAATGTTTAAGATTTAAGGTACATAATTAGTTTCTGCCATTTTACACTTAAAACAACAAGGAGGTCTATGTTCACTACACTACAGGAGCCAACAAGGTCCCGGCTTTGTCGGGCTAATTAACATCACAATTGGAATTAATCCTGCTTCATGCAAATTAATGGGTAAAATACTATTAATAGTCCAAGTATTTACTGTTAATCAATGGCGGTATGCATAGATACATTTAATTGTTAAAACTGAGTGAAATTAAATTCAATAGTATGTAAATAACCTGGGTTCCTTCACGTTATATTTAAGTGTCAATGAGTCAGATCTCATGAATTAACACTTATAAATAATTACAAAGTGCTAATGAGACTATATTGGGAAGAATCATCAAATTAATATTGCTTCATTAACTACTCCAGACAATACTATTACACTTAGAATAATTTTTTTATTACAATTTTGTATGTTAGCCACCATAACTGGGAGATCACAATTTTTATAGATCCATCTACCAGATTTGTTGCTCGTTTAGAACTACACAGGGGATACGCACAGCTTAAAAAACGTTCTGTGGACGTGAACAAAGTTACCCTCTATAGTACCTTACCAGTGCAGTGAGTCAGTGAGTTACACATAGCGCTGTATATTAATAAGACTTCCTTTAGGAAAAACCTTTATGGGAAACTTTTTAATTTATGGGAAAAATTTATGGGAAAACTTATTAATACCTAAGGAATAAACTTTGATGAATCGCTTCCAAAATGGTGTGTTGGCAGATGTAACTACTGAAAGTATAAATGGATATTGACACTAGATCAGTCATCTGATTTCGGGAGTCTATCCAAACCATGTATCACATAGTTACAGAATATTCCCTACGCTCCTTTACTGAGGGATTAGTTATTACAAAAAGAATCAGTGAAGCAGAACTTAAATGGCTCGATGGATTTGATTTTGCTTTGCGACAAGAGATCACTTGATATTTTTATTTTCATTAATATCTAATGACTTTTGGAGGTTTTTCCAAGAATGCAACAAAGCTTTTGTATAATTTTCATTTCATATATTGTAGCTGACAAAAAACATACGCTATATATGTATAATGTGGTAATAAACCTTTGCATAAGCGTAGACTAGCGTATATATATTGAAAGTAATGATGAAACAATTGTTATAATGCACAGCTTATAAATATATTTCAATAAATAAATGGCCGTTGACGAAAACCCGTAAGCTATATATTTAGTGTTACAGCTATTCACAAAGTTTATGAGCTGTGCATACTTTCAAGGTCAACCCTCCCAGTTACTATGACCACGCTAAGTATGTCGATCATTTAATAAAAAAATGTTTTAATTCACTCATTCTCCGCCTTATGTTTTTAGTCTCGGTTCGTGATTTTCTCAAATAATCGTTGATAATTTATTTCTATAATTTTCATAATTTACCTTTAATTTAGTTATTCATTTATATGCTTTGACAAATCGTAGACAAGTTTCCCAACTTTGATTATTTTCTATGACCATTATTGCATGTTTTTTAGGATGCTCAAATAATTCTTAGCAGTGAGACTAGCTACTTTATCGTAGGGTGGTACACCCAGAAGACGTAAAAGTATTTTTCAAAAGAAGGCCAGCAGGAAGTCGATGGACCCAACTAATTTATTCTATTTTATTTTTTTATCATGACCATTTCTTTATGGTTAGTACTGGAATATTACCTGTGAAGTATATTTAATATTCAAGCATATTGTTTAGAATAATTAAATATAGGCATGATAAACTGTAGCCATTCTAAATTAGAAGTAATTTTAAAATTAATAAACATAGCTAGTTCGACCATTTAATCTTGTGAATGCCTTTCAATTTAATGACGACTTATTAATAGGTTTTCCTTTAATGGGCCTAACAATCGTTGTTTGCCGAATTATTTAGCTATTAGTGACGTTGGATAAATCACGGTTCCCTTTTATGCTACGACATTTTACAATAGACCCAATCAGATAGAACTGTTAAACATGACATATTAAGTATCCTCAAACAGAGAAATTGTTTTGTTCACATATGAACGTAGGATCACGTTCCATACTACAAATAATTTAATGTTTAACATTTTATAAGTTATCATACAGATTTTATTACATTTCAAAATTAAATTTTATAATATGACTGTGTGGATGGGGAAAGTCGAGTTTCGTAATTCGGAGGTATTGTTTATTTATTATTTTTATTTTATTTATGTTTTATATATTTAATTTAGACTCAGATCAGCTGACTACCAGTTATTTATATGTCATTGGAATTATAATTAATTATTGACATATTTTAATCTTATCGTCCATTTTAACTACATTCATCTTCACATAAGCTATCATCGATCAGCCTTTTGTGAAAACTATATGTACACGTAAATTAAATGTTTTCCTATAAACTTAACAGTTATATAAAGTATTTTTTTATTTTCAAAGTTTCCTATTTTTTACGTACTATAACTATAGAGAGGGGGCGAAAGAGCTAAACACTATTTAGACAGACAGGTTTCCACGTCACGTGGTAAGAGGCTTCCATTATTCACCGTCTATAGAACGGATCAGAGCTAATGAATATCCGGGGTAAATAATTCATCATTAGGGAGAAACCAAGTGCAACTGTTAACATAGATATATTTTTCTAAAAATACCTGTTAAGAAACTTTTAAAGGATAATTGATTGCCATAACCCTATTGTAAACTACACAAATTATCTTTCACTCTTTAAGTAGGTATTAGAGTCTTTACCCTACAGGCGGGTGGATATTCAGGCCAACCCCTTCTTTCACCATGAAATTTGGTAGATCACGATGAATGCATGTAACAACTCCTAAATGCAAAGAAACAGGGCATGAACATTTCAGAATATTAAGAACGGATTTTCTGACAAATTTTATTAGAATTAGCTTCGTCACAGCGACACACTCTGTCGGCGTGGTGGCTCAGAGACTAAGGCTTCGTCATAAAAACATGCTGTGTCGGTGGATCTGAGGTTAAGGTTTCGTCATAACAACACTCTGTGTCAGCGTCGTGGCTCAGTGGTTAAGGCTTCATCATAACAACACGCTGTGTCAGCGTGATGGCTCAGAGCGTAAGGTTTCGTCATAACAACACATTGTGTCAGGGTCGTGGCTCAGTGGCTAAGGCTTCGTCATAACAACACACTGTCGGCGTGGTGGCTCAGGGGCTAAGGCTTCGTCATAACAACACGCTGTGTCGGCGTGGTGGCTCAGTGGCTAAGGCTTCGTCATAACAACACACTGTCGGCGTGGTGGCTCAGGGGCTAAGGCTTCGTCATAACAACACTCTGTGTCGGCGTGGTGGCTCAGAGGCTGACTTCGTTATAACAACCCACTGTGTCAGGGTCGTGGCTCAGTGGCTAAGACTTCGTTATAACAACCCACTGTGTCAGGGTCGTGGCTCAGTGGCTAAGGCTTCGTCAGAACAACCCACTGTGTCAGGGTCGTGGCTCAGTGGCTAAGGCTTCGTCATAACAACACTCTGTGTCGGCGTGGTGGCTCAGAGGCTAAGGCTTCGTCAGAACAACCCACTGTGTCAGGGTCCTGGCTCAGTGGCTAAGGCTTCGTTAGAACACCCACAACACTATAGAGGTAATGACCCACCCGCCCACCCATACGACTACAGTGGTAATAATCCACCCGCCCACCCATACACGTATAGAGGTAATGACCCAACCACCCACCCATACACCTGCAGTGGTAATAACCAACCCGCCCACCCATACACGTATAGAGGTAATAACCCACCCGCCCCCCCATACACGTATAGAGGTATAGAGGTGTCAGGGTCGTGACTCAGTGGCTAAGGCTTCGTCATGACAACCCACTGTATCAGGGTCCTGGCTCAGTGGCTAAGGCTTCGTCAGAACAACCCACTGTGTCAGGGTCGTGACTCAGTGGCTAAGGCTTCGGACTATAGAAGGCAAGGTTTGAATCCCCAACTGAGTTAACTGTTGGTCCTTCAATCGATAAGACGTTCCTGCACAACCCTGTAGGCTTAAAAGCGAAGTGTTTTACAAAAAAAGAAACTAAAAAAGTACATACTGTCTTTCGTTTGGATTATTTTTCATAAGTGATGATAAAACTGAATATAGTTTTTATTTTAAATAACATAACAGTAGTAAATAAGAAAAATTTGTTAACAGTTAGATCTTCCTAGTATCTTAAAAGATTTGTTATTCACAGACATAAACCAAACTCTGAAACCCAAAATTGAAAGAAATCATAATCTATTTATCTCGTAATTAAGTAACTATACCATGCAAATCTTGTATTATAAAACACAATATATCTAACCATTAATAGGTTCTGAGATTTTAATGCACTAGTTTTACTTTAACAATATTTATCACTGTACCTTTCTGAGTACCATAGTGAGGGTGGGTGGGTGGGTTCCACGACACATGTCTCTGATTACCATTGTACGTGTCTGAAAGGGTGGGTGGGTACCACTATACCACCGGAAGGTGGGTGTCACTGAATATGATTGTACGTATATGGGAGGGTGGGTGGGTACTACTGTGCTTGTCCCTGAATACCACTTATTATTTAGGGATTCATAGAGACTGCAGTGTCTAGGGGAGTGGGTGGGTGGGTACCACTCTACGTGTCAGAGAGGGCTGGAGGTATTAACTCACTCACCCACCCATATTTGTACAGAGTTATTGATGTATGCATGCATTAATAATACCATACTACAAGCTCTAATACAGAAGGCAATCCATAAACTTGTAACGTCATTTTGAACAAACTAGGGAGCAAATATCTATAAAAATAAAACGCCAAAATATTGACCAGCTTCATTTATGAAACTTTATCATTTACCTTGAAAATAGTTGTTTATGGATACATTTTGGTATTTTATATAACGTATAATAAATTATATTGCTTAAGATCGAATTATAGGCATATAGTGAGGAAGTTGAAGTGAATAATAAAATAAATTAATGTGAACTTTCAAAAGTAATAACAATGAGGAAAGACTTGCAAAGGGACAAATATTGTTTTTATATCAGCATTAAATGTGAGAGTAATTAAATCTGCCCAGGCAACATCTGTGCTTGTTCTATATTCCAAGGGCTCTGACAAAAATACCCTTGTCACAATAATGAGACACCGGGATTGTTTGTATGCCCTTTTCATTACTTCTTGTTTGAATTTATAAATGTTTGCGTTTGAATTCTCACTAAGAAATTTTCCACTTGAACGATATTGTTGTATAATTTACATGGGGGCTTTAACGAGGTACGTCATCTCATGTAATGTAAAAAATGTTGATAGTTCAACTCAAGGTGAAATATTATTCCATTTTCGATGCAAATAAAATATTTTATACAATATGAATATATATTGTATTCAACTATTAAAAGTGGAATAGAGATATCAGAAATATAAGTTTGAATAAGTAAAACTTTAGCAATTCAAAGTAGTTGAATTTCCTATATATAGTAGGTATCAAAGTCATTGTGCAAATGTCTACAAATGTACGTATCGCAAGTTGTAATTAAATCATAGAAACTTGAAGCCTGAACCAGTGAAAACTCGGATACCACAGCGATTGGATTTGTCACTGTGTCAAAAGTTGTATTGCAATACTCGTATGAGTAGAATAGTAATAGCAAGTTAGTTCTGACCGTTTGCACAACTAAGCGAACTCCCAGAAGTGGTCGCAACTGTTTCTGCTTATACTGAAGAGAAACTGTGATATTACATTTATGTAACAGAGAAATTTATACATCACTGTTGGAAACAACAGGTTGCGGCTAACCATCTGACTTAAGGGTTGAACACTCAGATGAAAAATATGTAAACTAGCATTCATGAGTGTTTTTTTTTTTTCAGTATAAGTCTGGCTACCAATAATATCATATGTTAATTTATAATTAGTACTGATAATTAGTACTTGTATCAACTGGGAACATCATGAAGAGTTTCTTCACGAAACGATGGAAACTGTTCAACGATACTTGTCTACACTATCAAACCTATTATGTTTAACAAACCAGTTATCTAACGAAGCCATTAAAGAACTGACGTCAATATCATGATGCAATCAGAAATAATAGTTGATATTTTGTAATAAACCGGTAATCAAATTTAGAGACCAAGGTGTACGATGTAGTTTAGAAAGTTTGTTAAAACTATATTAATGGCCCTCGATCACCTTGAAGCCCGAGTTCAAACTAACTTAGGCAATTTTATTGGAGATACTACCAGTTTTATAAAAGAACTAAATTATATATCTGTGTATTTCATAAACTCGTTCAACACTTAATTTGCACGTGTGAAACAAAAGAGTACTAAATCGCATAAACATACTTTAAAGAGGAAGATATATTGAAGAGTAAGTTTTAAGACACGAATAATTATGATAAAATAGTGTTTGATAAAACCTACAAACAAAATAACATTCGGGATGTTCCATACCCTCCATTGCTAAAACACTGATTAATGATTTAAATTATTCTACGCCGAATTCCTTCGGTTCAATTTTATAAGATTGCAAAATTTATATTAATTAACGTTAAGAAGAATGTAACTGGAATTCAATTAATAAAATTTGTATTCTATATACTTGGCTTCAAAGAAAAAGTTCATATAATTTGTGTTAAATATTTTTTCTAGTAAATAACATGTACTAAATATAAACTATGTTGTCATGAAAAGTCAAACAGAACATTGTACTATCCGAAATTTTTACTTATGCAGCCCCATAACGGCCCATTTACGTCGAATAATTGACTCTCACTTAGATGGATACTGTACGACATTTAGAAACCAGGAAGCTACAATTATTTCTAAATGATCGATGATATCCCAAGAAATAATTGACAGACCAAATGCTTTCAAATTTCAATTCAGTGTAAAAAAAACCACGTGAAAATTAACAGTTTTTTAAAAAGTATTCTTGATTTTATATAGGATCAAAAGTAAGGAACAAAATTGTATACAGAATAAAATACTGCTGATAACTATTTTATAGATAAAAATTAAACACTTTGTCAACAAAAACGGGCAATAGTGAAGTGATTTATTCTTTGTATTAAGTGAAAATGTATGTTTTATAGATTTTCTTACTAATTTATAAGTGATCTTAAAAATCCTTACCCATATTATCCATACCTTTTTGTAATGACAATTTTGTAATGATTCTCATGTTCTCTGAAATTTTCTCTTCATTTTCCTCACAATTATGAGGAGAGAAAATTACAAAGCTGCTTAACCTATGAAATTAAACTACACGTTTTCCGTTATTGGTTATCATTTGGACAGTGACCTGATTAGACACTTTTATTATTTTCTTTCTGTCTTTTCATATGAAAAACGACTAGAGTGGTGGAATTTAAAAATCAGAATGAAACTTTACTTATGACTTTATCAATGAAAATTACCAAAAATTTCAGTTTGATTAAAATCCTTAAAACATGAGTGAAAGGAAAGGGTCTATGAATAAAGCATCAGTTGGTACATCAAAGAAAAGTGTAATTTCATTTTCTTTTGAGCAAGTGTGGAAATTCAATTATATGTGTACAATTCAATTACATCTGTTTACAATGAGGAACACCATAAATATTGAAAAATTTATTTTAGGAAGAGTACAACACTTTAATGAGACTGATGTCGTAATTTTATACATTACGTGATCTTAAAATTATGTATCACCTCCATCAAAAGTGTGCTGCCAGGTAGTCAAGTCTATAAGTTCTTGTCAAGCCCATTAATGAACAAGAAATGAATTTAGGTCCAGTTCGTAATCCACTATCATTAAAAGTTGCAATTTCTGAGCAAAAGAAGGGATAGTTTTTCTTTATAATATGTTTTTAACTATGTATAGGAGAAATTGTTTCAAAGAAATAATATTATTAAAATAGCTTGCAATGCTTACATCAGCTGAATTGGTTTACATTTATAATGCTCACATTATCATTGATTGAATAGGTGAATTACTCTGTTTAATGTATTTAATTTTCTACTTACATTAGAATGATATATTAAAATCAATAACTTAAGTATATTCGACAGCACAATAGCAAAACTAACATAGATCTTTGCTTATAGAAATAAAATTGAGATTGCTGGCAGAGACTGTACCTACATCATCAGGTGACTGTGTGTGGTGGAGACAGAATATATCGCGCACGCGCTGTCCGCACGCCATTTGCCGTGGGTTTATCTGTAACAACAACTTGGAAAACTGAAATCTAGCTATCAAGGTTTAACAAGAGTTATAACATAATAATGGTTAAATGAATCTGTAAACTACCAACGACACTGGAAATAGTTACAAGTCTGCAGTGATGTAACAGTTAAACTACCAACGACACTGGAAATAGTGACAAGTCTGCAGTGATGTAACAGTTAAACTACCAACTACACTGGAAATAGTGACAAGTCTGCAGTGATGTTACAGTTAAACTACCAACTACACTGGAAATAGTGACAAGTCTGCAGTGATGTAAAAGTTAAACTACCAACTACACTGGAAACAGTGACAAGTCTGCAGTGATGTAACAGTTAAACTACCAACTACACTGGAAACAGTGACAAGTCTGCAGTGATGTAACAGTTAAACTACCAACGACACTGGAAACAGTGACAAGTCTGCAGTGATGTACCAGTTAAACTACCAACGACACTGGAAACAGTGACAAGTCTGCAGTGATGTAACAGTTAAACTACCAACGACACTGGAAACAATGACAAGTCTGCAGTGATGTAACAGTTAAACTACCAACGACACTGGAAACAGTGACAAGTCTGCAGTGATGTAACAGTTAAACTACCAACGACACTGGAAACAGTGACAAGTCTGCAGTGATGTAACAGTTAAACTACCAACGACACTGGAAACAGTGACAAGTCTGCAGTGATGTAACAGTTAAACTACCAACGACACTGGAAACAGTGACAAGTCTGCAGTGATGTAACAGTTAAACTACCAACGACACTGGAAACAATGACAAGTCTGCAGTGATGTAACAGTTAAACTACCAATGACACTGGAAACAGTGACAAGTCTGCAGTGATGTACCAGTTAAACTACCAACGACACTGGAAACAGTGACAAGTCTGCAGTGATGTACCAGTTAAACTACCAACGACACTGGAAACAATGACAAGTCTGCAGTGATGTAACAGTTAAACTACCAACGACACTGGAAACAGTGACAAGTCTGCAGTGATGTAACAGTTAAACTACCAACGACACTGGAAACAGTGACAAGTCTGCAGTGATGTAACAGTTAAACTACCAACGACACTGGAAACAATGACAAGTCTGCAGTGATGTAACAGTTAAACTACCAACGACACTGGAAATAGTGACAAGTCTGCAGTGATGTAACAGTTAAACTACCAACGACACTGGAAATAGTGACAAGTCTGCAGTGATGTAACAGTTAAACTACCAACGACACTGGAAACAATGACAAGTCTGCAGTGATGTAACAGTTAAACTACCAACGTCACTGGAAATAGTGACAAGTCTGCAGTGATGTAACAGTTAAACTACCAACGACACTGGAAATAGTGACAAGTTTGCAGTTATGTAACAGTTAAACAATTAATGCGGTGGACGATGTGTCTTGACTTTAATCATTTTAAATTAATCACGACTGCATTCCTTTTAATACATGCTATTGTTTATTATTAACACTCTACGAGTTCTGTATATATTATTAACAGACTGTTGTGTAAAAGTTCAAGGTCAGTATATCAAGATGGTGGTACAATTCCATATAAAATTATATTTATAAAGTGAGAAAAACGTTCTAAATGAAATTGTGACTGTTTCAAATTAGTTCTGAAATTGATTTGACATAGTCCGACATTCAATTATATAGATAATTGTTCATTATTATTATTATCATTAAAATAATGTTTCCTCGAGACCTACTAGCGTTAATGAGGTTGCAAATGTAATTAAAATGTGGAGTGAAAATATATCAAAATGTTTGGATTTTCCCTCTCCTTTTATCATGATTTATCTATTATTAAATTCCAGATTCAACTAACCTCATTTCGTACTTATTAAGCTTGATGACCCACCCACTCTATCTCACAAATAAGATTTCAAATTTTAATTTGACCATTTCAAAAACCCAAGAAGTTTTTTTTTTTTGCAACCCACAATAATACAGGAAAGTTAGTAGTACTTTATATGTGTTTAAATATTTATTTATGGCTCTTTTTATATATTTTATGGTCATAATACATAAAATATACCAAAAGGTCAAGAATACAGTGTATACAGGGTATTTATAAAATGTTTAGTTATAAAAATTTATTCCTAAAAAACCATTATTTTCACTGGTCTAAAATTGTACATACTTCATGGCTTTTTGTACCTAATTGTTGAATTTTTTTAGTATATATTACACCATTCAAAAATGACTAACATTTAAAAACGTAATCTTGAAAATAAAAAAGCGCGAATTTCATGCAAAATTATACCTTTTTTTAATTATTTTGTTGATAAAATTGAGATACAATGTAAATAAGTACGTAGTGTACTCTACAGTAAATAGTTATAAAAACCACCCACAAAAATACAAATATATCTTGGAAATAAAAGTAGGGAAAGCGATTTGAAACACTTAATAACAAGTAGACTTACAACAAGTGCACAAAATTGTGGTCGAAATTTCTTAACCTCCTCACTAATAGCTACCTTGTTCTTTCAAATAATCCCCCTACGTTTCCTGAGTCTTAGCCACTGCTTCAACAACTCTTGCAGTTAGGTTCATGACATCTTCCACAGGCGTTGAATGCACGAGATCCTTCGTGTATCCACAAAAGAATAAATCTATAGGGGTACTGTCAGCACCCCCATGAAGGCCAGGTTACAAGTCCACGACGCGCAATTAAATATTCTCTAGTGTTGCAGTAAATTGCTCTTGAGCCTCAAGTGAAAAGGAGCTAGTGAGCCATCAATCTGGTGGCACAATGTTTCTTATTTCCAATTGAATGTCATATGACAGCTATGGCAAAATATCTCCCAAATTTAAAGTGTAAACGTGACCACTGAGGTTTTCAGAATCAATTGTGACCTATCGGAAAATTATGTAACAATGTTTCATTAAATTAATTTTAGAAAAATTAAAATATTAGAAAAAGTGCTTGCAATAAAAAATTTATTAACAACTAGTTCTTCCGGTGTCAACCGCGTCAGAGGACTATTTACAATATATACAGTTCCAGACGTTTCGCCCATGCTACGATGTGGCATCCTCAGTGGTTAGTCTCAGCCTAACCACTGAGGATGCCACATCGTAGCATGGGCGAAACGTCTGGAACTGTATATATTGTAAATAGTCCTTTGACGCGGTTGACACCGGAAGAACTAGTTGTTTATAATGACTCCAGCCGCTTAAGCTTACGGAATAGGAATAAAAAATTTGTTCAAACTATAAATTTCAATCAAATTTTTAATGTTTCTCATAAACATTTATAATCTTAGCTCCTCAAATAAAAAATTATATTTTCCCATTAGAAATAAAATAAACAATATTTTTTTACGTTTGCTTCCTTCTCGAAACAAAAGGGATGAGAACCAATCATGGAGCTTTGAGGAGAAAGCTAATGTAACAAATATTGGTTATTTTATTTCTAATGGGAAATTCTACTTTTTTAGGATTTTTTTTTTCTACTGAGGAGCTAAGATTATAAATGTTAATGAGAAACTGCAAAAGTTTGATTGAAATAGAGTTTGAACTAATTTTCTATTTCAAGCACTTTTTCTAATATTTAATTTTTCTAACATTAATGTAACAAAACATGTTACAGTAAAATGTATTTGAGGAGTTCAACAAGTGCAGTACTCCAAGTGATGGACCTTTTATTCTGCATGTACATGGCGTATTTGTTGTTTGTGGTAGGGATAGAGTTATTATCACCGAGTGTTCTACACTATTTACGTTTGAAACCCTTAACAGTTTACAATATGTCTTGTACTAAAACTTAGACTATTTTCAATACCAGGAACAATGCTTTCATCATCATTAACATTATGTTGGAGAGTGTGGTCTTGCTGAAATTCTGAGCTAGGAAGTCACCCTCTTTCCCATAAAATACTAAATGTACCAAAGATTGTTATGGCATTTGGAATTGCTTGCCTGTGGAAATTGTAACGTTGTCTTCTTTCTTCACCAGAGGTCCTACCACTGCCTTCATATTTACCATAACTAAACACGATGTTGGTGCCCTGTTCAGTTGAAAATAAGTGGCTGTACTAATCCAATAAGTTAATAATCACAACGGACAAAACAATGCTCACATTAACTGAAACTCAATTACTACGGAACCAATACGCATATGAACATAAAATCAGTTTTTATGTATAAAAATAATTTTAATTCTACTGTTCAACTCGCTTAATTGTTTACCTGCTGTTATTTTTTTTTTTATTTACAACTTATGAAATACAAAATTCCTGCATGTTATTATTCTGGTTTTTTTTATTGTTTTATATGAATTAAATTAATTCGTAGAGTGTGTCAACAACACCTGAATTAACTGCTTAGATCTACTGTTGTATATAATTGTCGTTTAGGAATTAAAATGTTCATGCACTAATTTTAATTTAAAATTTACTCCGATTTCATTGAACAAGTTTAATGTTTTCCGGCTAATTTCACTTTACACTCCTCCAAATAAAACTTTATTTGATCGAACATTTATTCACTTTCTGTATACTTTATTTACTCACATTTTTTTTTCAGAATAAAATTTTCGACCACGTCATTTAAAAGTAATGTTTACTGATTAATGAAACAAAAAGTCCTTGCTGCCTAGAAATGAAAAAATTTAGTTCACTCAATTTTGTTTTGCACTTGTCAGTGGTTTTCTCAAAAATTATTTAACTTACAGAGCTGCGACCTGTTTCACTCGTTTTTTTCCAAGCAAGAAATATAATGCACGATCCAATGCTCCTTATTTACTGATATTTTGATAATTCTTGGAAATCCCTATTTAACATAGGTATCAAATTCCGGGCCGTAACTCGCTAATGAAACATTTATAGACCTATGTTTATATAAGCTTTTATCTTTATTTTTACATGTAGAATGAGCTGCAAAAGTTTCTGCATATCTTCATAAATCACCCTGTATATCTGTTGTGTAACATAATGCAGTTTATTTGCACCCTTTATTCTTTATTTCAACCTACATTCCACCCCATCGAGCCACCAAGTGGGTATCTCTCACAGTCAGATATATGCCTCAAAATATGCTTCTTTAATTATCGTTCATGAAGATTATGCTGTTTCACACATCTCTAAATACTAACAATATTTTCAGTACCAAAAATGTTTTTGGGAGGAATATCCTCAAAATTTGGTCGTTGTGTGAGGTGCTCAATGGTTTTCATACGTACAATACTGTATTCTTTTTAATTATTATGGTTTTCTATTATTAATGACTCATTTACCAACGTGATTATTTGGTATGTAAAATTTTAAGCAATTAAATCAAGTATAAGCCACGTTTTAAACCACCTCCTGGATCTACCTTGCAGGTATTTACTGTATAATCACGACCTAAGTTCCCCATTACAAATGAGTTATTGTCACGGTTTGAGACTTCGCTGACGTTATCAACGTAATTAGTGTTATCGAAAGCACGTTTGACCTTGAAACACGTTTACTGGTGTTCAGTATTTCCTATCGTTTGTGAATTACCTGCTGTTACTAGAAGTGTTAATGGTGTCATGGTTACCTGAAAACAATTGTTCTAATTACATTTATTTATAGTTCCGTTTTTCGTTGTTAGAAGATTAGTGGTTCAGTGAACTCTTAGATCGTTGTGTTTGTAATCAGTTATATTACTTACAAATACGTGTTTTGCTCGTAAATCTACTGTATCTTGAAACATTCGTGAGTTAAACATTATTTTTTGAAGGACTTGAAGTACAATTTACACAGATTGTGTACATTTTGAATTATTTTAAAAAAGGCAGACTAGATTATTTTCCATTTTTTCTTATAAACTACTTCAATTAATAGCATATTATGAGTTGTTATTAAAATTATAGCAAGTATTCTTTATGAAATGTTACTTTTTTCAATAATTATTTATTCAATAAGATAAATTATAACATTTTCAAACATAATTATTTCAACTAATTTGCATATTTGAATTAATTAAATTTCAATAGTAATTATACGACTTTTGATCAAATAGGGTTTTATTAGGTGCTTTTAAATATGATAAAAGCTTAACAAGTACTTGCATATTTATGTAAAATTTATTTTCCTGCTATCAAAATATTAGACAAAAGATAATACAAATAAGCCAAACCTATAAATATTCAAATACTGCTTCCGTTAATTTAAAACGTTTTTTAATAACACAGTTTGTATGGTTCCTTTTTTAACTAAAACTATGACCAAGTGTCAATTGTTCTGAAATAACTATGTTTATTCATTGCAAAATTTCCCTTCACAAAAGGTATGAGTGTAACATAATGAAGCAAAGTGGCTTTTGTGGTAATATTATGTGCATTATTTTTATGGTCCTTCACGTAAATAATTAACTGATTGATCTCATTTACTTACTACATTATTAGTAAAAATAAGACTAAGTTATAAACATGTTACAAATATACTAAAATACACCAAGCGTTTAGTAACAACCAAGACTGCTCAGTTTAGTTACATAATCATAAAGTAGGAATGTCACATCAATAATTGTGTAATGAAATGTAATTGATTGGTATTTTGTCAACAGCATACCTAACAATACATAGAAGGAACAATCACCACTAAACAATACAGGACAATTAGGAACAAATGCAAGTCACATCTTTGTCAGGTGATCATTAAGATAAAAAGTAGGAGGCCTAGCATCCAACCTTGAGGGACCACATTTCATTTTAATGAGCGCTAAACACAACATTTAAGGTTAAACAAATGGAAAACACGATAAAATAAAGTCCATGTTTATTGAAAAAGGTAATAAGCTATATTGATTTATTTCATAAAACACTAATAAATTTTTGTAATGCATTATGGTAATGTATTGTCAGTTAATTGTACTAACAGTAGAGTTATACAGGTCTACTTAATATAACATAATACATGAATGAAGGAAATTTCGTGACGCTCTCTCTCTCTCTCTCTCTCTCTCTCTCTCTCTCTCTCTCTCTCTCTCTCTCTCTCTCTCTCTCTCTCTCTCTCTCTCTCTCTCTCTCTCTCTCTCTCTCTCTCTCTCTCTCTCTCTCTCTCTCTCTCTCTCTCTCTCTCTCTCTTCCTCTCTCCCTCTTTTTTTTATAGTAACTACCCAAAATAATTGTATTTAGTCCATCAAATAATTCTCAGTTATCAACCAGCTGTCCTCGGTTGAGTTGGCAAGCACTACGCAGGGGTCCAATTCGTGATTTCGATCGATCTTTCTAGCGATGGGTGTCCTTTATAATTGGGCGATGTGGGGCATTCAATATCTAATTGAATTCTTTAAGTAGTGCTTCCTAACATTTTATCTCTGGAGGAGCTATATTGCAGAGCACCGGCGGCCAAGCAAGAGAACTTGTCATGAGAGTGCCACTTATAGATCTATGACCCTATTAAGTTGAATATCAAACGCTTTAGTATTTACGCCATTTATCCGTATGAGGGTTTAAGGCAGTGGTATGCAGAACTTGTGCTTGGCTCCCCATGTTGGTCCTGCAATTTGATAGTGTGATTTCCGTGATATTTATGTTTTCCCTTAGCTGCCATTTTATTAAAATCGATCTAATGTTACTCCCAGGTAGTGCGAGTGTTCATTCAGATGCGGCTTAACACCATTAAAATATTATGTTTAGTTTCTAAATAGCTAGTTTTTTACTTAGGTGGAAGAAGGTCTCTTATGTTTTTGATGGGTCTTCCAGGATTGTATCTGGTAAACGTTGTTTTGGTATGTTTTAGGCACTTTTATGTTTTAGCAATATCATCAGCGTAAATAGACCTTCTGGAATCTGTATAAGGGATATCCACAGCATACACATTAAACAATATTTGATCTGCAAAAGTGCAGAATCCTGGGGAAGACCTTACTTGAGCTGTCTAAAAGAACTTTCCCCGCGACCAAGGTAAAGTTTTACTAACTCTGAGATTCACAAAAGAAATTGACACGGAAGGGAGTTTTAACTAACAGGCCATACACCACAGTGTATGTGTGATAAGTCGATGTGAAATCTAAAAAGGCTGCAGATATTTTTACCCAGTTTCTAAACCCACCATCAATAAAAGATCTCAGAACTAGAACCTGATCGCTAGAACGAAAACCAGCTGGCTCAACTAGAGCAGTTAATCAAGGACGGGAGATCTGTTGTATATAGTATTTCTAACTTCTTATAACAGACACTCAGAAGATATCTAGGACGATAGACTTCAACTTGATCTGGATCTTTCCCTGGCCTCAGAACAGCTAAAAATGTAGATAGTTTTAATGTTTTTCGGCAATTTTTCCCGTAAATATTATTGTATTGAAAACTATTAGAAGCCATTGTTTTACTTTGCCATCAGCATTAATACACGGGAAATACGTAATTCAGCTGCTTTCCCAAATGACAGAATATGGATCGCTTCATTATGCTCTTCTTCGTGGGGAACAACTCTGGTCGATGACCGTCACAACATGTGATGTTCCAGCTGTGTCATCTGCCAAACAAAAAAAAATGTGTTATAATTCGTTTCATGCTTATGATCACTGTTGTGTCACAAAAAAGTGTCTTAAAATCTGAGTATCAAATATGAAAAAAATCATATGACGATAAACACTACTAATAAAACGTCGATATTATTGTAAGCCTTATAGTTTTTATATAGCAAGCTGGAATTTTGCAATGAACTAATAATAGAAATCCAAACTGATCTAGAGTCAAATAAAGTTTATCATTTACGACCTGTCCAATTAAGGTAGAGGAATCAGCTAAGTGATGTATTATCGACAATCTGGTGTCAAATAATGTGTTTGTAATCACTCAGGGGTAGTAGAATCTAATTAATTAGTAGGACCAGTGGAGCGGAACGTACAGATTGACAGGGAACTGTGAACTGGGATTGATCACATTGTAAAACGATAATTGTTCTTTGAATCTTCATTGTTTGGTTTTGAGAAGATTTCACTCTATCTGTATGTTATATACGTTTCATTCATATAGCCTATAAAGAATTATTAATATCTATAGAAATCTTAAATGAATGGTTCAGAGTTTACTACGGGTTTAGATATCCTTAAAGTTTACCTGCAAACCGAAACACCAACAACTAACTACTGGTAGACTAAGTTAGCTCACAAGCCCTTGGCTTCTAGCTCTATTCTCTCTCTTTCACAGTCTCTGGTTTCCTAACCATTAAAATTTCTATATCGAATCCCGAAACTTTTAGGTATGTGGTTTGTTTAGCACAGCGGTATTACTATGGTTTACTTGTTCAACATTCAATGTTATCAAGCTATTGAACTGATTCTCCTCTAATCATGTAAAAGACATTTATGTCAATTATTTATAAATATGAAAGCCGAATACCACTGGCTGACTAATCAGAGTTATTCAAAAACTATTTTAGACCATAACACTTGGAACAAATTTTCTTTATATTCTGTAAGTGACGAATAAGAAAGGATTTTCAAATATTTTCTCTCGATAATCTAAATTGAGGTGGTTAATTAATATCCCGATGCCAACCAATAAGAGCCTTTTTATCATCCACCATAGGAATGATATAGGACGGTGCAACTTGACATGAGATGTTATTTTTTAACGTTGTAAGCGTGCAATGGGAAGAAAATTAACAAAACTACGTGAGTGACGGGGTGGGCTCGCGAAATCTGCATTTACTTTAGAACTATATAAGAAAATCATATTGTCGCCATTATACTCTTATTTTATATTAAGTAAGCTATCTTATAACAAGAAATACAAGTTTAACTGTTACTTAATTGTTGTAACAGCATCGTATTCAAAATTGTAACAGGCAATTTTAATTGGCCGGTATTATATTAAATTATAGGTAATAAATAATTAATAAACACATACTAGGGTACACCCCATCTTTAGCTGTGGTTTTGACACCTTGTACTTCGACCTCGGACTGCGATTGAGTTAACTTTAGTGGGTCTGTAATATGTAAGACTATTTAAAGCAACATAACCAATATTTATTTTAATTAGTTTTGGATTTTTTGTTAAATAGTTTTTGTTAATTAGTTGTATGTGGTTTTTATATAAAAGGATTCTCTAAAGGATAATTATAAAGGAATTTTATAAATGGCTTTTTAAGTGCATATCTAAAATTCAAAATATGCATCGCTAAAATTTCAAATTATTTAGGCATTCATAGTGAACAAATATTTTTTTACAGCTGTTTAAAAATACTTTTTGCGGAAAATCTTGCGGTTAAATCCACACTAACAATTGCAATCCAACAGCTGCAAGATTTATTAATTAAAGCACTCTGGGGATGGAAAGTCATTTAATCTTTTACGACCAGTGGTGTGAAGCCCAGGTAATTTTGTGAAGCTCAGTTTCTAATATTTTTCCCACTATGCTTAGACATTGAGCTCTGAAATTAATCTAATCAAAATATTTTATCTTTTTTTCAAGTCGAGCAATTCACTTAGACTGATTCACTTAGAGAATTAAATATATACTAAGTTACACCCATGCATGCTTCGCGTGCCGATCCCATCCCTCGCTGCGTGCGTGACACCTCGGTATTCATCCTCGACTTACGTCTTTTTACTTAATTCAATAATATTAGTTATTCGACTGTATTAAGCCAAATTAAAATATGTAAATTTAATAAAAAAAAGCTCGAATCATTTACTCTCTAAATAAAACACATAATTTAAGCCTATTCCAAAAGTTTGTATTGAATTTGTATTATTTAACAGCGGATTAAATAAATAAAATAACTACACTAGATTACCATTGAAACTTTAAGGCCAGTAGGTAGACCCATACAATCAATCATACTTACTCTCGCTCTAATATTAAGAAAGATGTACAACCTTCACAATAATTATACGTCATTATTTAATTTACATTCTAACAGCAGTTACAATTTCATAAATATCTTATTTACATTTGACTCCATGTTATTCTTAAGCCAATAAACGTACTTAGAGGGCTTCCCGTGCTCTGCAGGGTAAAAACATTTGACAAAGAAAACCTTATTGCACAACTACGAATAGGGGTAACTTTTTTGCCTCCTTAATCATTCAAGTTCATTGGAAAGAATGGGAAGAGTGTTGCGTTAGCACAAAACGGCTTCATGTATTACATATAAGGATAGGAAGATAGGCTATTAATTCACTAGAAGTTCCAGTGAAGAGTTTACCTCTATTTACTGATTTCACTACGGAGAATCGGGTGAAAGTAGAGTCTTTCGCTGTTGAGAGTCGCGTGATAGTTGAGCCACTCGCTGTGGAGAGTCGGGTAAGAGCCATTTGCTGCGGAGAGCCGTGTGATAGTAGAGTATTTCGCTGTTGAGAGTCCGGTGATAATGGAGCCTTTCACTGTGGAGAGTCGGGTGAGAGCCATTTGCTGCGGAGAATCGGGTGATAGTAGAGTCTTTCGTTGCGGAGAGTCGGATGGTAGTAGAGCCCTTCGCTGTGGAGAGTCGGGTGAGAGCCATTTGCTGTGGAGAATGGGGTGATAGTAGAGTCTTTCGCTGTGGATAGTCGGGTGATAGTAGAGCCTTTCACTGCGGAGAGTCGGTTGATAGAAGGACCGTGCCTACAGTACGCGTTACTTTAACACTGCTTACATTAATGAGCTGTGGTCATTGCCTGAATAAAATGTAGGCAACTTGTAACTGATGATCATTTTGATTTTATATACGTAGTTTTACTCTTTTCATACTATTTTTTAAAAACTGCAAAATGTGACACATAGTCCGTTAGGTAATACTTGCTTTTATACGATAAACAATATATTATAATATTTTTAAAATAGTTCCTTGGTTATCATAAGACGTTTTGGTAGAAAATTAAGTTTATGTTGGTTTGTTAAACTTTTTGTTGTTGGATTGGTTTGTTTTTGGAATTTTAGTTTGTTTTTAAAATGACTAAAAAGTCGAAAAGTGTTGTAATTTAAAGTCAAATAAATAATATTTTTTTAATGTTGCTCAATTAATCGTTATTTATTACTTAATACTATGAAACTGCCTTCGTTATTTCATTCAATATTAATCTCATTTATGTATTTACTCTTTTAATTGGGCAGATAAAATTGTTATTTTTGTAGCAAAATGTGAATGTTGTTCTAGGTGCCCTAAAATAGTAAAACCAATATCAGGAATCACAATAACAATGCCTCTTTCTTTTTCTCAACAAGAAAATTATGTTATCAGTTATTGTTTAGCCACGGAAAGTAAAAATCATGCTGACTTTAAATTTCTTATCGTTCGATTTTCATCAGGATGACTGTAGTGGACGATCAGCACAAAGGTGTGGTCAACACGGGCTTCACTCACTCAGAGGAGAGACAGCGTAAGGTCAGCATCAACTCTGATGCCATCCAAGCCGACGAGGAGCGTCAGCGCAAGATCAGCAGCGGCAGCCATGGACTCACCTACAATCGACAGTTACACAATGGAGACAAACATCACTACGTGGGTGAGTACCGAGTACCACATATGTAATGAATGTACAAAATGTATTAAGAGAAGTAAGTTAGTAAATGTTTCCGATGTATGTTCTCTCATTTCAAAATAATATCTATCTGTTGTTTATTGTATAAGCAAGAAAAAGTTAGAAAGAAGCATTTTTAAACATTTGAAGTACACGACTGTATTTAATATAGGAAGTTCTTATTGAAAGGGGGTAGGGAAAATAATAAAGTATTATTTGTCTCAAATTTAATCCCTAACACACTGTTCAAACTCCCCGTACACGCCTCTAACTCATTACTTTTCACACTCTTTCTCTTAGACCTCAGCAATTTGTTTCTCTGATATCCCTCCCAATATAACTCTCTAACCTTTTGGTAAAACACCCCTTCCAATACACCATCCCTGCCTGAATGGTCTTAAAATCCATCCACCACACTTAAACATCACTTTTACCACCCCTCCACTCTTCTTATGTAGGGAAAGCACACATTTAGGATCCAATTTGAATCAACTCAAATTTTGGGATTAAATGGTATAGTGAAAATATTATACTAGGTTATAGTGCCATAAACATATTTTTCTGTGAAAATGATCTACAAGCTTGTTTTGATGCTTTGTAGATCCCGGTTACAACCACTCTGACCACCTCCACCAGTTAGAAGAACGCCTACAGAAACACGCAGCTCAAGCTGACGTGTAAGTGTTACATTTTATTAATTCAATAGAATATGCCTACTACTAAACACTGTGCATTACTACTTTGTGTGTGTGTGAAATATAGCACTTGTAATTAAATTTATACTAACCACAAATGGACACTAATCTCCTGTAGTAAGAATATCGGAAATATAACAGTAACTGTTTAATTAATTATTGGCAAACATAACATGAAAACAAAACAAACATTTAAAACTAACTAATACAAGGTTGAATTACTCATATATTAATAATAAAAGAATACAATAATAGTAATGATAATAATATGATACAAATTATTATAAATATATCAGATATAAAAGGCGTTTTCAAAATCAAAAAACATTGCTTTGATACAAAATAAAACAAGTTGGTGGGAACATAAAAGTCTTAACTTTGTTTCACAAAGAATCTAAGACTTGCGATAAGTCGTCAATCCACTGGATTTGTGTAAGATCTATGTTTGAGCATCGGATTTGCTGGCATTCGTCAGATTATTTCTTGTTCTTCTACGAATAAAACGAGAAGAAAACCGTCTCGTTGGTTTCTGTCGAGAGTATTTTCATCATTACTGTACGCAAAATTTCTTATACTGATTTATTGTACGATCAAATTTTTGTACTTGAATGTAGACTATTTATCCTGTAATTATAAACAAGTAGTATTGTTCCAAATTATTTATTTCTAGAAAAAACAACTCAGATAAAGACAAGAATGTGTTATTAATGGCAATAAATGAATTAGAAACGTAATGTGCTAGAACAGTAACTCGACTGGAATATAGTAAAGATGAAATAACAACAGTTCATGAGATAACTAAATACACGTTTAACAAGAAATGGACTATACAACAACAAAAAAGCCATCATAATTATATTTTTTAAATGTCGTGCAGTATTAGATGAAAATATATTAAAATCCATTTTGTAGCCCCTGAACTGTTGTAAATAGACTAAAATAGGTGTACTTTACCTTCACGTCAAACAGTTCACAGTGTGTGAGGTGAGAATACCAACTACTGTTCGAAAATATATTAGTACAATATCTCGAACAGTAATATGAATGTTAAGAGATACAGTCAGAGCTGAAAGGTCAAGAAGATTATAATCAGACCTTATATTTAGTTTGTTTTTGTCAATTTAATAGTAAACCTGTGGTCCTAAAAATATAACACTCTAATTTTAAGCTTTATTACGTATACTAGGGAATACAAATATACTTATTTTTACCGTATTTTACTATCAGTATCTTTTTTAGTCAATAAAATGTACTAAATTATTTATTTTATTTTCTAACAAGTAATCTACAGTATAAGTTAATATAGTTTAATATAGCTTATGGATCTGAATAAAGAATAGTTGAAATATTACTTTTATTTGATAATATTAATTAAATGACTACAAACTGGTTAATTCTCACGTAATCCTCCAATCATCTGCTGTATAGTTAATATAAATAACTTAGTTTGAATCTTTACATCGACAAGTCGCAAATAATTTTAGAAAATAAAATCATATAATACGATCACTGCCAAACAAATTTATAAGTATTGAAAATTTTTTTAAAGTTAACCGTATTAGAGTAAACTGCAAATAAATATTATTAGTGGGTATCAATAGTAATTTTCTTTTAAAATAGCCCAAGAACTGGAATGTAATCTGTTTAACACTTTAAACACTATTATGTCATAATGTAAATTACTGTTATGTGTTACATCATGGCTATCCAAATATAACTAGACCTCTACTAGCCATCAAACAGCGTCCTTGCTAGTTCAGAGTTCCCTTTGCACAATGGTACATAATTGTGAATAAAACTTTTATTTGATCAAATATAACTACGCCCCTACTAACTATCAAACATCGTCCTTGTTAGTTCAGAGTTCCCTTTGCAAAATGATACATAATTGTGAATAAAGCTTTTATTTGATCAAATATAACTACGCCCCTACTAACTATCAAACATCGGGCGGGCATCACTTGCGCAGAATGCAGAAAGCCAGGTAGAGGCTTTCCATCTTTTGCGCGGAGAGCTATAGAGGACCCCCAGATAGGTTCCATCATTTGCGCTAAACGGCGGTCTCTTTGAAATATATATCCTATTGTTTTCTGTAGTGTGGAATTTAGTTATAAACAGTGAATGGAGCTACGAGATGAAAACTCAATTCATTTTTAAGTCGATAGGCAATCATGATACCTTTAACACTTGAAATATAATCCATGCATCATTAGTGGGGCAATAAATATCCATTGTAAATGTATAGTTTGTAAGTTCAATATATAAAGACATTTTGTATCCACAGAGGCAGGCGATCATCATAATAGACTAAATTCTGTGGTTTGATTCCAGTTTGAAATGGATTACTCGGAGGTTGTGCAATCCCTGTTATCGAGGATCCTGACATTCGGCTTTCTACATGCTTGTAAAACATATTGCGAACGGTCTTATGTATTGTGTTATTTTCTTGTTGAGTTTTTGTCAGTAAAGTAAATTATTTATCGGGAAGACCATTAGATGCTTCACTTTCTATGAGAGTCAGTGCTTAAACAAAATTATTAAGTATATACTGTACAGTAAAAAAATAACTCTTGCAAAAAAAGAATGAGCAATTTAATAGCTTGCTTGTTCACTTAAAAAAAAGACAGAAAAATCTAAAATAAAATATATTTTAACTAAGAGTTATGTGAAAAAGACAATTTTGAAATAGGCTAACAGATTGGATTAAAAGACTGACGTTGCAAATATAAAATTCATTTATTGAACAAATTGAATATTTCTTATTTAAAAATGATGATAAAAATATCCAATAAGAAACCTGCTTGTAATGAATCTAATTACTATTTCGGATAAGATACAGGTCATTTATAATGTAGAAGAAATTACCAGCTTTGGCTATGATGATGATTAGCCATAACACTGCTTAACTCCTTTCGCCGTGGATAAGAGAAGACCACAGGTTAACATAAATAAACAAAAAATATAGAAATATAGTTTTATTCAGTTATTTATTCTCAGCTTTTTACACATGCTTTGTATGACACACATTTAACAAAATCAAGCCTGTCAATTTTCCTAGACTTCATTTGTTCCAGCTTCTGTTCTAGGAACTGTTGTTTCTTATGAGTTTTTTTGTCATTTGTGCGACGGTGGCCTTCATGCTTACTGTTCATCAACACATAAGAATCTATTTGAACCATCTTCAAACATTTGATGAATTGAAAGATATTGGGATGAGGCGAGGGGCATGCAGCGTTGAATTTAGAGTGAAACCCTTCACAGGCATTTGTGGTTCTCCAAAGTTCTGAAGATGGAGAATGCGTATACTCCTCGACTTTGTGGAGTACGGAAGTTCTCACTTATTTAAACAATGAGAGTATTTAAAAAGAAGTAAATTTGAATATTACCTTAATAATAAAAATTAATAGCGGTGAATTAAGAAACATTGCTTTTAGCGAGTATAATTGAAGAAATAAAGTAACTAAGATAAGATCACTACTGTAACTATGGTGTGATAAAGAGCTGTATGTTCTTCATTGAGTGACTGAAGCACTCACTGGATACGTTGTTGTGGATAAAGTTCTGAAAATATTATTTTTTCGAATATGTTTTATTTCGTACTTAGAAACAATTTTAAAGTTTTGGCAAGTTTGGAATCTGTGGTGGGAGAAGTTAATATTCTCTCTTCTCCTCACGCAATTTTTTTTGCGTTTATGATTACTTGCTTAATTCAACATGCTAAATATTTATTTTCTAATACGTTCTTTTTTAATATTTTTTTTAAATCAACGTCGGATGGATCGCAAAGTATTCGGTGACCCACTACCAACTCTACTAATCGTTCATCATCTGTGAACGAATTCTTAGACAGTTTAAAGGAAAATAAAAACAATAGTACACAAACCAAACAAATAACCACTCGAACAGAACGACAAGATCACTTCGCTATCTCGTAGTGGACAGCGGGGTAGACTCCTCTAGAACAGACCTTGCTAGCCACAGTCAAACCCCTTTGGCGGGGTGCAGCCTACGATTCCTAGGAAAACACTCTGACGTAGTACTGTGTATTGGGCGCTCTGCGCACTCCACTGCGGAGAATAACGCGCAGTTAGGATAACGGGCCTGAAATAGATAAATCAATGATTGGACAAACAAAACAAAGGTTAAACCAATTATTACGAGCGAGAGGTGAAACACACACGACTAATTGGGGGAGTTAAGGTTGGTTAGTAGTGTACACAAATGGAACTTTATCGTTTTCCGATAACCCAATTATAGTTTGTTATGTTTCTGTTGATCATTGACTAATTAACTAAGTTAATTTCGTGAATCCCTCCATGAACTATACATCTATTGAGCTTCAAAATTATCGCAGTGAAAAATTTAAAGAAAGATTTGCTGGCCTAATATTCGTTAAAAGAATTTAAAAACATTGCTTCTATATAATCAACTAAATCTAATCCAAACTTTGTACGATCAATAAACTAAGTGAGGTATATAGTGTAAAAACAGACAGCCAAATTTGAAACGTTCATGACACGATAAGTGAATAAGTTGAAATAATAAAATATATAACATAAATATCGGTATTAGGTGTATCTTTGGAAATTATTGGGACAAATATTACAGCCAATTACATTAAAGCAGATACCTGATGTACAGTTTCGATATTAAATAAATGTGAATGTGATTTATGTTCATACTTCTTTGTCCCTATGTAACTGTCTTGAAGTTCGGACATGATGTTAAACAACCAAATGTTTGTTGTGATAAAACAAATTAATTGGTTATATCGTGGTTTGGAATACTTATGGGACTGACAATAATGTATGTGTCTGTTTCAATAGATAATAGCATTTACCATAGAATTAAGAACACTGTCCACTCATGTGGATTCAGTGAAACCGGCTTTCCTGCTCCGTGAAATTAGTTTATGTTCGGTTTTTACAGGTAGCGTCAGGGGTCTCCCTCTCTATATCATTACAAGAATGATTAGATCTCTCTCTCTCTCTCTCTCTCTCTCTCTCTCTCTCTCTCTCTCTCTCTCTCTCTCTCTCTCTCTCTCTCTCTCTCTCTCTCTCTCTCTCTCTCTCTCTCTCTCTCTCTCTCTCTCTCTCTCTCTCTCTCTCTCTCTCTCTCTCTCTCTCTCTCTCTCTCTCTCTCTCTCTCTCTCTCTCTCTCTCTCTCTCTCTCTCTCTCTCTCTCTCTCTCTCTCTCTCTCTCTCTCTCTCTCTCTCTCTCTCTCTCTCTCTCTCTCTCTCTCTCTCTCTCTCTCTCTCTCTCTCTCTCTCTCTCTCTCTCTCTCTCTCTCTCTCTCTCTCTCTCTCTCTCTCTCTCTCTCTCTCTCTCTCTCTCTCTCTCTCTCTCTCTCTCTCTCTCTCTCTCTCTCTCTCTCTCTCTCTCTCTCTCTCTCTCTCTCTCTCTCTCTCTCTCTCTCTCTCTCTCTCTCTCTCTCTCTCTCTCTCTCTCTCTCTCTCTCTCTCTCTCTCTCTCTCTCTCTCTCTCTCTCTCTCTCCCTCTCTCTCTCCCTCTCTCCCCTCTCTCCCCCCTCCCCCCTCTCTGTCTGTCTGTCTGTTTGTCTTGGTTTCTATCATACGCTAAAGTGACTAATCTGAGGTAATATTCCGCCAAACAGTCATCCAAGCGCTTATTCTAAGCCAATAACCGTTAGATAGAAGCACAAGCACGCGTTGTTTTCATAGTCAATTTTAGTGGTTTTGACACTTTCTTCTTCCAGAACTAAGAGCTTCCATTCCAAGGCGTAACTGTCCTATTCCAAAAATTCTAACTTTTTTCAGGTCCTGGTGGTTCCTACTATGCACCAAGTGCCGACAGAAAGAGACAGGGCCAGGATGGGAGCCTTCCTTCTGGCAGAGCGTATGTCCTTATCCTTTCTGCCCGACATACCGACACATCGCTCGCTGCATCGCGTTGATCCTTTTGGTGCTCCTGGCATGGGGCGTCGTATTCTCTGTTATCGGGGAGGACGCAGCTCCAGGGGGTCAACTCTTCGACATGGCCATGCTCTTCATCTTCGCCCACTTTGGCGGCTACGTGTTTCGGTTACTCAACTTGCCAGGGCTGGTCGGCATGCTTGCTGTGGGTGTTGTTTTCCAGAACATCGGCATGATTAACGTCCATGGGGAATACATGCATGTTGGCGCCGTACTGAGGTGAGAGTTGGTTAAATATGTATAGTAATGTTTGTGAATGAGACTAGGCTGGAGGCCGAGGCTACGTATCCCTTTCAAGGTCGAAGCCCAAGAGACTCAAAAAAGACAAATTCTATGTTAAACAATTCCAGCGAACCAGGTACATGATTCTCATATCTAAGGAATTTATGAAGTAGACCATGTAGTCTGAGGATAGTAAAAATGACTTACTGGAAATAATTGATTGCCACAGTATTGTATAATACGCTTATTTTATCTTGTTTAACTTTTAACTTGTTTGCTAACATAATATGTCAATTAACAAACAACACAGTTTTAAGCACAGCTTAGTTCCAAAGTTCTAATTAATTGATTGTTATTTATAATTCGGCATTATTGAAGTAATGTAAGAAGTCCTTAAACCTTCTCACGTTTTAACCCCTCCAGGCGGATTGCCCTCGTGATCATCCTGTCGAGAGCCGGCATGGACCTTGACCCTGGGGCAATGAGGAGGTTGTTCTGGACTACCCTGAAGCTGGGGTTGGTGCCTTGGTTCGTCGAAGCTGGGGTCATTGTGCTTTCTAGCTATTACTTCCTTGGATTGCCCTGGATGTGGGCCTTACTTACAGGGCAAGTGTTCATTTTTAATTTATATTCTAATTAAAATATATATTAAATTGCATTTACTTTGGCCCAACTATCCATACGCAAATTCTAATTATCAGAAAATTAAATCAGATTTGGTTAAATACATATAACATTAATCATTTAGCAGTAATCATGTATCTAATTACATTAAGACTAATTTAGTAATTCTTTCTACCTCTGCCATTCCCCACCATACGTCTATTTTTATAGTTTACTGGTATTGGCAATGAATACAAACTCTTGTATTCATTGGTATTGGTGAAGATACGTAACTTTGGGGATGGTGGCTCCGGCTCACAAGTGAATCAGCTCACTGAACACACTCAATTGAACCAGTTCAGTTCGTTAACCAATTGATACCAGACATCCTTAACCAATCAATAAACCCAGCTCGTCTGCACTGTTTTGGTTAAGAATTATCGTTGAACTATTGTTATATTATTAATAAGCAAAATTAGGTCTATTGTGATAACTCAGTATAGACAATTATTTTGTAATTAATTGTATAGTTTTACATGTTAGGTTTAAACAAATTAATGGCATGTAGTCAGTTCTATCGTATTCACTTTTATAAGCATAACACGCAAAATTCAAATTTACTCTCTACGTAACAAACCAGCCGTATTGGTCGTATTATATTATTTTTATTATTGTATACTATCATTATAGTACTATAAGCTTTTAAATACTGAGGAAAAATAATGACAGCTAATTGTTGATATTTTTGACTTAAATTCATTTTTATATTTAGGCTATTTACAATTAAAAAAAACAAGTTCTATGAATTTTATTAATTTTTTTAGGTTTGAGAGTTTTCTTTCATCAGCCAGGTTAGATTATGTTTTTACTTCATTCAGATGTTTGCACTTAAGTTTGCTCATATTATATTATAGTATTTATGTATGAATGGTGACCTCAAAACAGGATTTTCCTGTTATAATCATTTTATAACACATAGCCATATAAAATGAACCAGAAACCCCCACCACTGGCATTTTTATTTTTTCTAGGTCATACACACTTTAAGCATGTTTTAATACTAAATTTGTAAACAATTATTTTTTTAATAGTCAAATACTAATTTTCATGTTTTTTTCAGGGCTATCGTAGCTGCTGTCTCTCCCGCAGTCATAGTCCCTTGCCTGTTCCGACTCCGTAACAAAGGTTACGGCGTGGCCAAGGGCATTCCTACCGTAGTAGTTGCCGTCTCAGGTATAGACGACGCCGCATCAGTAGCCGCTTTCGGCATCATACAGAGTCTCATGTTTTCTGAACGTAAGTAACTTCTACAGAATACTAGCAAGAGAAAATCAGTGAGCAAGTACAGGCTCTCTTGTAGAACACACCTAAGGAGTTTATTCAGCCGAAATGTCGACCTAAATCTGTAGTTTGTCATGACATTAAAATTAAATCTAGTCAGTGGTAGTGGTTTATTTTTCCCCAGAGCAAGTGAGAGGGTAAGATCATCTATCTCTTTCGCTTCCTTACCTTATATCACCCTTATCTTCATCCAACAGACGGGGAGAAGTGCCACTAGCGCTTTCTATGGTTTTCATGACCAACTACAGAGTTAGGTCACATTTTTGGCTGACACTTTTATCCAGTTTGTGCTCTTCTTATAGAGTTTGTATTCATGGACTTGCTTAAGTAGCTTAATTTTCTTTTACTTGCAAACCATAAAAATAGTGCTACATTTAATAAGTAGTAGAAAGATAATAAAACAATAATACACTGTCAAGAGACTTTCTCACAGAATAGAATAGATAACTCACATCTTTAAGTAGTTTATCTACGCTATATTTGTTATTAATCAGTTTTGTAGTGCAGGAAGGATTTGGATCTGGCCATCTTCACTTTCTAAAAGTTCATAATAACAAATAAATCACATCCTACAAATTGTTGTTTTTAGTAATACGTATAGAGTACAGATCTCAAATAGGTTTTCCTAAAAAAAAAATGTTTACAAAAGAATTGTATTCAATTGACCGTTACAAAATTACCGTTATACAAACATTTTTCAGTTACTTTTCACTTTGTGATTTACCTTATAATAATTTGCTTTATAACTAGGATTATTAAAATGTTCCAAAAAACAAAGTCATTCTTATTTACTCCAAAGACGTTCTACTGGTGGTACTAGACGCCCTAAGAATTCGAAGCCAAGTGTAAAAATAATGGGTAATAAGATACTCCTTTTACCTCTTGTTTTCAGATTCGTTCCTGTACAATCTGGCATTGGGCCCTGTCTCAGTAATTGTGGGTGTAGGATTTGGTGTTTTCTGGGGATTGCTATCAAAGTACATTCCAGAAAAAGGAGACGTAAGTACTCCGTTAATGTAGAATAATGTATTAATTAATTAGACTTTAACCTATACATTAATTTACAAATGTAGTAAAATAAATATTGTACTTTATATAGTTTGATAATAATTCTGTGAGCATAAATATTGTATACACGTTATTAAATAAAAACAATTAATGTTAGTTATGAATTGACTGTCTTAATTCGAAATTATATGAATATCACATGTTTTTGGTAATTACATTAGACAAATGTTTTACAGTTTGAAAATTGACTTCCACATCAAAGACTGTTCAGCACTTCGCGAATTAAAGTTCCTAAACAACAAAACGTATGAATGTCAACAATGTTCTAGCTTTTGCCCATTATTATATATAAATTACAATGTACAGTTGGTGAGTTCAGTCACTACTGCTAATGTAAACTATATTCACATCGGATGGATACATTGGCGCTCCATTTTGGACTTTAAAAATAGCTGATAATTAGAGAACAAAATCTAACATTGGATGTACAATCTGGCTTTGTGTAATAAAATGTACTTTATACAGGTATAAGGACTTTACACATGGACAATACAAGCTATAATGCACAGTTCTTCGGGAGGTTGATACAAGATCACATGACTAACTCAATTATTTACCATTTCAATTCCTAATTCGTACAAAGAGAGGTTTGCTTATTTATGAACATTATTTCTCTTTTTTTTACTTTATTGAAGTAATATAATTGATAAAGTTTATGGGTTTTTATAGTGCTAATAGAAATAATGTCAATGTTCTAATAAATTAGGGTTTAAATATTGTCGGCTCAGTGACTAAGAGATGACTAAGACTACCAACTGCGGATTTAGATTCCAGGATTCAATTCTCTAACTGACCTAGTGGTCAATAATTCTGTAGTTTATTACATTTTTTAACGCACAGGTCAGTGGTAACAGAAGTTTTTATTTTAAGAGAATAATTGGATTGGAATTTCTGAATGAGCTGTTCACACGTGCTAGCTGAAAATGTTGTATTTATTTATTTCCTTCACTACAAGTTTTCGAGCCACCTGCTGCACTGTTAATAATCAGTAAATACCATAATACTAAATATACTATAAAATAACAATAATTTCTAAGTTATAGAATTGCACAAAACTTAATGGTATCAGGCATGTCACAAAAAGAGATGAAGTTGTGGGTTAACGTAGCTAGGCCATGTCACAAATGAAAAAGCAAAAATAAGAATTGAAGCAGAATATAGTGTTATTGACGATATAAAAGAACCCCGATTAAAGAAGAATGGACATCTGCAAAGAATAGAAAGAAATAGGCACACACTATAAGTACAAAAATAGAAGCCGACAAAAATAAAAAAAGGACATCCAAGAAAAACTTTTATGTTACAATGAAAGAAATGAAAAAAGGGATCTCCATGTGATAACTGGCAGGATAACAATGAATAGTACACTGAATATGAGAAGGGATAACTTATAATTAAGTAAAACTGACAGAAAAAAAATATTTTGTACGTTACACTGACTAGGGGAAACATCCAGCAACACTACATCTGATCACTAAGAAATTTTAAATTAAATTTTTCGAAGAAAAAACACTTTATACTACCTGCTTGATTTGATTGATTCTGTTACTAGCCATTTGTGGTTCCACTGCGCATCCTCATGCTCATGGGAGGAGGACTTATCGCGGTGTTCGGCAGTGAGGCGATAGAATTGGACGGAGCTGGACCCCTAGGGGTTGTAGCGGCTGCTTTCATCTCTTCCTGGGTCTGGTCCACTCAGGGGTGGGAAATTGAGGATGTAAGTTTATATAGATTTATAACTGTTTATGTTCATTTTTTTAACTTTTAATAATAACAAATATATAATGATTTGTTTGTGTATTTTATGATTTGGAAAGAATTAGCTGTACTCCGTTTTTCTTTTTTTTAAATGAAGGGAATATGTATTAATTTTGAAACTATAGTCTAGTTTAGATGAAATGATAATATAATTTCATGGTCTTCTTTCACATAACTTTCTTTGAGTAACTATTTAACTATACTCAACTAGGGGACAATCTGCATACTTCTTGTGCAAATCATAACACTACAGATGTACAACACAACATTTTAGAGCCTAAACTTATAGCATTTTTTTTCTATATACCAAGGAATCATATCTTTAAGTTTAGGGGCGTAGTTAGGGACATCCTGAATATTTTTAATTGGCTTAAACCTAAATGAATATTCTGTAGGTGAATACATTTTTTATTTGCTATTTTAATAATGTTAAATTGAATTAATTAGGTCAATATGAATTCTTAGTTTTTAGAGACTGTGGGGACCTCATTTTTTTAACTATTCAAAGATATGTTAGGATTCAGGAAATTAATGGTTTTCCACCTCCATCACTGGAAATTAAAATGTATAGTAAACCAAACAGATTGTTCTCCTGAACTGATAAAGAATATAGTTTCTAATCAGTTGTATAGTGCAACAGCAGGTTAAACTTGAATGGTTTCATTATAAATAATGTTGAAATACTGATCAATTTTATTACAGAACCCAGTACAGACAGCTTACGAGATATTCTGGATGGTGTTTGAACCGATATTATTTTCACTGACAGGAACCCAGATTCGATTACAAGAGATCGATCCAAACACCTTTACTATAGAGGCTATATGCATCATTGTGGCAGTGATTGTAAGTACATATGATGTACTTATGAGTAGTTATCATCGAGTTAGTAAAAATAAAGAAACCATTTTTAATTCTTATTATAAATTTTAACTATAGTTCTATTCGGCAGTAGTTAGTTTTCTGAGGAAAAAGGAGAAAAGTGTTTTTGAACTAAAAAGTTGTGTAGTTATACACAATAAGTAAAATCCAAGCTTAGTGTTTTTATTTATTTTAACTATAGAAGGGCTAGTTTTTATATATTATATTATGCTTTTAACTATTATCTTTTGATATAGTAACATTTTAAAACTTTAATATCATGTCTTAAGACTCCTTAAACAGTTAAAACTTTCAAAAAATGTTCTTTCAGTTTCAAACAAATTGGCCTTATTAAATTGAACATTAAAAAGGTTTATTTAATGTGAATGGTTATGAAAAATAACAACCTCTAATGCAAATAAATGTACAATGAGAGGTTGAAAAAAAAACCTGCAGAGGTAATGAAAAACATATTAACCTAATTTATTAACTTTAATCTTAATTGTTTTATTAACTTTTTATGTTTGTTGGTTATTTAACTGTATAATCAACATTCATCTAGCAATTAGAATTAGATTAAAAGGTGAGCTACTAAATAGCAGAGAGTATTAATAAATCTACGATACAATACAATGTTTCTCATCATAAATCATAGTCATATTGTTTAGTCATATTGTTTATTCATATAATGGTTAGTGTACAACAGTTATTTTTGCATGTTTGTTAATCTTTGTTTAAAAAGGCATTGCCGTTGGTTCAATAAATAAATAAATACGGTAAGACTTACTCATTTGCTATTGAGAACAAACACGCACTCTACAAGAGGAACTTGACAAATTCAAAGCTTAAGGAATGGCGAAATTTATATTTATCCACAAAAAGTATATAATAATTTCTATTTAAAATTAGTTTGTTTTTCATTTGGGTGGGTTTAACTTAAATAAATTTGCAAATGTAAGGTGTTAAATTATTTTTGTCATTGTTTCTCAAAAGTATATTCTAATGGCTTGTTATTATAATATGTTAAAAACCAGGAGTTAGGAAAAAATACTTTAGAGATATAGTCCTAACAAAAACATGAAATGAATTGCTGAACTTCTCCTAAGCTTAAATATTGCGACATATGGATTATGGATGATGTCGATATAGGTGCTAAGAGAACATCTCTCAGTTAATGATTAGAGTTTTTTAAAAACTGTTAAGATGGAGGTGACCTCAAAACACATATTTATGTAAACTGGCGGGAAAGATTTTGCTACAGAATAAAAATGAAACAAGGTGGTTTTTAACTTCACCCCTAATTTTTCTTCATTATATAAGAAAGAAATGGCATTATTAAAATATACATCGCAAGACCAGCATCTCATTGATATTTTTGAACTTGACCTCCTTATATTAGACGTCAAAAGATTTCCAAAAATGTTGAGTATCGCGAAAGATAATGTTTGTACATGCTTAATTATTGGTGTGATTAAAAAATTAGTAAAATTGGGACACACTTAAAACCCTACCTGTATCATGTGAGATTACATAAGTTTAATGAAGGCCACTCTATGATCTGAATCTTAATCACTGTGTTATTTGTTTCAGTTGAGGCAGATAAGTACCGTGTTAGTTGCCATAGGAGGTACCCTGAATTTAAAAGAAAAGGTCTTCATTGCATTAGCGTGGATGGCAAAGGCCTCAGTACAGGTATAGTTCAAATATCATCACTAATGAGAAAATGTTATCATGGTTGGGTGGGTCAGTCAATTTCACTAATATAAAAAATATATACAGTTTATTTTTTTTCGAATTTTGTTCAATTTTGGACAGGAAAGGGCATTTTATTTAAAATCTGATTCCTTCTTCAATTATTAAGGTGTAGTCTATTTAAACCCACCTTAATAAACAGTATATTAAAGAATAGAAAGAGTTAATACTAAACATTTTAATAAATACTAAATTTACTGGCACTGGAGGCACAGTGCTGTAATCCAGCTACTTGAGGACAAAGTGTTGAGGAGATTGTAGGCAATAGGCTCTATGCTCGGTTCTCTTAATACCGACACGGCGTCCACTATCGACTATGGTTGCTATCGACGTGGACACTACTAGAGAAGTCTGGGGTGTCCATGTAGTCAAGGTTCAAATGTTATGTAGGGAAGAGAACTCAGTGTCAGGCTTGACAGTTAGCTGAAAATCGACCAATACTACGTGGTTCGGATTCCAGGTTAATCTGTAGGTCCCTTAGTTAGTTCCCCAGGCTATTGAGCTATTGATAAATAGATGTTTCTGAGGAACAGTTGACCTTAGTTAGTAACAATGACTACACTCATCACACTCATATCCACGTATCTTGACTAGCTGCGTATTATTAATGAATATTGAATACTGAAAAGCTTTAAGATATTAATAACGAATTTAAAAGACAAATTTGAACCTGCACACTAATTTATAGTGAACGACAAACATTCGAGTTTAGTTTACCGTAAAAAGTTAACTGACAATTTAGTACTAAACCAATTATATATATGACACATAAATAATTGGATGGAAACTCATAGGGTGAAAGTAGTAAAGCAAGACGTTTTCCTCTTGCAGTACGCAGAAATGTTATAACTCTTGAACGGTAACAATTGACGGTTTTTTTATTTCATTTGTTCATTCTATCAATGAGCTTAATAGACTCATTCTAACCATTCAGGAGTTTTTCGCATTTTTCGAAGAAATCTTCAAACTTCAACAACTCTATAGTGAACCCACGGAGACAACTTTATATATGAAAAAGAGTTGATTTTTGCAATATTATTATTCTTTATAATTCTATCCGATTAATTTCGGTTTATGTGTAGTATCTTAAATGTTTACTTTTATCAATTCAGTATTAAAAATTACAACATGTTGTTTGGATGGGTATAAATAAAAAAAAACTAATGTTCTTTTTTAACCAAATGTTTTGCAATACCACAAGGTTCAAGTTTGTTGAAGCTTCTCACTACATCTAAATATGATGTTGCTTTTGCTTAACAATATTTTTTCTAATATGTGTATGTAAAAATGCTTGAATATGTGCTAAAATATATGTGAATTGAATATATTTTAAGTAGATTTCCGTTAAATTCATGTTCGAATGGGATTGTACACTTTTTTACATATAAAGAGTTAATCCTGGTTATGCTATAGTTTAAATATTTTACATGTATCTAAATTAGTTATTATTCGTTTATTTACACAGTAAATAGAATTATTTTAAATAAAGGACATTATCAAGAGTATGGCTGTTTTATTCCACAGGCGGCTTTGGCACCTGTGGCGCTAGACACGGTGAGGAAGCTGGGCAGGACCGACGGGCCAGAGCAAGGATACGCTGAACTCGTCCTGATGATGTGTGTGTCATGTATCATGATCACGGCTCCTGTGGGCGCCATCTTGATCACTCTATCAGGTCCTCGGTTGCTGACGAAGACAATCCCTGGTCCTCCAGAAGGCTGGAGACGAAGCGCTCGTCCTTCCCTGAGAGACATCACCGTCATTGACGAAGGAAATGAGGCCGATGATATTGAGAGGAGGGTGTCTCACCACAGTAATATCTTCATGAACCAGTCACAAACCCCACCAAGCGTCGTCATCACCCAACAACCGTAGTATATGAATGGCCACCGTTAAAGTCTCCGAGACAAGCCGAGTTTCGAGTAAAATAACTAAGAAAATCTTGGAAATGTTGCAGATGTATAGTTTGTAGCACTTGAAAAGTCATTACTAGTCTATTAAGCTGTATTGCTGTTTGTTTTAACGGGGGGCTGGAGTAGTCGGCCATGTTGGATTTATGCTCCATAAGACCAAAGTTATATTGATATTTTATGTATTTGTCTAATATTTATATGTTTTATGTGCCATCTTGTAGATATTATAATTATTATGTTGATTGCTTAAGGTATTTTATTTTTATGTAATAACATTACTGTGATTGCAAAAATTAATCCAAATTAAACAAAGCAGGAAGTAGAAAACCCCTAAATGAACGTTGAGCATTAATAATTCAAGAATTGTTCAACATTCCATTGAAATCGTCTCATGAACAAACATTTTAAAGGAGTGGAGCTATATTTTGTGCCTTATTTGAAAAATTGTAACATCGGTCTTATAGAAGATAAATTCATTCTGGCCGAAAATCACAAGAATACCTCATTACTCCAGTTCACCCCTAAGTAAACCAGTACTTGATGGTTACTCAACAACTATAATGAAAATGATATTTTGATTTATTGCTAAACAAATCCGTGCCATAAAACTTTAAATGTGCGTATTCAAAGTAAGAGGCAACCTTAAATTATACTATAACAGTATAAACTGTTATATATGATGACTTTCTGTGGACTTGACTGAAAAGTAAGTAAGCATCAGTGTAAACTGGGTAGTATACATGTGTAATTGTTAACAAGTACTTAAACTACTTTTAATTCAGTTTACGTGTATGTAGTAACTATTGTCTTTTATTTGTTAGAAGACAAATAGAAGAATATAAATATATAATAATATGTGTAATATAGTACATAGTAAATATATTATTAGTTTGTAAATAAATGTATATACCATCTTCATGTAATATAGAGAAAATATGTCATAGCTGATTAATAATAAATTCCTTCAGTAAAGCCATGTTTTATTACATAAAGTTTAAACCAACCCCTAAAAAACTTGACTTATAATAAGTACTTTTAAAAGGTTTGCTTATAATGTGCGATTATCAAAGGAAACAAGAGTAATCAGTCATAAATGATCATTTATTTACTAGTATTTATCATACTTGCCCTTGTGAATGGAGTTTCATTCTTACTAACAATTTCATAATATTAAGCGTGATAGAAATATAAAACAAATGAACGACACATGACACAAACCTATTGTAATATAAGTACAGAATATACAGATGTTATGATAATCGAATCCGTTAATCCACCTTTACCATCCTCAGACAAGAGGGATTCACAAAGGAATGAAAATGGTGCCAAACTAACGCTGCTTGTATACTTGTAACAGCCGAGAAACTCATTACAGTCGGCGTGAACCGTTAAAATGGCGACAGCTGAAATATTGTTGTCACATACTATAAGCTGATGGAACCGTATCCGATAACTGCAGGATGAATTTTGGTTTTGACTGATTTGTCACCACATGGATTGAGGTTGAAGGCGTTACTGTAGCCTCTTTTTAATAACGAAGCATCCAGTAACAACTTCCTGCTCGATAATATATCTGACTACGACCCAAGGACAACCATTAACTTAAATTTGATCATTTACTTCACTATCACTGCTAAAGAAAAATTGTGGGACTGAATAGTAGCCAACAATGTTTATCAGTCCCTCTCCAGAGCAAACAAATAAGTGAATGAGAACCACTCTCAACACTTTCATCCCCTTGTTTCCGTTTTCTTTCTTTTTTTTTTTTTTTTTTTTTTCATTTCTGGTGATCCACTCTTCAAAACGTAGGCTACATATCCCGATGGTTTGTTGTTGTACACAATACGTTAAACTAACTTTGGTAACTATAAAACTTTACGATCATTTTGGCTTCCTTGATGTCAATTAGTAAGTATAGTCTGGCTCCTCGAACACTATTAGCTACTAGCACTTACTGTACTTGACATTTTAAATATTTAGTTTAACTAACTTCAATAACAATATAGAAACAAAAATATAGTTAATGCACCCAATAACATATTTGAGTCTATAATAATTAATCAGGAAAGAACCTTTCAAGATCCATAAATGTTGAACCTTATTCTGTCTATTTCTCATAGACTATTAATCTGTGCGGGGAACTTATCAGGCAGAGTAAGGGGGAGAACTAGTATAGTAAAGGATGGACGTTACTGATAAAAACTAACAGTCAAGGCCAGGATTTTAACCAGCTACCTTTAACCCAGGTTCAAAGTCCTGACGCCTTTATACTGATCGGCCACTGGGTCTCCCAATTATTGTAATAAAACTTAATACCAAGAAACAACCAAGTGTTGTGATATAATTTTCCTCTTAGTTCAAAAATACAAATACAATTCCGGCCTTGAAAATAACATTATGGTTTTTTACTTTGTTTAATTAATAAAAGTTTCTGTTTCCAACAATCTCAGGAGACCATCCTTGTAACTCAAGATGGAAAGTTGTTACGACCAGAACTTTGCCATCGGCAAACTTAACTACCAGACGTTCTCCAGATACACGCTGTAATCACTTTAGTTGAATAACTTGCCGAGTTCTGTTCTAAGTTCACAGATAATAACAATAAAGTATAGATATTGTTTATCTCATTCTCTACTCACGTTTATTGTATTCAGTATACACTCTGTTACGAGTTTGTTAATAATCTATAACTGTTTTATTGGTGAGCATGTATTAATTATTAATTGTGTTTTAGGCATTATAGCAGACACATTTGAGAAATCTGTTCACATTGACCCGTCTTACATTAAATAATTTATTTTCTGTAATATATAACCAACTATTTCCGTCTACACGGGATACTTTAAGTGAAGTAATACGAGAGGGTGTATTTTAAATTTAACTTTACTCTTTATTTAGAGTATTAATAATAATAATGTATATTGCGTCAAACCTCTAATGAGGTATTACAATATATAATACAAATTGATTTAAATCTACATATAAATTACAGTTGAATTTTAAAAAATCTTCAATGTTGTATAAACATTCTTCTAATAAATAGTTGCATATCATTTTTTTAAATTGTTTCATTTCCAGACTTCTTAATTTATCAGGTGATTTATTATACAATTTAATAGCCATAAATTCATGATTTTTGTGTTGTTGAGTTTTTACATTGTTTAATTTTCAGTTGATTCGAATTTCTTGTGTCGTACTTATGTATATTTTTGTTCTGAGGATATTTATGTAAGTTGGTTTATAATTTATATATTCTATTACTATAAAAACATATAGAATATGTTACAAAAAATAATACATAGCTTAACTGATACTGTTTATGGAAATAATAAAACATTTTAAAATGTACAATATTTGAAAATGGTGAAATATTGTAAAGCTTATCCAACTTAATGTGTTTAAATCAAATCGTTCTAAATATGTCTACTTCAAACGTAGTTGTTGGAATTGAAACAATTTTGGATGCATGAGGAAACAAAGTTTTCGACCACTCAGAGGTCACTTATGTTATAACAGTTGCTGTGTGGCGAGGGTTGACTGTGAGTACTACCAGTTCCAGTTTTGTGTCCCCAGTTATTTTCCGTTTACTACCACGAGAAGGGACTCTTAGGACTTTTGGGTTAATTTAGAAGATTTGCAAAATTAATCTTTTATAGCATTTTGCAAAAGTTAACGCCTAGATTTCTAAGTTCATTACAATAATTTAGTTTGGCCTAATTTCTTATAGTTTTCATTTTAAGTAACTGTTTTATTTATTACTTACATACTTTTTCCGTAGGGTTTTGTCTTGAATGTATGTATTAAATTGTTATTGAGTTATAGTTTGTTTTTTTATTTAACTGAACTTTAGTAAAGCTAATAAATTGTCGTCCATTTTTAGTGTGAATTATTTTTACCTGTCAGAGGAAAGTGCCATTAGTGTTAAGACTATGAATCCCTGTTACTCTCGACAGAATATATTTCCCAACAAGCACCCTTGGTCTTATCAAAACTTTATTTACAGAAATGCTGACACAGTATCTTTCAATTATTTATGTACTGGGGTGGTTTCAGATCAACCATATCGTAACCAAATTAAAAGCAAGTACTTTTTATTTTTCGGTATTTTATTTATATATATATATTTGAATTACCAACAATCATATATCATTTTAATTCTCCCACTAAATCATATGTTTGGACAATCTGCCAGCTGGTAAGTTATTCATACTCAAACGGAAATTGAGGTTTGAATATCGTCGCTTCTGACTTCCATGTTGGAAATATAGGTCTGTATATCCGGTTTTAAAGTAATATCCTGTTTTCAAAATATATGCCAACATTACACGCACGGTTATATTTATATCTAATTGCTAATATGAAGATGCTTATACGCTAAAAATAATGTGGTAATTATATTTGTTAAATATTGACTTTTAAGACGAATGTCACTAATCAAAATTATAATAATAAAATATAGGCTAAAATGTATTATCCTAATTAACTTCTAGAAGTAATATCAATTTTGTTTAACACATAACTTTAATTGATTTTACACGTAAATTATTACACAATGATTACTTAATTTTCCTACAGGCCATTTCACATATAATAACTAACGAAAAACTAAACCTGACATTTGATATTCAAACATGTTTAAGGAGTTTTTTTTAGGCAAAAATAAATTGTTTGTAGGTTAAACTATATAGTATAAATTGTTAGTGGCCTTTACCGGAGGACTTCGACGCTACCGCAAGTAAACGGCGTTAAGCAACATCGAACGTGGCTGTTCCTTGGATGGGTTACCGGAAAGGGATTCTGTCCTTGCACGCAGCCCACCTGCCCGGTCATCGGTGGTTTAGAGTCATCCTTAAGGGTGTTCGTCCGGGCGCCCTGTTTAGCACTCTAAGGATTTTGTTCTAGATTTTATCGCAGCTGCCGCTAAGAGTAGTAAAGATCCTGACCAACTAACGAACAAGCAATATAGCCCCCGTTTGCCCCACCCCACAAATTTGACAGATGAGCATAATTCCCACATTTATAGTAAACTCTAGGAATGAATGTTATATATGTTATTAAGTTCCATTTTTAGCCAAAGATGACTCTACTAATCTCAACTCAAAATTTGAACAAATATCATTTATAGAACAATAATTGGTCACATAAAAAAAATATGTTTTGTATATTTACTATATACCAAGTTGATTAATACCTTTTGTCCACCATATTCTCAAAATGTTAAAAAATTGTGTCACACGGTTTGTTCATGAGTAATGCAACAAAAGGCTAAATTAGTCACTTTAGTCAGCCATATCTCTATAAAGAAATTTTATTAGATTTTTTCCCGTAACAGATTTATTACTTACATGGATACTAGCAATTTTCAAAAATGATTTTCTATCGAACACTCTTAAGTCTTTGGTCCTCAGGTTAATTGTTATGGAGAGCTCCTTAGCCCTAACTTCACCTGGTAAAATGATACCTCCTTTAAACTACCATAATCAGTTTGGAGATTATGATGTAATTTATTAACTATTCAAAATAAATATTTTATTAATTGAAATGTGTTATGCATTTGCAAACCTCTTATTAAGTGATGTAGTTCCCAAAAATCTAAATTTCATAGTAGTATTCTAAAATTATATTTGAAATGCAAGACCAATAAGAGTGGTTTACGCGTGTTTAAATATTAGATTTAAAAAAAAAAATATATATATATATATATATAAGTGTTAAAATATATTTAAAAGTAAATAATTACACAGCGCTTTATTTATTTACCAGTGTGCACATGTGCACGACTAAAGAGTACATAGATATAAAGTGACAGTGAATTATTGAACCATGATGTAGAAATAAAGGTGGAGAAAATATGAGGTAAGACTGAGGGTGACAAGTGACAGCAATCTAGGTAGCTTTGGTATACGTCATGTGTAGAAAATGTCTCCTTTATTTGGGATCGCCTCGGTGGGTAGAACTGCTGGGACTAAAAATTAAACTTTCATCTATTGAAAAAATATAACAATTTATTATTTTATAAATAATTCATATGAATGCTAGATGAGATCATAATAACCTGTTAATTGAATTGTCAAGTAGAGTTTACTAGTCATATAAATTGATTTGTAATTTATTGTACGTGAAATTTTGATTTAAGGACTTCATACCAACCACACACTTATTGTTTATTAGTTGTTATACTTTCGTTTTAGTTTTTTAATTAGCATAATACGTGTTGGTACATATACAGCACAAGTAAACGTCACACAACACAAATTTATTGCAATATAAGCACAAAATGCACAAATATATTACAATACAAGTACAAAATGCACAAATATTATGGTGATCGATTTCGGTGAACCACGCCCACCTTTCTCAGACCAGAGGGATTCACAAAACAATGGAAAATGGTGTTCAACAACTCAATTTTTTTTGTGGAACACTATAGAAAGCTCCATCCGATCTTATGGTTTCCATTATATCTTTCTTGGGGCCGTTTTCTTATTTAAAGACACATTGAACGTAAAAGAGTCTTTTTTAGTAAGAAAGTCAACTGACCAGAACCGCCCAATTTACCGTTGTTGTCACGAACGTTGAGTGTGACACGCATATCTTGATTAGAGTGTACATTGAGTTTACATTTAAATAAACAATAAAATAGACAAAACATTTTTATTTAAGTAAATATGTCGGTTGAGACTTTTTAAGTCTTATCACAGCTTGAGGTGAAATGAGAGAGAGAGGGGGGAGCGAAGGAGGATAGGGAGCGAGGGATAGGGAGAGAGGGATAGGGGGAGAGAGAGAGAGAAAATGAAAATCAACATGCCAACGGAAATATCCAGCATTGACGTCATATGTGTCACGTACTGATTGGTTAGAAAGTGAAACAGCTGTTCATAGCAGCTAGAAACAGTACAGAGAGAATAATTTGTGAACGTCTGTAAATCATTGCAAAGAGAACAAACTTTTTCTCTGGTTCATTAGTTTTAATAAAACAAGGAATTACATAAAAAATGTTAATATACTAATATGAACACACAACAATAACCTATTTTAATATTATATATATATATATATATATATATATATATATATATATATATTATGTTGGATTTTCTTTATTGTTGTTGTTTGCTCAGATATGTATCTATCCTGTTATTACTGAATATATTTATTGATTTCAATTTTGAACATTCTACAGCCATATTGGGAAGTATGGACATATGGTTAGGTAATATAAATTACCTTTGTATTTCATATTACCTAACCATAGGTAATATGAAATACAAAGGTCATATTTTTGTATTTCATATTACCTAACCATAGGTAATATTAAATACAAAGGTCATATTTTTGTATTTCATATTACCTATGACTTGCTCACACTGTACATTTTATACAATAATGTGTTTATTTAAAGCTGTATCATTATTTTGGTACTTACTGATATAAAGATTTGTTATAAAATAAATAAACACGTATTTAAAAATAAAAGTCAAGATAAAACATATCAAACATTTATCTCAATTATTGCTTCAAGGACTACCACAATAAACGTGAAGTATGTTTGGTCACGTGGCAACACTTGTCCCAAGAGATCCAACTCAATTAGTTTCATCAATTATTTTTGTGAGTCTAACTTTTTATTGTGCCATTTGTTATTTATTGATAAATAGAGGCTAAATTCATAATACTGGTAGGTTTTATGTTATTATTTTAAAATTTGCAGCGTCACCTTGCAATTTAGTCTTTTTACTATGGACAACACATGTTCTTATCAAGAAATTATGTTTTGATTATTTTGTTGATTTGAAATTGGTGTTTTTTTTTAACGATTAGAGAGTACTGAATGTAGTTTTATTTTGCTGTAGTAAAATATTTAACTTTAAGGTTAAAATGTATTTTTGATTTTTAACTGTAGGAATGGAAATAATATTGATGTAAAGCCAATTATATCTAAATTGCTAATAAACGCCAACCAAACGTGGTTTTTATTGTGTTTTTTTTTTTTTTTTTTTTTTTTTTTTTTTTTTTTTTTTGATATGTACAAAGTCAATAAAAATATTTAAAGTGGATGAAAAAGGAAAACATGAAAAAATAATTAATAAGAAAATGTTTTACAGAGGTTGAGGGTAGAGCTTGATAACACTAAGAAATATTTATAGATATAAAGTAAATAAAACCGTAGGCAAACTAAATATGAAATCCTTTAGAAAGGATAAAGCTCGAGTGGCTTTGTGTTAACTTTGTCAAACAGTCAGAAAAACCAAAGTTTCTTTCAGATTTAATGTTATGTTTTACTAGAGAGTTATTTTATCACTGAATTCAACAGACATATACTTTTAACAATATCTCTAGGCACTCAACAATGACAGAAGTTCAAAGTCAAATAATCAGCTTAATTTGAAGTAATATACTAAAAATAGTGTTAACTATACTTCTGCTTTTGAAATGCTTTTTAGATTCAAATTAATATCAATATATTATTGATTGATTTATAATTTTAAATTATAATTTCTTGCTCTGAAATAAAATTAACAAGAATATTAAATAAGATTATTTTTCGGCATAACAGATTAATTGTTGTTGGAAAGATATTTAAAGCACTTATTGTATTTCTTTCATTTTCAAACTTAGGATCTAATTACTCTGGAAGACTTATCAGAAAAAAAAAGCCAGAAGAAAGACTTGTCATAATAAGAAACTGAGAATGAACAGCCTATTGTTGTGGAACAACAAATTTCCTTTTTTGAGTTTTATAAGCAATACATATAATGAGTGAATTATTATACTGTTAAACATTATAGTATATTTTTTACAAAATAATTTTGTTCTAAAACTGCTCTATATCATGAATGTGTGTTTAACACTATTGTAATCATTTTAATAGCTCGTGAATTATTAATTTATTTCCAACGGACATCGCCAATTGTTAACAGTATAGTAACAATGTAAACTAGACACTAATACCAAATCAAATAATCATAGAGGTAGACTATGTGGCCATTTGTGATTGAAGACATTCAGTAACCTCTCCTATTTAAGCTATTTCAACTGCAGACCAAAGTTATATTAGAAGAAATTATTTATTACGTTTATCCCTGAGAGAATCCTTCGACAAACATTAACTGTTATGGAATAACTCCTACAATTTGACAGTGAAACCAATTGCCTAGAGTTGAGCAGATCCGTTTGAACCAATTGTATAGACAGATAATTCATATGTGTACTAAGAAAACAATTTATATCATAACCTGTGTTCCTATTTAATATGTCTACTAGCCAAGAGATTCGCTACGTGGTGGTTCTCTCCGCTTTCATACACTCCCCTCCATGAGATGGTTGTTTCTCTAAACCATCACATCAATACAAAAGGTTAGTCTGCTGCCGTTCTCCTACATAAGTACTTTTTATAGTCTAGGAAAAAAGACTAGCGCCTATACGACTACTTTGTGGGGATGCAAAGCAGTGCAATCAACGTAAGAGTTAGTAGAAATTACCCTCAAAATTTCACAATGAAAACCAAATCAGCTAAGTGTTTTCATCAGCTGTTTGAAATAAATTATTATTAAATTAATGCCAATGTTACTTAGTATGGGAAAAAATGTACCGGTGAGAGACTGTTTCTACCCGTTGGGAATAAAATTCCGAGAAACCATTTCTTAGAGGGTCTCTATTATACAAAACCTAACTTCCTCCAAATGTTAGCAAAATTTGTTGATTCGCCTCAGATATTCCGTGATGAGTGAGAAAATAGCTTTCTTTATGTGGTCCTTGGTGGAATTTATCTGTGTGGTTCAATACCAATGTACATGTATGGGTGGGAGTGTGGGTCAATACGAATGTGCGTGTATAAGTGGGATAGTGAGTCAATACCACTGTACGTGTATTGGTAGGAGGGTGGGTCAAATACCACTGTACGTGTATGAGTGGGATGGGGTCAATACCACTGTACGTGTATGAGTGGGATGGGGTCAATACCACTGTACGTGTATTGGTAGGAGGGTGGGTCAATACCACTGTACGTGTATGGGTGGGATGGGGTCAATACCACTGTACGTGTATTGGTAGGAGGGTGGGTCAATACCACTGTACGTGTATGATTGGGATGGGGTCAATACCACTGTACGTGTATTGGTAGGAGGGTGGGTCAATACCACTGTACGTGTATGAGTGGGATGGGGTCAATACCACTGTACGTGTATTGGTAGGAGGGTGGGTCAATACCACTGTACGTGTTATGTGTGGGATGGGGGTCATACCACTGTACGTGTGTATGAGTGGTATGGTGGGTCAATGCCATTGTACGTGTATTGGTAGGAGGGTGGGTCAATAACAATATGTGTGTATAAGTGGGAGGGTGGGTCAATACCACTGTACGTGTATGGGTGGGATGGAGTCAATACCACTGTACGTGTATTGGTAGGAGGGTGGGTTAAAAACAAAATGTGTATGAGTGGGAGGGTGGGTCAATACCACTGTACGTGTATGAGTGGGATGGTGGGTCAATAACACTGTACGTGTATGGGTGGGAGGGTGGGTCAATACCACTGTACTTGAATGTGTGGGAGGGTGGGTCAATAACACTGTACGTGTATGGGTGGGATGGTGGGTCAATACCACTGTACGTGTATTGGTAGGAGGGTGGGTCAATACCACTGTACTTGAATGTGTGGGAGGGTGGTTCAATACCACTGTACGTGTATGGGTGGGAGGGTGGGTCAGTACCACTGTACGTGTATGGGGTGGGTCAATACCACTGTACTTGAATGTGTGGGAGGGTGGTTCAATACCACTGTACGTGTATGGGTGGGAGGGTGGGTCAATACCACTGTACTTGAATGTGTGGGAGGGTGGGTCAATATTTCTGTTTGTGTATGGGTGGGAGGGTGGGTCAATACCACTGTACGTGTATGAGTGGGATGGTGGGTCAATAACACTGTACGTGTATGGGTGGGAGGGTGGGTCAATACCACTGTACTTGAATGTGTGGGAGGGTGGTTCAATACCACTGTACGTGTATGGGTGGGAGGGTGGGTCAGTACCACTGTACGTGTATGGGGTGGGTCAATACCACTGTACTTGAATGTGTGGGAGGGTGGTTCAATACCACTGTACGTGTATGGGTGGGAGGGTGGGTCAATAACACTGTACTTGAATGTGTGGGAGGGTGGGTCAATACCACTGTACTTGAATGTGTGGGAGGGTGGTTCAATACCACTGTACTTGAATGTGAGGGAGGGTGGGTCCATACCACTGTACTTGAATGTGTGGGAGGGTGGTTCAATACCACTGTACTTGAATGTGAGGGAGGGTGGGTCCATACCACTGTACTTGAATGTGTGGGAGGGTGGTTCAATACCACTGTACTAGAATGTGAGGGAGGGTGGGTCCATACCACTGTACTTGAATGTGTGGGAGGGTGGTTCAATACCACTGTACTTGAATGGGAGGGAGGGTGGGTCCATACCACTGTACTTGAATGTGTGGGAGGGTGGTTCAATACCACTGTACTTGAATGTGTGGGAGGGTGTTTCAATAATACCCTCTGGAAAAAATGTTAAATAATAATTTATACATTAATATCATGACAATAAGATTTTTAAATACACTCAAACTGGGAGGATTTAAATGAAACATATTTAATAATTATATTAATTATTAAATAATATTTAATAATAAAGTGTTATTAAATATGTTATTGTTATTTAACAATAATAATAAATAAAACATCTATTCTGTTGATATAACCATATAATTTTATTTCTCATTTTCCCATCACAGAAAGCATATATTCTTCTACTCCCCTATTGCTTTAAAGTCTGTCAATTCGGAAGTCAATATTTATTGGGCCAAATACTTTTTGGATAATCTATCTCTCTTTTGGATTCGTTCGTAAACCTTCCTTTATCAAATCAAATTATCAGCCCCACCTGGGTTTAAACCAAAAGGGCATTCTGGTTTAATTATGTAGTGTACATTTATAGAGTATTCTTTTTATTGTAAATGTTTTATGTTAGTTTGAAGGCAGTTGTCATTTCTTGACAACAAGCTTCGCTTTAAATTTTTCAAATTGCAATAATCATATATGTGTTACATAATTATTTTTAATACAAATTTTAATCACTGTTATCATTATTTTTTTAATCCTTCCTCTTTTTCCTTTACTTTAAATATTTTAATGGCCTGTATGTACAAAGAATATTTTTGTAAAAGAAAAAACTTAAACTGCATTACTAGCAAGCACTTTCTAAGACGCGCATCGATCAAATTTATTAAGCTCTCTAATATAAACATTGTTAATAATATAAATGCATGCTACAAAATAACAAAGCTTTTCACCAAAAGATTATGTAAACTGTATCCATATCTCATACTTACTTTGTTACCATCTGGTGTTGCCAACTTAAAATTCAAGCAATGCTGTACTTTGTTTCCCGTTTATAACTCACCTAATAAACTGATTGAATACGAATCGTCTTTAAAAGTTTTAATTAATTTTACATTTTTGTTTGGTTTGTTGATAATTGATTTAACGCTTTTTCAATGAGTTGGTATTTATTTGTGCCCAAATTCATTACCTCAGAAAGAGCTCTCTTTCTGATTTCATACCAAGTTGTTCCGGTTCTTTTCCCTGTCACTCTTTGCAATTTAAAATCAAACCCTAAGGTTTCACACCAAACCTCATATTATAACGCATAAAAATGTGTTATAGTAAAAATTACAAGCCTTCTTCCCATAGTCAAAGAATAGTTTCAAATTAAGAGGCAAAGGTGTTATGTCTTTATATCTCCTACATACACCTTCTCACAACTAAACTAGTATAGTTTATCAATTTTCGATATACATCAAAAATTTCCTTTTAATATCTGAGACCACAGAAAATACATAAATGCAACATCTATTTTATCTTTCGTTTCTGATTTTTCACCCAAATCACCTAAAATCAATGCTTTTTTGTGTATTTACTTCATCAAGCACAATATTTTTTTAATTATTAATAACCAATCTGATTAATAATAACGTTCAACAAAATTCTTATTATTTATAGGATGTCGATATCAATTCTATATAGTTTTTAACCTGTTAACTACATTTGTTCACTTTTTTATTTAGCTCTTATTCTTGCATTAGTTTATGAGGTAATTTAGGAATGAAGTAGTGAGTAATGGGTTCCGTGCCCAACAAAAAATATGATCCTACAAAACTTCCAGACCTCCTAACCACCCTTAAAACAAATATTTTTCCACCCTTGAAAATGTATTGCTAATATTACTTTTAGGACCGTAAATATCGTTAGAGTGCGAGAGGACTGTAAACGTGAGGGAGCGAAGAGAGGGTGTCAAAAAATAGGTCAACTCACAGTGGATACACGCGTAAACTTACCATCAAATCAGTCTTTTAACTGGTAATGGCTTTTACTGAGAGAAAATAATTTAAAATAACATTTTACCACGCTTTTTTAATATGCTTATTTTTCATGATGTAATTATATTTAATTACAATAGTTCCAAACAGTTTCCTTCCCTTTAAATTTTTAAGCAAATACAAAATCATTAAAACCATGTCAAAAAGAAAATCTATAAAAACAAAAATTAAATTACTCTTTAATTATGTACTGTGAGAAATTAATTTTGGTTATGTCAAAATATTTTTAAGAACCGCACCTTTAAACTTTTTATAAATGGAACTAATAGTTGTAAAAGAAACCAGTTAGACATAGTAAATTGTTTCCTGTGAGTTGGTAACTACTAGGGCTTAGCTCATATAAACTTTTTACGTCAGTAACTCGTACAAGTATTTCAAAAGACGTAGCGAAGTAAACTTTCAACCCCAACAACGAAACTAAATTGCAATTTATAGGAAACTTTTACTTCGGTGATTTTCTTATAAGTGATATTAACAGAATTATCTTAGTACTCTGTTCCTATGTATTTATTACTCAAAGTGTGTAAATTTAAATACGTTCAATATTGAACACATATTTATCAAATCTGAGATATTAAATATGGCATTAATTTACGAATCATCATGAATAAATTAATATAGCTTATAATAATTTTGAAGAAAGTGGAAAGTCCAGGTGATGAACAAGGAGTTTTACTAGGAATTTTTAAGAACCCACAATTTCACAACATTTCAGTACCTACTTACCGACAGACTTTCACTGCAGGAAAATCAAGTTCTAAACCTTTTCTTTTTCAAACAAAATTATTGGGTAATTACTTTTCCTTTGAGTTGCAATTTACCTTAGTAAATAATATAGTAAATAAATCTGCCCAAGCAAACAACATCTGGGGCTGTTTTGTATTCTGAGGCCTCTAACAATAAAAACCCTTGTTACAGCATTAAGGCAGTATCGTTTGCATACTACCATTTTACAGTGGCACTTGTTTTTATCATTCCAGAATCAATGCTACTTTGCACTCCTTATTTTGTTCTAACCGTTATTACTTTTTATGAAGGTTAGTATAAATGTAACATATTTATGCATGTTTTATAGATATTTTATTGTAATAAAAACACAAAACTATACATTTTACACTAAGTAAGGTATGCTTTACTATAATACTTATTTAACTATGAAGAAGAGATCTGCTCTACTACATCCGTAACTTACAGTAACATCTGTACGTACAGTGTATTTACGATTACCTATGAAAAAGAATTATAGAACCGGAATATTATATTTATTATGTTGATAAAAAGTATTTAGGGTAAATTACTACCCTAATGCCACCCGGATAAAACAATGCCTTCGTTATTTGCTATCCTAAATAATGTAATCAATATTTGTACTTATAAAGTTTTTTGTGATGTCAAAATGGTGTAGCTAAGAAATAGATATAATTTAAAGGAAATTGATCAAAGCTATAAAAAATGATTAAAACCAATCTGGAACGCTTATACAATTCCAGCAAATATGTCCTGTAAAAAGTGAAGAAAAATTAAATAAAAGATTATTGAAACTTATATTACAGTTTATAAGTATTGTAAATAAAAATATACGTTTAAAATAAAGCATTTAATTCACTTTTATTTACTACTTTTGGGTACTCAGAAAACTTGAGACTGTTCCAACTAAAAACTGAACCAAACTAAGAAATGATTGTAACTGTTCCAGCTTATACTGAGTTTCTCCTGTAACATTGTAACTTTGTAACGGGGACTCCATGTGGCCGTATTTGTGATTGTAAGTGTCAAACTTTTAGTGCAAATGTCTGCAGCAGTATTGGAAACGGCAAGTTGTGGTCTGGCCGTTTGTAGGTAAGGGAAAACTTGAAAGTTGCATGAGGATAAACTGTACATTACAACTCTGTGATACGTATATAACATATATAAGTTACTAAGTTGGTTGGAACAGTTTAATTGCATTTTCTCTGTAACACTAAGGTAATATTCATTTATGTTTGCAAGTCTTATAAAGTTCAATTAAAACTTAATTTTCTTCAATAAACGTCAAGTTGTAAGTTGTATAATATCAAACAAATTGTATTTAAGGGATGTTATCTTTTTTAGGAGGATAAAATATTAATGAAAATATTCAGTTCTTCTTATTTCCTAATGCTAACACCATTAGTTGTGCGCTACAATTACTGTTGTATTTAGTACAATATTTTTTTAATGTGTCCAAAAGATTTGGTGATCTAACTATAGAAAATATATATATATAATGGAAGACTAACTAAAGTAGATTTTTTTTATTTAGTTTTTATATCTTTTTACGTAAATCTCTTTTTAAAAAACTAAAATTGACGCATATTCAAATATTATTCACATGATTTAAATTAGTTAATTATAAAGTACTTTCCATTTTAAATAGCTCTAAACTATTGGAATAAATTACTTTTGTCTCTCTCTATTCTTATGAAAATATATTTTTTTGAGACCGTAGTAATTTCTACATTACGGTATTATATATATCCTACATAACAGTTCATTACATTCATGTATTTCATGTACATGTATATAAACTTGGGATCTAAAATTAATTTACACAACGATCATAAGATAGATAAGCATTTTTACATTTGCTTAGTTAGTATATTTAATAAAAACTGAATTTTCACGTGGATAAATATGTTAAACAACAATCAAATAGTACGTACTAAATTATCGGAAAGAATTAGGTTTTGGCTGTACCTTGTTAATCCTTAGAAAAATTCAATAAACAGCCGGTGGTTAACAGCTGATCCCTTTCAAAATTTGATATGAACGAGTTCGATTGGGTTAGAACTGAGAACCTTTAGCTTATGAAGCTGGGTTTATAAATCTGAAGTAATAGTTTACTACGTTTTTGAGAATTGGGAGGGGGGATAAAAGAAGTTGGTGGCCCTACCATTGCCGCGGAAAACTGGAGAACTAACTAACTACTCGACACACGCACTATTTAATGCGACCTCTATTTATTTCGTCTCTGTGGTGCAGTCACTAAAAGTATGTACAGTGACGAATATTGAAATTTAATTTCAATGAAAGGATCTGTTAAGGTATAAACTCGTCTCTAGACTCGAGAGGTTTAATGGACATTCAATATCTTCAATCTCTCAATCACTTCGCAGAAGTGTTTGGTCTATTAGGTTATTGTTTTTATAGGCCAGAATAAAATATAAATTTCAAACTAAAATCTTCCAAAAATGTCTATTTTATCACACGGATGCCTTAAGTTTTTATGTTTTATTTACTAATTTATTTTTTAACCACTAAACGATTTTTTTAATTTGTATAATACTTTGAATACAACCAACCATTTTCAGTTGTACAGAATTTTAATTTTCTTCTCACCCATAAATACTGCCTTATATTTTTCTGTAAAACACCCTGTGTACTGGATTAATTAATCAAAGATGATTTTATAAATTGTGTATGAAAAAACAAATATCGTTTCTTTGAGAATGAAAAAGACTGATATCTGAAATTCATAAATCCAAATTAATGTTTGTTGTTCTTTAAAAGTAATTGTTCACTTCTTAAAGTAGGAGGATATGTAAATATATAAAAAAGAAAATGAAAAAATGAACACCTTAAACTGAAAGAAACCGTTCAACCATTTAGTTCACTCCATTACGAACATAGAGGATTCATTAAAAACTCAAACTCAAAACTATTTATCTTGCAACACTTTGTTTTCAGAGGTTCTGTAGTCTTTGTTTACCACTGAAGGAGATTTGTGCTGATGCCTTTGGATTGGCGTTGCTCCAAACTTGAAGTCCCTTATCCTTGTTGGCACTTCGTTTTCCTCTTAAAGCAAAGGCTGTTAGATTTCCTTTTCATAAATGTTTCAAAGAGTGTGTAAAACCTTCTCCACCAAGTAAACTGGGCACTTCAAGTAAACCTCTTACTTCCTCCAAAACCCAAAGTGTTTAAAAATGTTAAATCACAAATGACTTTTACATAAGTAATGAGAAATAATTTAACCTTAATGACTCGCTTAGCTAGTGTAGGAAACCAGGACCTGGAATAACTATTGACACTTGTGAAAGTACAACACAAATTTATTATTACAGTATATCACCTTGAAAATCCCTTCCAAAATATTACAAGTATCTTATCCTATTTTACACTCTACACCTCCTTCAATATACCCTTCTCATTCAATAATATACAATGCCAATTATACGGTTATAAACCTTCAATCAAATTACTATTAACATTAGCCTCAATAGACGGTCCGGTAAATCAATAATTTCAAGAATATTATTTACAACAAGCGACAGCAAACTCCTATACTATTAAGTCACAATCCTCTAAATAATTACATAAACGTCACATTAAGAATCAACTAATTAAGTATTATATGCGCAAACCGTCTACACTAACAAGTGAAAATTATATATATCCAATAACAAGTTATACTCAAGAATAATCAATCAATTATTTCCAATCAAAATTAACAATCAAACAATAATACATCAACCTTACTAACTATGACAACCTAATCAATTTACCGTACAATTTTAATTATATTATTGTACAAATATTTTCAAGAGATAAGTCAAATATTCAAATGGCCCTAGTTGCTATACTTTATTCTTCCCAAGAATTATCCAATATTTATGGTTTATATATTCAACCCAATATTTACTCCTTTACTACGAGTATATATCTATATCAACTCAAAACAACCATTTATACGGACAATGATCAATTACATGTATTTACGTATTTATATATTCACAATTTACATTAACAATATTAACACGTTAACTTATACCAGACTCAATTCCCTCAAATAGTGAATTATATTTTATTATTATTACGATTATGATTAGCTTCTGATATGGGTACTGAACTGCCTGTCGGCTTACGCTTTGGTGTAGGGAAAACGTAATTGAACGCCCTTACAAAATTTCCTTTTATCTACCAAATTCATATTTTCGTTTCCCTTAAACCCTGGAGGTGTTAAACAAATTTTAACATACCGCTGGACTCTATGTCTCCTGTATGTATGTGGTGTCCACAGCCCGTAGTGGATTCGGCATTTCCCTCAGGGTCAGGTGGGCGGGTTGAGTATGGAGTTGCTTGTAGTCCCTTAGGGGTGGGTGGAGTCGTTTGTAGTCCCTTGAGGTGGCTTCTCTGGTCCTCCGGATAGGCTGCAGGTCCGGTCGTCCCTCAGGTTCAGGTTGGCCGCTCGTGAACTCCTCCGGGGATTGATATCACCAGGGGTTGGACCGTGGCTTCAAGTCCTCCTAGCTCGTCCCACGTTTGCTCTGCAGGGCGGGTTGACGAAGTCTAGGTAGTTGGACCTCTCGGTGCTGGTCCTTCCTATTGGTCTATTACCCGAAGTCCTATCACTTGCCGAACTCTCCTCAGACTCGTTTTCTTTCCCAACTCTCTCCCTCGTATCTCATTCCCCCTGCCACTCACTGGACACACCTACAATTTCGGAAGAACCAATTATTCTCAGTGGTCCTATTACGGATCACCCTATAGGCCCGTTTTTGTGAAGGGCGGGACCTTCCGAGCTTCTGCTGAATCTCCGCCGCATCAGCGTTCATCGGCCTAATTTTGGTGAGTCTAAAATTTTATTATTCTGGTCATCCTGTGTACAGTGCTGACCCTGTTTCCATAACATCCGATCCCTTGCTTTCTGAGTTAACGCTCTTTGGATGTCCTACTCAAATTTTACCAACTCCACTTCCTGTACCATATTTTCTGCTGTAATAAAACCTGTGTCTCATTTTTAATGTTAATATTTATTTTTAATTGTCTTATTATTATTATTATTAATTATGAGGGAATCTTATGCAAACGTGTAGCAGTTAAGTAAATCTCAAAGGTTTACATGTGTGAAATTCGATTGAAATGCCAATTACAATATTCTATCTTTTAATATAAATTGATTCGTTTCAGTAATTTGATGTGGCTTATACATATTATTTATGATATTTCGGTTGCCTATATTCTGCGTTTTATAATTACTAAACTAAATTGAGTGTTTCAAAATTCTAGAAAAATAAGACGCATATTTTAACGGAAAATTATATGAATGACTTAAAAATTAACTTGTTTAAGCAATGAAAGGTTTACCATATCATTTGTGTTATGATCAGTTACCAAATATAATGTCAAGTTAAATTGCTTAGCTAGCTAATTTTATGTCCAACATTACTCGTATCTGCAATGGTTTTCCTGAAGTTTTGAAAAAAAAATTTAAAACTAAATAAGGTATTTTATTAGTCTTTTGAATATATATAGTTCTAAAAAAATTTGACTTAAAGTATAATTTTGTAGCTTAATTTGTTCTTGTTTTTAGGAACACTATCCATTTTTTTTTTTTTTTTTCTTAATTTATCATTTCCCTTTTTTAATAAGTTTGAACGCTCTGCATAAATATAATACCCATGAACTACCTGAGTCGTCTAAAATAAATACTGTCAATTTAAAGCATTTCTAATATGTTTTTACTATATTAGAAATGCATTTCAACTCATTTTCTTTTGCATTAAATCCCTCCCAAATAGTCTGCAATCAAATAAAGGTATAACGAATCCGAGCTTAGTGAATGTAAATTTAACATCAACGAAATGTCGAAATTAGGAACACAGTAATTTTTATTTCAAAACCAAACACATTATTACTGTTATTGTTTTAAAAATAGTTGTTTAATTTACCAAAAGTGAGATTAAAACTGAAAGTGAGTTCATTATTGTTAATTGACTGAAAATATTAAATGATTAATAATTTTCTAATCAGTACACAAGGGGTGGGGATAACTTAATTAGGGAATAATTTGTGTAACAACAATAATCAATTTTGACTGCACTAAAAATTAGAAATATTGATGAAACACGTACAGTGATATTAAGCCACCCGCCCACCCATACACGTACAGTGGTATTGACCCACCCACCCACCCATACATGTACAGTGGTATTGACCCACCCGCCCACCCATACAAGTACAGTGGTATTATTGATAACACAAGAATATTTTAACTCATGAAATATTTATTTTCCTCCAAGTTACCTAACAATAGCATATCAAGCACTTTTATATTTAAAAGTTCAAACTACAATTTAGCACTTCAAATAATAAACATAAATAATAAGCAGTTGCAAATAAAAATAAATTTTGTAGATAAATCTATTAATAATCGTAGTAATCTTTGTATTAATTAAATATAACAGTGTATATGCAAATTTATTATTTTTCCGTGTAGTTTTATTAAAATATCTACAAATGTTTAGTTATTGAGGAAAGAAAATTGAAACATATAAGATAAATGAACTGAAATAATAATGAAGAAAACAAACTACTACAAGAGAAACAATGCCGTTAATTTTATTTTAAATAGGCCTCCTTGCAAAAATGCCTTGTGTGCTGTTAATACTGATATAAAAATTAATCTTGTTCAATCTTGAAACCCTGAACACTATCTAGATTTCCATCATTAAAAACACTTAAGGGAGAAATAAAATTTTCGTTTATTTATTTAAAATATAAATTTATGTATCTCATTGTAAACTAAGGATATAATAATTATAGCAAATATATAAACCAGTAATACAAATAACATTATAAATTATCAAGCTCGATGGATTACTTTCATTCTAATCAAAATTTTAGTAATATTTTTGTTCTAAGATAATAGAAGATTCAAATGTTTTTATGGATTTATAAATATTTTGCTATCAGTACGTACATAAAATATACAAGGAGAATGTCTTATTATTTTATAAGGTTTATTATATGTATATAATACAACTACAACTAAATTAGATAAGATAAAAGGTAACAATAAAAAATAATACATTCCTACACATGTGCATTTTATTTATTATATATATTTAAGGTACTTATATTCTAAACAGTACGGAATATTAAAATAAAATCATTCTGCCTTATGACTGCGCTAGTAATGCATATTAGCTATATTGATCAATTATAGTCATTGAATGCAAATTGAAGCAATGCACAAAACATATCTCCAGTGCTAGACACTTAGAGGCTGAACTGTAAAGTGTTATTATGTTATTATTATATTAAATTCATACTCCTAATTACAGCTGACGAGAATAGAAGTAATAACCAAGGTCTCATGTTTCCCACTTCAGTCTTCTCTTACAATCTTAAATAACCTTTGTACAAAACAAATGAATTAAGGGAAAAGGGGTGAATTAACTAGTAACAGAAGAAAATTAAAGTTTGTTGCTAAATATATAGGAAAAGGTCTCACACAGTCTAATGGAATCGGAAATTGAATTATTATTTCAATCAACGAAACTTCAAAGTTTCAGTTCTGGTCTTTACTTCAAAGCATTGATTATTCAATAGACTTTCAATTTATTATTCACTCTCAATCACTCTTCAGAATCTAGGTTAATGTATTCAAATTAAATAGATAATTTTTGTATTTACAGTGATCCATCAACCGATATACTTTTATTTCAATTCTTTTCCTTCGTATTACAATAAACTTACTTGAGGAGTAATAAAAGTTTACCTTCGATAGAGGTCAATTCTGTAAAACAGGAAAGTAGAAAGTTAAAAAAAATAACCCTTGCAATATAGATTCTGTTGTCTTTGTTTAACAACCAGAAGATACAGTATATATTTTGGTGGCCTTTGAGTTTGCGTCCTTCGAAAAGATGCCACCTATTACATTAATTTAATACCTTAATTGATTATCCTACCAAAACAAACATATTTTACTTTTAATGAAGAATTTACATGTTTACACAATTTCAATAGCTAAAGCATTTATTAAGTTATGGTATGGATAGGTAATATCGTAGTTTTATCTCTTGGAATAAATAAACCTATTTTGATTATCATAAATTAAACCTAAGTTAATGTATTTGCTTTCAATGGGTGTCATAAAGATTGTTCAGATCGCAAATAAGTTGTATTTAATTTGTCTTTCGATCTTGCTATTGAAACTATTACATTTAAAACAATTAAACTTTTAAACTTTAAACTATTTTAATAAATTAATATTTTACTATTTTAAAAAATGTGCTATGTAATTTAAAATGTTAGTACTAGTTGATATTTTCAAAGTCTAGTACATTTCTGTGCGCAAATATTAAATAAATATGAAACGTTTTATTGTATGCCTTCTGATCTGGAGATTTTAAACGTGTAAATTATTTAAACATGCACAAAGTTATGTCCGTACGTAAAACCATTTTACTCTTCAAATATATTTATTTGATGTCCAGTAATATTTACTTCAATAATTGACAGTAAAATGTTACGTGTGTCACCCTTTCTCTCGTGGCTTTCCGTAGCAAGACAAGAGTTATCCAAATTTACAAACTCAGATTTATACAGGAATCATGATTTATCCTTGACGCTTTTGACATTGCAATAAACTCGACAAAATAAAAAAATGTAAATCAGGAAAATTACAGTTGAGCGTTTCTAAACCTTTTTTTTTTACAATGGTAAAATACTTTTGCCAAGCCAGAATCATATTTTAACCCTCCGTCAGGCGCAAGAAGACTATTTCACCATCAGGCACGTGCGGAGTCTCACTCCGCAATATGTATTTCATTGCTAAATGTTTATACATATGTTATATAACATCAAAATATGCATGTACACATAGAGTTTATAGATTTACTTATACATATACATACATATATATATATATATATATATATATATATATATATATATATATATATATATATATATACATTTTATCATTTCGTTTGCATATAAATGTTTATTCATTTTTCACTTTATATGCATATGTAAATTTGCAAATATATTCGTATATATACTTGGAAATATATATATATATATATATATATATATATATATATATGAGAATATAACTAAGAACATGAAAAAAAAACACAAATAGGTAATGAACTTATTTTATTTTACATGATATAATTATGTGGTAAGCAGAAACTAAAACGGTAAATTTACATACATTGCAAGTACAGAAGTAAGTATAATATAACTATAAAATAACTTCATAATATAACTAAGAACATGAAAAAAAAAACACAAATAGGTAATGAACTTATTTTATTTTACATGATATAATTATGTGGTAAGCAGAAACTAAAACGGTAAATTTACATACATTGCAAGTACAGAAGTAAGTATAATATAACTATAAAATAACTTCATAATATAACTAAGAACATGAAAAAAAAACACAAATAGGTAATGAACTTATTTTATTTTACATGATATAATTATGTGGTAAGCAGAAAATAAAATGGTGTATTTACATATTTACAAGTATTGTTTTAAAAATATTTTCTGATTCATTTTGCAAAGTACAAAAGTTGTCTGTCTCAACAATGTCCTCATCACTATCATCGGAACCGCCTATTTCATCATCTAACATAAGCTGTATACGTAGTTCTTCACGTGGATCCATATTTCTGCAAATAAAACACCACAATTACAAATTTTCAGAATCGCTTTTTATAATTAGTGCACAATATTTGTAAAATAATTTTGTAAATCCAGATAGTATAATAAAATAGAATTATGTAATTTATTATTCTGGAAATTACATCCATAACTGAAATTTTGCAAAAAGGCCCTTTTATAATTAGTAGACAATTGTTTTATTTTGAGAAGAATTTTATAATAATGTAATTCTACTTATTTAAAATCACAACATTTTATAATAATTACTATTTTTATTATTATTACACAATAATTAGTAAATATACCTGGTTTATATGAGTATAAATGTTATTATATTTTGGAATTGCTAATCAAGTTGTTACATTTTGTTACAAAGTATTATAACTTATAATATCTGAATAAAGTATGTAATACATCTTTAAAAAACCAGCATATATGTAATATCTCACTTGAAAATAAAAAGTAAATAATAAACTTACCTAATGCTGTAACCACTTTCTGGGTAAGGGTATAGGGCGCGTGCGGAGTCTCACTCCACGTGTGTGCGTAGCATTCAAAAACTCACTCGTTTGACACTATGGAAGGTCTCAAGGACACTACTGAGTGATCCAAGGGTCTCGTCTAGATGGAAGGGGAAGCTACCAGGCTGGCCTCTGCGGGAAAACTGCTACAAACACAAAAAAAACTAAAATTCCCTTGTTGCGGAGTCTCACTCCGCGGCGCGCCCGATGGAGGGTTAACACAAAAAACTTAAAATTTTATGTATCAAGAGAATAATAATAATAATAAAAATATATAAATATACTTTATTTATTGAACGTACCAACTTGATATGAGTGCGCTTAGTGGCATCAATGTATCTCTAATGCGCAGTACTGCGTTTGTTAAAGATAAAACTTAAAGACCATTTGTTTAGTTATAAATCCGCTTCAAGATGTATTTTTAACTAGTTCAAAAAATAAAACAGTGGGACATTATAAATATTATGAGATTATAACTGTCTATAAACAATAGGAAACATATTTTGTAAAGACAATAAAACCAATAATAAAATAGACGACCATAATATGTTTACAAAAACACATTCAAACTCACAATATAAAACAAGAAGGTTATAAAACAGGTGTATTTAGATAATTGAACCGTGGCAACAGCGCAAGACTTAAAGGCGTTGCTAGTTTCAGCTGGCCTGCATCGTCACGCCACTGTTGAAGCATTCCTAAACTAGTTCCAGTTTTTACTGTAAGAGCACTCTAAAGTCAAGTTTCATCATTCATTAAATTATACATAAATGTATGAGCCACTTCATACCGACTGTTACATTACAAATTCACTTGCAACGGCTTTACACACTATCATAACAACAACGGAAGTGTCAAAAGGAAAAATTAACAAAGAAATTTAAAGTTTGCAGTTTTTTAACTTGTGGCGTATCCTGGTTATTTCTGGAGCCAAGACAAACTTACAAGTCCAAAGCTAACTGAGAATAATGACTTTAAAAACGCAATAAAACAAAATGTTATAAGGATGTATCATTTACACATAGTTAGAAATAATAAATGTTCCAAAATATTATCTCTTAAATTAATTATTTCTTTTTAACAACTAAACTTTTGGCTTTAGCATATTATCAGATCCCAAGTACAAAGAGTGGCAGGAAATCATTTAAAAAGATATTTTTCTTCCTCTAATGGCCTCTCAAACATGCCCCCAAAAATACTTTTGTTTGTAATAGATAACAAAGGACATAAGTGAAAAATAAATAATCGATAAGTTCGATAGTAATCGGTAAATAATATGATATGAACAGGCTTTAAAACCGATATAAGTGAATCGTATAATTTCACTTTTAACCTGATCTATTTTCAAAAAGAAATGAAGAAATCAAGTATATTGAAAATGGGAAGCAGAAAGATATCTTAGGGTTTATCTTCTAACGGAAATTGAATCAGTATTTCAATAAACGAAATTTTCAAGACCTGACTCGGTCCGTGAACTGTTATACCCTTCAATAGACATTCAATTCTCTACTCACCCTTCGAGTGTCTAAATAACTTGTGAATATGTTCCCTAGATTGACGTAACACAGTCAACTTCAAAATGCGATTTATATTTATCGATCAATGATGAATAATCGAATAATACTCCTTTCTTCAACAACTTCTTACGTATCACTTTCAACCGAGTGAAATGTAATTTGTTTTAAGCCGGTTATTATTAATCACTTATTATACAACATTTAAACTAATTATATTTCAATATATACATTATACTTATACTGGGTTATTGTATTTAAACAGATTCGTAACCTCATTGTGCTAGGTTATGATGTGATAGCAAACAGATTATCGATTCCAAACAAGTAAACACTTTCACGTACATGAAAATGAATAAGTTTTGTAAGTTTGATTACAAAACTACCCTCAAACTATGCTGCATGAAATGAATGATAATACAGAATTTCACATTCATTCTATAAAAACATTTAATAGTCTTTTCCAAATTACAACTACAAAAACTAAATTCATTTTATTTAATACCCTATCATTACTATGTTATGAAACATCTAAAAAAAACTATAGGTGATTCTAGATCTAGGTAAACGTTTCTTCTGATCCAAAATTACTGTAACAAGCGGTAATTAAGTAATCAAATAGTTTATAGATACCAATAGATTATACTTTTTTCGTGGTATATTTACCGGAAATCCCTCATTGACTTTAATAGGTGCTTTCAAACTTTATCAACAAGAGATGAGGAGGGAGATTTCCCACCAAAATGGTAGTAAACCCTATCGGTAATGCGTAAATTGTAGACAGCAATGTTCATTACCTACACTTACAAGAAAAACAAGCGTCCTAAAAATGATTTAAAAGCTGTTTGTTTATAACAGGATTGACAATGTTTTGTTTAGAAGCCTAAGACATAAATTTAAATTATTTCCTTTATTTTTTAGACGTTTATTCATATGAGCGTTCCCTTGTTTAGAGTTGCCAAATGTTTTTGGGCCTAAATAAGATTTGTTATGTAATCTTGTATGAAAATCCCTATTTAAATTGTATTTTTTATTATTATTTCTATGAATATGAAGAGAAAATACTATAGATGTTGCTACAGTCTACATAGATAATAAAACTGTTATCATATTAGTAAAAAATAAAAAATTAATATGCAAGTTGAAAATTGTATATTAAGTGTGTTAGACTGTATACTAAATCTAAAGTTGTAAATGTGTTAGACTTTACATTTTTCCTCGTTCAGACATTCGCTAGAGAAACAAATAAACAAAACTACATGTATAAAACTTTATGTATAAATAATCAATAAACAACTTGTAAAACAAAATTAATTAATGTTAATTTAATTTTAATTAATCATTTGTTGAAATTATAATAATTAATGTATGACAAAAAGTTAATAGTTTAATATAACTATTACTTATTGACAAATGACTAACTTAAGTTAAAAATGTTAAGTTATATGTTTATTTTCACTTATATTTATAATACGTATAGTACTCACAAATACGTTTAATTAAACTAATTTAAAAGAAAAAATATTTGAGCAAGTGCCTTAGAAATAAGACTCTGTTAAGAGGCCTTTTAAGTAGATTATTTGCGTTTCAATATTAACTTTTGAAAGTTTGATAGAACTTCAAGTTTAATCAAGTTACTTAATGAAATTTATACTGAGAATTATGAAAATTATATGTAAGCAGAGTAGTAGAGACACTTCTTGCTTGAAATTATAAATTCAATTTGTTTACTAACCATTTGTAAATAGTTTGTATACTTAATTCTTGTAAATTGACTATGCGTGTAGGTGTTGTTGAAGTTATTTTACCAATCTTAAAAGGTAAAAGTGTTAAGAATGGTTAGTTTTGGATTTTAAAATTGTTATTGTCATGACTTTGTTGGTTCATGATCGGTATAACTCATATAATTTTTATCGAACGTTTTTAACTTTTATGTTTTCTTTATTTTACGTAAATTTACAGTTACTAATCACGTTCTGCCCCTTATCAATATTGGATAGACAATATTGACAATGTACGACAATGATAGCCATTAAAAAAATGTTATGATATAAATAATATAACATACTTATGAATAATTATATTTTTTTAAATTCTAGAGCCTTTAGTAATTATAATTAAGATGCAGTAAAATGGTGTCAAATATTAGATGCTAGAGGACAAACCTGCACGTTTCATGAGACACCCTTATCACTAGTTGCGGGTTCGTCACCTCGCTTGTGTATTTTTTTAACTTTTCTTCGCCTTGTTCAATTACATATTTCAAAAATAACCTCTCTTATGTCAAGTTGCACCGTCCTAAACTCTCTTATTTGGGTGGTGAATGGTAACCAACACCGATATTGAGTGTTTTATTGTCTTCCTTATTTTAGCTCTTTGAGAGGAAATGTGTGAAAATCCTTTCTTCAGACTCATCTAGAGCCTGAATAGAATATTTTTGCCAAGTTCCCTGGTCCAAAGCCTTATTTATTTTTAGAAACTTTGATCAGTCAGTCAATATTTTCTTTTAAAAATATATATTAATCGCGACCATGCCTTTATACTAAGTACAAACATTAATAAAATAATTACTTATAATTATATTATTACAAGTTATGTTTCACTTACATAATATTTATGTACAATCTAAGATAATATAATTTACGTAAATCTAGTTCCAATGCAAATGGTTGAATTGTTTAATCATAAAATAAATTGCTCCTTTACATATTTTCATAGATTTTCATTCTGTTTGAGTTAACGTCAAAATCACAAATTAAGAAGAAACTGGAGCAGGATTTGATAACAAAGGTCTTCAATCAATAGAATCCCTCAGGAATTGGTCCTGGACAGTTCCCGATGATCCATCATTTTTAGTTTGGCAGCAAGATCCATACGCTGTATCTAATCTTGGTTAAGCTTCAATAAATGAATTTATGTAACAGATTAACATTACAAAATACAACAATTTTTAGTTCTCAATTGTCTCTGATTATTTTTCTTTTTTGGACATGACAAGTATTATATTAAAACTTTATAATTACGTAATACTGAATTGTTTAAATAAGCTTGGACGCGCTTTAATGTATATTGTGACTTTTTACTTTATTGTGTTTTTTTAAACATGTTTTATTTAAATAATCCACGGTGTAAGAATTACAATTTCTCTGGAAGTGTTTAGGGGCCGATTATAAGATATTTCACGCTATCCATGATTTTCACACAAATTACGTTTATTAAATTATACATAAATTACATTCTTACATAGAAATATCACTTAACTACTAACCCTGCATATACATACAATTGTCTGAATCTCATAGAAATTTAAACACATACGACCTGTGGTTAAAAGTGTGTAGATTTTACGTGATTCACATTTTTTTAACAGGTTCTTTGGTAGCATATTTCACCTGTTCCTTTTCTATTGAAGCTTATTGATTAACAAATGTTATTGTTACAAACAGATTTATTGTAAAGGAATGAATACTGAAAAAATTTCTAAAAGTGTCATATGATTTTATGTGTATCTATTCAAATCTACTTCCTAACTGATTTTGGAAAAACATTCATAAGTTTATTTTATTTATTTTATTTTTATTTATTTATTTATTCATAAGACGCCGATCGTCAAGATATGGGCGAATATGGATTTCGAATGAGTGTGATGAGTGTAGATGAGCGAATGTAGTCATTGTTACAAACTAAGGCCGACTATACCTTATAAAGTGTCATTAATTAATAGCCCAATGGCAAATGAACAGCCGGTGGTTATCAGCTGATCCTTCTCAAAATGTGTTATGACTCTGATTGGGATCGAACTGAGAACCTTTAGCTTATGAAGCTGGGATTGAACCAACTACGCTACCGACCAATTAAGTTTAAGCTGTTATAGTGCAGTTCTTCATCTGTCATCTACTAAATTAAGTTTTATTCCCTTTACAATGCATGTAAATTGAATTCTTTGCGATTGCAAGTTGAATACACTAATCTTAGTTTCGTAAGAGAAAACTGCTTACTGTACAGTGTGTAATCCAAGTTGCCAAAACTCAATCTGAAAGTTGGTCTTAGTACGCATTGTTAGAAGGTTCGAATGAAGGTCAACTAAAGTTTTCAGATGGATAGTACAAATGGTGATTGAACCAAACATACTAAAGTTGCTGAAGGTAATTACAAATAAGTGTTTAAAAACGAATTGTGAAACAAAGTTATTGATCTCACTTCACCTTGTTCTCTTTTATAAGAACCCATATGTTAATAAGTTACAGAGTATACCATCAATTATGTGTGTACAAAATATCGATTTACTACAAACAAATTAGAGAAGTAAAATTACTACAAAATATCCAGTGGTAATATATTCTTGATATTTTTAAGTATTAATGTGTTATCACATCACTAAAGCAACAAATGCAAGCCATTTTAACTTAACATGTTTCACAAAGTTTATTTCAACTCAGTTCATATTCAAATATAACTCTTTTAAGAGTCCACCCTTTGGAAAATAGATCTACTTACTTATTTGTGTATACAAAATTATCAATTTATGTAAAAAATTTAATTTGCATGATTTTATAATATGCATTTAACTACTTTCAGATTGTTGTAGCTATTAATTAATAAGGCATTTCTATTAGCTTGGAAACTGGTTTTACTATAAAAGCTCGTAGTTGCTAATTATAAATACAGCCACTAGATTCGCGTGCATGAAACCACAACTTATAAATTTATTTCAATGTGGCTTGAGGTACAGTTAAGAGGGTACTACCTTATTTATACTAATTAACCCCTTTGTAGGTATTTTTATTGTGCATAATAATAATTTATTTGTCTATTTATTTTATTATTACCATATTGAAGCTACGATTCATTTTTTTCTACAGTGATGTAGGCCTACTATTTCTCTTTTCGTTATTATCCGTTATTTTGATTTATATAGTTTTTATATAGAATATAATTTATTTTATAAAATTGGTTTTCTGTTCTTGCAGTGCCTTTCGTGTTCATTTTTTTTTTCTTTGTGAAGTGCTAAACGGGCTTATGCCTATTGGATGTTTCTTTTTTATTTCACATTGATCTGATTGTTTATTGATTTTTACACTTAATTATCATGAAATTTACTTTATTTGCATAATAATATGTTTTTTGTCTAAAAATTTAAAATTTTGTAACTATTTAGACTTACGTTTTTATAACAATTATTGTTTTTTATATATGTGAAATAAATTCTTTTTGAATTGAAAACTTCGGAGACACAGTATATATTCAAATTCCCTAACTTGTCAACATAAATTTAAGATTTACAGCAAGTAGTTTTAAAGAATTTTTATGTAGGTTTTTAAAGTTGTAAACGTTAAAAAAATTGCAAATAATCTCTTCGTTAATGTAATTTTGTTAAAATAAATTTGACAATATTCTGAACAGTAATCAGACTAAGAAGTGTTCAGACGTAGAGTCAATACATTATTTATAAGTGTTTAGGAATTCAAATCCAATCTGTCATCTTGAAGCAAGAAGTGTCTCGTCTAAGATTCAGCTCTCATTTCATTATCAATTCATTAAAAGAACTTTATTTTATTGATTTTCTTATTTCTTTTAAATTTGACCGTTGCCCTTAAAATTAAGGGGAGTCAGAACACGAAATTTTAATTTTTTTACAAAATTATGTTTTTATTGAATTTAATCTCCAATTCTTCCTATTTCCAATGATATATATATAACATTATATGTATAAATATATACAACATGTAAAAAAAATTTATGTAGACATGCACGAATGGATTTTGTCGTTTTTAATTTTTTTTTTTTTTATTTTAAAAAATCCAACATGGATTTTGGATTTGTTTTGGCGATTAATTATTATTTGGTAATTAATTATGCTTGTAATTATACAGAAGTATAATTACAAGCATAATTATACTACATTAATTGAAAATTACTATTGAATAAGTAGTAAGTTTCAATAGCTAATTCATTTTATTTTTAGTTATTGTTGATTTTCCGAAAGTTAATATTTTTACGTTTTGATGTCGTATATCTCAGTACCCATAGGAGATAACTTCACCAAATTTTCAGGATATGTCCATAATAATATAATGTAGTTCCCTGCATGAGGGTTTAAAGATTTATTATTTATTTCTCAAGAAAACAATTTTTTTTAAAGAAATTTGAGGGTAAAAAAGGTATATTTGAAAAAATCATTAAAATTTTTGTTTTTGTTTTTATACTAAAATCTTCTGCAGGGAACTCGATAGTGAACCCTTCTTTTGTACAAAAAAACTGTAAAGCTCTATGTCTAATAGTTTTTGTGTTACATGACATAAACTTAGCATTACGGTCTTATGGTGTTTGCACTCCCCTTAAATAGAATCAAATCGCCAAAACTGTTTTGTTATTTTCTTCAACTATTGTAATCATGTTTTTAAATTGTTTAGTTTTAAGTAAACAAATATTACTACATTCAAACATAACTTGTACATCACAACAATTATACATTCTCGAAATAACACCTTTTTTCATCTCTAAATGCTCCTTGACTCAGGGGCGAGACATACACGAATATAACTCAAGAGGCAGGGACAACTACACGACTGGGAGACACAGAACGGTAACGTTTGAGCACTTGCCCTCAGAAGCAGGTGTTCATCTTTACAACAGACTGCCCAATTCTATGGAAATTGCCACAGATCTGAAAGCCTTCAAAACTCGTCTTAAAGGCTTTTTAGCCTGCCATGCATTTTAGGCTGTGGAAGAGTTTTTGTCGAACAACTGGGAGACCATATAGTTGGTAAGCTGACATCGGTGCTGGAAGTGGGATTAATTGGAAGAGTGCATGTTTTCTAAATCTGTATGTATGAGTGAATTTTGTAGGGTGATTGATAACAAAATTATAGTTATTTTAAAACTATTCTGACTTTTGCAATGCATTTATATATGTACTTACTGCAATAAAAACTGATTTGATTTTAATTGAATTAAGCAGTGCTTCTCGGAAAGGCTACATAAACAAGGAGTTTCCAAAATCACATAGCGACCCTTTGAGAAAATGTTCGTAAGTCAAAATAAACGTTAATCCTCATACAAGTATATATATATATATATATATATATATATATATATATATATATACTTGTATATAATATATCCGTTATATATATATCGATATATATATCGATTCGTTTACTAACATATTCCTCCTCACGTAGGAAAATAGATATTGCTGTTTATTTTTTGTATAGTGTAATTTTTTGTCTTTAGAACATGTGAAAAATTAATTTACTAATTTAAATCCAAAATCTGTACTGTAATTTTTTACACGATAAAATCAAAATCTTCACATTTATTGGGTAAAATTAATGGTAATAATTGATCTGGGTAAAACTATATATAATTGAAATAATGAGCATCAGGCAAGCTCGTCTTAATTTTATTATTGTTGCTACAAGAAAGTAATAACTAATTAATTGTACCTCCATCTTTTATTACCCTAACTTACAAATTACTTGCCTATGTAATCTTAAACATAAAATAAAAAGAATAATGAAAATCACTTTGTGCTTACAAATAGCAATGAAGCATATAAAATTAGAAACAAATTGATGTATTAAATACATCATATAATGTTAAATATTCATTAGCGGATATATTTACTACCATATAACTATTTGCGTATAATATTTACAAGTATTCTTAATAGCGCAGATTATAGAACTAAACACCTCTTGATAGTCTCTAGTTATTACCATAATCTTTGGTAATACAGTACTATAGCTTATCCACGTGTCCTTTTGGGTAGAAAATAGAAATTATTTTTGAAGTTCGTCTCAATACATAAAAATCCTACATTAAAGGTTATGTGGATTAAAATATAGCATTACCAAAATTTGGTAATATTCAATATTGTACACTACAATATAGTACAATTGTACAATATAGTACAATAACGTACTAGAACCATATAAATTTGGGTATTATTACATTAAAGTCAACACAAAATAATTGTTTTTAATTAAATCAGTAATTAGTTTTAATATCAAATAATTATAAAAATTATCATTTTTCATTTTTCTTTCTTTTTTTGTAAAATAATAAAAATAACAAATTCAAAGATTAAATCATAAATACCACATACGAGTTTATCTTTCATAAAAATGTACAAGGAAACCTTATTTGGCATATTATCAATATTTTTTATAAAATGTGAATAGCCACAAAATAGTATTCCTAAAAAAATATGTTTATTGGCTAGCTTCCTTAATTGTTAACTAACTAAAGAATCCAGTAATCAGTAACGAAAACGGAAGTGAGTTCTTACTCGTAGAAATATCAGTGAAAGATCTCACTGAGTTTCGTAGTAAGGGAAGTTAAATTAGTATTCCAATCAACGAAACTTCCAAGATCCAATTCGGTCTCTGAACCCTGAGGCATTTGTCATTCAATTGACGTTCAATTTCTTATTCGCTCCCAATCACTTTCTGGTATTATAGTCAAGTTCTATTTATCTATTCATAGACACATCACAGTATAATATAAAACACACAGTAGCTAGGCTCAGCCGTTTTACTTGCAACTATGCGATCCTAGCGTTGTTGTAGCAAAACATAATTAAACTGCCATGCTATCTAGCGGAGAGATTCTGTAGCTCTGCGAGACGACCACAAGGATCGCTAGCGTCGAGCAGTAGGCATTTTTTTCAAGAGTAAGCTTCGCTACTGTGGGCACATAGAGAACAACCCCAAGAGATTGAAGCTCTTACTGCTGCTTTGTTGATCATATACAACACATGCATGCTTGCAATATATGTACTTGATCGTGTAGAATGAAATCGATGAATAAGTGTATAGATTTAAAAGATGCTGATTTATACAGTAAAAGAAATAAAAAAAAATAATTAAAACACAATGTGAAACTAAAACACAATTTATCTTGCAGTACTTTGTTTTGTTCTGTCGCCTTTGTTTAACAACCAAGAAGATATATGTTGGTGGACTTTGGGTTGGCCAACATCCAAACGAAAACCGCTTTGTTCACTTATGACCACTTGGCTGGTTTTCTTTCTAAACAAAACATGTTTCAGTTACACGCCACCTCTTCTTTTCTCCACTTTTAGTTGTTTAGGAATTATTTTAATATTGAGTATAAAATGATATGCATACATGCCTTATTTAAATCAGACGCTAGCATAAAGCCCAACTTCATAAGTAGAAGATTCTCAGTTCGACTCCAATCAGAGTAAAAACAAATTTTGAAATGGATCACTGATATGGCTGTTCATTAGTCATTGGGATTTTTTTGAATGATACTTTCTAAGGAATAGTCGGCCTTAGTTTGTATCAAAGATTACATTCGCTCATATACACTCATTGCAGACTGATATTCACTCACATCTTGATGATTGCGTCTTATGAATACATAAATAACCAAAACTAAGACCATGGTCAGAATCCGGCCTTATTCAAGCTACATTCATTTGGTTGGTAAATTTAATTTTAAAGTACAAGTGATATTTGGTTTTGTAGTATTTGAAACTCAAACTCTTTATTCAGCCAAATCAACAATACAATTAATTGCATTAGCTAAGTCTTATGTCTATCAAAAAAGTGTACAAAATCAACTCTTATATATGGAAAATAAGAATTTAATACATGTAAATAAGAAGATCATTCTTGATTTCCAACAAAATAAAACACATCACATCTAACTAGTCACATATTTCGCGTTAGAAATTCTCGGACGCTGTAACAAGCATGATTTATTAAGTGGTTTTTGAGTTTTTTTCTAAACTTAGTTAGGCTTGATTCCAGCCTGAGTGATAGTGGAAGATGGTTAAACAAATTAATGCCATTGTAACACAAGTGGTTTTTGTAGAAAGATGTTGAATGTTTAGGGATAGATAATTTGTTAAGATTACGTAAAGAATAGAGTGTTTGTAATGAGAAGTTAAATTTGGAAAAGTGTTGTATGACAATTGTTAATGTTTCAAATATGTAAATAGATGGTAGTATCAGTATTTGTGACTCATGGAAAGTGTTTTTACAGGATTGCCGTTTATTAAGAGAAACAGTTCGTATTTATGCCTTAATATTTCACTACACTATTAGACAATATTTTATCAAGCTATCCTAATCTGTTCCTGAATTTAATTGTGTGCCCTATAATAGTTGATCCTTAAGGTCTAATGCATTTCGTATTTTCAAAAATCTAATGAAACCCTTACGTAAAAAGTATTAAGGAAATTTTTAATGCTTGAAATTATGAGTGAAACTCAAATTCGAGTGAAAATCGTCTACTTTCACCCAAAAAGAAAACAATCATTTTCATTTAAATCAATCAAAGGTTTAACCTCTAAAAACGTTGAGAATAGTGCATTATTTATTAAAAGTGACTTATCGCAATTGAGGTTTATTAATGAGTTTTTACATCATTTATGAGTCCAATGTTTGTAACTTAATTAAATCATAATGTGAATTTTACATAATTATAAGCCTTAAATCTTATAAAATTCACTATTGCGTGATTATATGCATCGAAAACAAATGTTTTACAAAACCTACTTACAGCAATCTACTGAGGAAAAGTTGAATTCAGCAGTTACAAAATAAAAGTATCAATCCGAAAAAAGAAGCAGAAAATATCTGGTAGTCTCTCAATAAGGAAAACTGAATTAGCGTTTCAATCAACGAAATTTTCAAGATCCAATTCGGTCTCTGAATTGTAAGACATTTATTCTTCAATGGACGTTCAGTTATTTATTCATCCTTGGGTTTTCTACAACATTACGGTTGATAGAGTTTACTTTAATTTGTACGATTATAAATATATTTATATCGACTATCAACCCATGGTGTGCTTTTTTTTAATATTTTACTTCAATTCTCTGTATTTTAAAGTAAAATTATGTAATTGCCTTTTGATATATTATTTAAATTTTAAATATATCAATTTTCTGAGAAATCTTATTTTTAACTAAATAGATGTTTTAACAAATTTGTCTTTGGTCGAAATTTTGTTTCATTTTTTTTTATACAAACAACTTATTAAAAAAAAGCTATGTTCGTAAAAGCTATGTTGCCTCTAGAATGTATTAATTTATCATAATATAAGTAAATATTTAGTAAAAAATTACTTAGGATGCACACTATAATAGTTCTAAAATATAGTTTTTAATCTTTCCAAAAAAAAAAACTACGTTGAATCATTATATAGCCAACATTTTTTATTTTAAGTATTGTATGAAGAAAGTAAGTATCCCTATAATATACACTCAATTCGCGTCCTATATATTACAATTATTATTTTTAAAAATATGTTAAAGTTATACATACAACACGAGCAGGTCATATTACTATTTACTTGTCCATCCATTGTGAAATTTAATATTAACATACATATATCAAGTTCGTATGAAGGTGTTAAAGGTATAATAATACCACACTAACAATTCCATCATTTTCTGGAAAAGTTGAGTTTTAAAACATTAAAGATTCACATAAACAAATGTCTATTATGTAACACATCAGTGAACATGGTTTGGGATTTATGAAATATTTGCGATTGATTTTAATGTACCTAAATGGTCAAAGAAAGACTAATTTCACCTAAACTTTGATAAAGTGTGATGAAGTGACTGCACACTAATAGTGCTATCCCTACGTTTATTATTCATAATAGTTTCATATATTTCCCTAATGTTACGTGTGTGGAAGGGTCGAGCTCATTTATATTACCATCACCAATGTTTTACATGTTTAACGAATCTTCGTAAATTACTTCCAACTCAAATGACCGTTATTTATATCAATACACATAACCAATGGTGGCTCATCCACCAGCACTACGAACATAAACGACTAATGAAAACCAAGACTACGAATGTTTACCACTAACAGTGTAGAAAATACTAAATACATGTCCAGCCCACACATTAAAACATATGATTAATCACAAAATTCCAACAAATACTAATTCTTAACCATGTCCCATCTTCTTACGATATGCAACTATTTCGTTCAACTTTGAATATAAATTTCCATAGTTATTTTTAAGCAATGGTGGGAGAAATCCTTCAAATACCAATGGATTGTAAAAAATTTCATCAATCAATATTAACTATAGTCTTTTCTGAAGTAATTAAAGAGGGAAGTCTGAAACTTCAGCAATGGCATATTTTGTTGACCAAAACATATATCAGCTTGAGGGAGCTTCAATAACAAGAATACTTTTCGATTGTTTTTAAACATTTCGATTTAAAATCAAAATCATGTATGGACACGTACAGTGGTCTCCCGTCATTCTTTGAGCGAATATGAAAAACAATTATCCAATTAACATAAGGAATATGATTAATAATAGTTAATCCCACCCACACAAGAATAATGATTGCATTTCCGCTAAAAAAATAAACTCTACTTTTTCTTTTATTTCTCTCAAACAGTTGTTTTCTTAATAAAAGTGTCGCCTTAAATAAGTAAAGTTTTCAACTTTCAAAAATTTGTTTATAACTTATAGACAACTACAGTTTGTTTTCTTTTATCACCATATAATATTACATTGTAATCTAAGAGTGTTGAACCCGGAATGTAATATGTAACTGTGTGTCATATGTGTACTTTCTAATGTTGTTAACACTTTAATTGCAGGGTAAGTGTTCATGTACTGAATCTTATCAAATCAGGTGACAATGTGTTAAAGGCATAAAATGAATGTTTTGCCTTATATTTGGTATATTTTGGATTATTTCGTCTGTTACACAATACAGACCTGAACTCTTATTGATATATTTCACAGTCGACATTTCATCGTCGTAAATTTCAAGAGATCTCCCCAACAGTTCGCCGGCGGGCTTAGCTACGTGATAATTGCGTCACGAAGTGAGACGGAACGTGACTTCACGGCCAAGTTGTAAGTCTCTCCCCTCCCCCATGCCTCCCTCGCAGCGTTTTATGATATTCAACTCTCCGAAAACTGTCACTCACCAGGTTTTTTTTTTATTTATAAAATCTTTAGAATAATTCAATTTATTAAGGGTCTAATGAATTAATAAATACTAAATAAGGCACGTAAAACACACGTCTGTATTACGGGGTGACAATTGAGTATAACATTTTCATTGGCGAGGAATTTCTCGTAACACATACGTGTTGTAGCTAAATCACTTTTGAAGCTATCACATTTTGTTCTTTGTATAAGGGAATTTATTTACACGTGCTTCACAAGAGGATAACGCCTTCACCGACGCTGATGCATTTCCCGCAGTACGTACGTGTAGCTAAATCACGGTTGGTGCCGTAACATTTTGTTTTTGGTGGGTTGGGAAACATAGTTTTCAGTACTATTGAATCAGGTGCCATAATATATAGATATCAAATTACGTTCAAAGTGTACGTTTCTAAACTGCCAACCCACCACTGTAGCCTTATACTATAGACATACAATCTTACAGCCAGAGCAATAAAACATGCTTCCTATTTCAACTATACGATTTTATGTAATATTATAATGAGTTATTATGTACACACTAACATATTAAAGATGTATTCTAGTGAACCGTAAAATATTACAGGTAAATTTTAATTTAAAATCCTTAAAAATTACTTTTAAATTACTGCTTATTTAATGGCCTCCTTAATGCAACCACGTTTTTTTAATGAGAAGAAGTTACATACGAGCATAATCTCGTCACCAGTGCTGTAGAATTTTCATAATATGGTTAAATCACATTTTGTACATTAGTGACTCTTATATATGCCATGAAAAATATTATCCAGAAATTGACTTGAGAATTGATAGAGACAATGTCAAGACTTTTCCGTGTTTGTTATGAGACTCAAATAGTAGAATATCTCATAATACAGTTAATACGTTTTTTTTTTTTATTGAGGCTCGGATAACTTTTATAGACTACAGATTTGTAAGGAAAATTCAACTCAACCATTGGATTAATTTATCTTTTTAAAAATGTATATATGATACCAACACATGAGTTGTTTGTTGCATTAAACATACTTAAAAGAAATGTATAGCATTTTATTTAATATGCAATAAAATTGTATGTCATGTATTTTTTTGTTCAATCTCTAAGTTTTTACATTACTTCCAAACATTGACTGAAAGGAGTTTAAAATTACTGATTTAAATATTGTAATCTGGCCAAATTCCAAAAAAATTCAACAATACCAAACTTTGAACAATGTTATTAGAACATCACAAACACAGAGAATTAATTAAAAACTGTTTCACCATACAGAGGTTTAGTTATTTTTTAAATCTTAGAGAGCTTCTTGGATTAAAAGACACCTTGACAATATATTAACAGTTAAATATTAAATCTTAATTATTTGATTTTTGGAATGCATAAAGATTTGAATGAATGTTGTTTGATAATGAGAACCTAATCTACATAAAATAGATTATAAATAAATCAAAAGTACTTTAAGACAATTAAATAGGAATAACACCCAAATTAATCAAATAACTACAGTAAAGAGAGCATTTCCAGAAGCAGGTATGCCACTGGAGTTCCCATAAAATAAAGAAATGCTAGGAAGGATACAGTCAAATAACATGACAAAATAATCCTGATTATATTACATCAAAAATAACATCTGATCGAATAACCAATAATTGGTTTGGTGGCTACTAAAAAATGATGGACTGCAGAATGTACTGTCGAAGGTTCCAATTTCCAATTCTCTGTACTTTATTCATTGAATTTTTTAAGCACTTTAGACCTTTAAGTCAATATAAACAGGATGGCCATGATAGTAACAACAGAAAAACATTTTGAGTAAATTAATCTATGAATAAAAATATTTTTTTGGGCACTACAATATTGGAAAGCATGGGGCATATTTTCATATTGAGTATCAGCAGATAGATTTATTTTTGTAATCAGGCAATTTTAAGAAGTTATCTAATATGAGTGGACCACATTTTCTTATTGCTTGTCTTAGGTAAAAGATAACTATTTAAATTATTTCGTTATGCTTAACCCTTATCACGCCGTAAGCGCATATAAGCACATATGTTGACTTTGCTCTAAACGCTGTAAGGTGCTCTAAAATATAGGTGTATTAATTACAAAAATAATATTTTCTTAATAATGTTCCTAATTTAATCCGGTATTGCTTTTGGGTTATGGGCGGTGACTCACTGTGCAACTCGCGAACTTTTGTTGGCTTGTCAATCACTACGAGACTGTTTTTTGTCTGGCAGTGTACATTTCCACTGCGCTGCCCAACGCCACAAGCGCATATACACGCAGCTACTGTCGAGCCGAATGGTCGTCATTGTCCACCGCCCACCTCTTGAAACTGTGTATTTAGTTTTTTGTCATTAATTTAGTTTAATAAATGTTAGTAATTTATTAGTTATAAGTTTCAATATGAATAATCCGGTCGATTTTGATTTTGTGGAAGGTATATACTAAATACATCGTATTCAAGTGCTATATGTATTTACTTATTTTTTATTACATGTGTTATGTTCAGGCCTTGTCTTTATCAATAAATTATACATATTTTATTAATAGTTATAATATGTTGTATTGATTTATGCTGTATAAGTGATCTGTGCCTGAGGTTTACTTTCAAGTAAAAGTTTGCCAATTTTAAATTCATATATAATAAAAAGGTAAAGTAAGCTAATAAAAGTTTCAAAATGTTATCATATCTTTTATATTCCTGTACAGAACAATACAAAAACATGAGCAACTAAAAAATATAATTTTTTTTTTTTTACAATAAATTAGCGCTTAATAGAAAATTGTATAAATGGCGCTTTAAGGGTTAAATTAATTTTGTAAGCATTTACCTGACATTCTAATGTTAGCATTATGTTAAGGTAGTAATTGTATGAAATTTGCTTCTAACAGTACAGTAATTTAAACTACGATTATAGTTTTATTGCCAACAAAAACGTAATAGCAAATATATAATTATGAATAATAAACAATTTTTACAATTCTATAAATCAATGGAGCAATAATGTAATAAAAGTAAATGTATTTCCAAAGTGGAAGTTTTTGTGAATGTATAGTTCTAGGAGAGATGACAAGGCCAGTTCAGTTGAATATGCAGGTATGTTGGGTAGGTGGGGCACTTTAAATCAATTGATACGCAAGGGACTGTTTCATTAAGAAACCATGTTATTATAATGCCCTTGGTTTAAAAAATATAAAATTTGAAAAGGGTTTAATTCATTTTGTGTTAAGTTCATCCACGCACCCTACAAACATAACATTCTTTTCCAACCACTTTACAGTTTTAAGAAAACTAAACATAAAACGTTATTAAAAAATTAATATTGTCAATATTTGTACAGTAAGAAGCCAAATAACATCGCATTCTTACAATCAGTAAATAGTCATAAGACCACATTACCATTTTGAATAAAGTAAAATCAATTTTAAAACCAAAATGAATAATCCAAAAAATGTTAAATGAATAATCCATTCTTAAAAAAGAAAAAGAGGAAATTAAAACACAAAAGCAAACATATTTGTCTTGTGATTCTTTGTTCCGAGTGCTCCCCTAGCCTTTGTTTAACAACCAAGAAGATATAATACATAGTGAAGCTTGGGCTGGCATCCCTCCAAACGGAAACCACCATATTTTCTCAATGACCACTTGGTTACATTCCTGCCAAGACAAAACATATTTTAGTAAAAAGTAATTTCTACTTTTTCCAAATCTTCTGTTGTTGCAGAATGATTTACGTGTTGAGTAGCAAAATAAATGTTGCACATTGTATGTACGGAAAAATCTAGTTTCAGATTAAACATTTTCATAATCATTTACATTTACTTCTGAAATATTCTTAAATTATTACCTCAGTCCTTAGTTAATAAGGGCCAATGAAGATCAGTTCAAAAATATTTTCAGCGCTTGGCTTTACTTTTTCAATTTTATATCTGATTTGGATTTGTGTGTTAGACAATTCTGTTTATTGTTGAAAATATTAGGTTTCATAAATTTAGAAGTTGTTAGGTATCAATTTACTTTCACAGATTAAAATTCCTCAGATATTTATCTAAGATCACTGGCAAACTTAAACACTAGTTTGGAGACCCTATGGGATATCGAGAATAAGGCTGCTGCCATATGGGCTAAAGTCTAACGCTATTTAAGTAAAATGAGTGCAAATTTAGGTTCCATTGATATATTAGAAGGTAGCCACACACAAAGTTACTGCTTACTGCCAGTGATAGACTGGAGCATGTGTGGCAGCAGCAGCCATGCACTGTCACAACTCATTTACCATCTTGTTTTTTCAAGCTCTTACATTAAAATGTTCAATTCCATAATAATTTACAAATCTAATAATTTATACAACTATTACTGCTGAAGATAATAAATCTGAGGATGTAACCATAAACATTTGAGTGTGTCCGCTAATTACCATGAGAAATCTTAAAGCATACTAAAGGCCTATCGCATGTATTGTTAACTATCAATTTTCACTTTCGTCTCCAGAAAAGCATACATGGAATTTCTGGAAAGAATACATGGCATCATCATCCACTAAAGACAACTATAAGAATATGACAAAAATAATCATTAAAGACCAACTGTATTCTTGATGAAATAAACTAAAAATTATTTATCTAAAATTAGAAAGATTGGTTCTAATTGTTCGTGAAAACAGCACAGGAAAATCTTCCAGTGTTTCATATTGATATAAATGATATACTAACGTTAATGCACAAACTTGAATTGAAGTGTGTGTTTAAATGACAAAATAAGGGAGGAAATAAATTATAATACAAATGAAAGCTTGTTTCTTATGATTCTTTGTTTGGAGTGTTTCCGTTGTCTTTGCTTAGTAATAAGGAAGATATATGTTAGAAGTCCTTGGGTTGGCGTTCCTCCAAACGGAAGCCCCCATATCTCCTTGATGGCCGCAGGATTGGTTTGCCTTCAAAAGAAAATATATTTTATTTACAGTTCACGCTCTCCTTGTCCCTATATTTTTGATTGGAGTACACTATATATTTATAAAGAAGAAAATACAATTTATTTGATTAATTTAACTAATATTTTATATTCATATACAAAAATATAAAATATTGTTCCTTCATTCATCTCTCACTTCATTTATTTTTTGATAAAATAATGCTGGCTTTCCAGATTCTAAAAACAAATATTAATCCCCATAAAAAATGAGAAATACAGACTTAATATTACATACTTACAGCCTTGATTGCTATTTTTTTAGTACTTTATCCATTAACAAATATATTATTTTGGAAAAAAATAATGTAATTGATAAAAAATGTGGGTTTAGTGTGTAAGCACCATTAATATTCTTAAAGATTTTATGGCAAGTGTTTAAGCACTTGACTCAGAGAGAAAGCAAGTGACTTAGACCATACTAATTGACCTCAGTAAGTAGTATTTGGCAATCAAACATTTGGCAATTCACATTATAAGTACAACTTATTTGAATATTTTTAATTCTTACCTAACTGTTACATACAATTGGTACAGTTATTGTTTAGTTGCCATATTATTCATATATTTAATATTGTATTGGCAATACTAAGTTGTCCTTGTCAATGCAGTTCCTGTCCTGTCTTGCTTGATATTGAACTAAGTTACATAATAATGCTTAGCTTTACTTTGCTAAATTTTCGAGTCATTGTTTATATCGTTATGGTTAGTCTGGTACATACAGATATTGCAGTGTATATTATTCTCCCTATACTTAAATAATAAATATTGCATGTTACATTTTAATATAGTTACAAATCATTCTACACTTCAACTATTAACAGCTGCTGTTGGCCTAAATTTGTAGAAATTTGATGGCAATACAGCTTTGATTTATTAAAGAATATTTTAAACGTGTAGTAACTTTTTAGTTGTTAGTTAATAGTTTAATGCCCAAGCCATAACAATATCTTACTTGCCCTATCCAATTAAAAGATACAACAGCATATAATCACATGTTGAATAAAAATATAAATTAAACACATTAATGTGTGCGTCTTGTTACCCAATACACACCAATACTCTATGGCAAGCCCAGTCACCAAGCACATACATGAAACTCTTTAGCAAGCTTATCCACCTGCGTCACAAAGTCAAAACACCATCTTTTAGCCAATCAAAGATTATTCCTTTTTAATTAATTTTGATTTGTTAGAATCCATATTGTATATGTTAGGTATAAATAAAATGACAAAAAATTGGGTTTTTCCAAATACTTTTGAAGATATTTTTCCAAAAAATGGGGTTAAAATGTGAGATAACAAATTAAAGGTTGCAGAGTGCTAATAAATAAGTTATGTGGAGGCAACAATCAATAATATCATATACTTTTATAATTTTTTTATAACCTTTCTGTAATAACAATTCACAAGCACACAGTTTAAATAAAAATTACTATCAGGAAACTTTATGGAATAATAATAAGATAATTACCTACTGTGACAGTAAAATATTTCAATAACAGCAATGATAACATTTGAAAAAAGTGTAATTAATGGTTCACTTTTAATGGGGTAAAAGGTTAGGATATTTCAAAAACACAAACACTATGTCAAATTCCCTGCCTGCGACCAACCGTGACTTGGAAAGCAGCCAGTACACACACTGAGTGTGGCTGACAAGAAAAATTGTGGTAAAACGTTTAGTAATATAGATTCCTTAATATTACTATAGTAACAGAATTTCTATTTTATATAGCCCAAAAATTTTAATTTCTTGAATATAATGACACTTTAATCCAGTTGAGAAAAAAATTTTTTTTTTCAATTAGTTTTGTAGCATTTAAATTCACTCTTATTTTCCTTAAAAAATTTAGTATTTTTTAAATTTAAGTTCTGCAGTTAAAAGCCTACGCATGATTTTCATGTTAGGAAATTAATTTAAAATAAATTTAAATTGCTGTACATTTATCTGCACAGTATATAAATCATGCACTAATCTTGAACTTAATTAGTATTGTGCATGATGTATTTAAAACTGACTTCATCTCAACAAAGTATCAATTATCAAATCAAACATGTTTATTGCCATAAAACTTGAACAAGTATTGACAACGTCAGATTGCTGCCAGAAGGCCAAGTCAAAAGTACAAGAGTTTGAGTGTACTTATCTAAAACTAACACATAAAATAAATATAACAATCAGGAAAACATTAATAATAAAAAGAAGAAGAAAAAGAATAGATTAAAATAAGTCTGAGGAGGTTTGTGTCCATGGAACTAGTTTAGTTGATCATTTAACTAAAACCTGAAACCCACAAAACAGGATGGTGTTGGCCTATTTGATTTAAGAAGTTAATATAAATAGTTACAAAAAATGTAACAATCAATAAGCCAACAAAAACATAACTAACTTTAAAAAAATAATAATAATAATTTAAACAAAATAAAATTGAACTTGAGACAAAACAACTAAATGTAACAATTTAAAATTCCACGTTTGAATCAAAAAATTCCTGCAGTGAATAAATAAAATGGAGATACAAGGAGCCAACTGTAAAATTTTAGTTTGAAGTTTCTCTGAATATCTGTGGATAATATGTTCAAGCTTATTGTAAATCTCTAATTGTAATTATTGTAACTATGTGGCTGTTCACTGATTTACTAAGCCTATGAAAATTAATACTTGTTTTGTCTTTATTACGTTACAGTATTATAACTGTGAACATTACTAGTAAAATTTAATAAATGTGGGTTTTTCATTACATATAAAGTGATATCATAAATATAAAGATTAATTACAGTTTGAATTTCCTTGTTAACAAACAGAGGTTTACAATGATCTCGGATACCAGCTTTTGAGATTACTATGAGCTTTTTTTTGTAACACTAAAATACTTTTTATTTTACTGGAATTTCGCCATACAATCAGACCACATCTCAGTAGTGAATGACAATGTGCAAAATAACTGGTACGTACATAATTTTCAGGAATACAAAGGGATATATATATATATATATATATATATATATATATATATATATCGTATGGCTTTCATAGGCCAGCCAACAAAGCTATGGAAGATTAAAAGAATTAACTGATAAAAACTGTCTAAATTAACTAACTACAGTCCAAAGTACTTGTATCTTTACGTTTAATATTGATCTCCCGTCACAGAGCTAATTCCAGGTTTCTTAACCATTCAACACCTGCTTCTACAAATGAATGAAGACCAGCTAATCCCCCCTGAAAAGAATGCAATAGGCACTCATTGACTATGTGATCCATAGTTTGAAGACTAATCTGTTGCCATTCCCCACCTTGATTTCCAGTAGTTGCATCTTCCCACCCCTGTGCGAAAGCGACACAACATAGTCTATTCCTTAGGAGGAAGGTTCATTCCACCGATGAGGATAGTAGGGTTCGCTTAACAAGCACCATGAAAAATGTATGCATAATCAGGTAGAAAATTATTTTATGGTAAACAATGTTCTTGATAGTGAACATGGATTTAGGCACAATAAATCTAAAATAACTGTTTTTCTTCGTTATTATTTTTTTCGTTGAAAACATTATTCATAAACTTGAGAAGGAAGAACATATTGTTACTACTTTTCTTGATATGACTAAAGCTTTTGACAGTGTCTCCCATTCTTTACTATTTGTAAAACTAGGTACCTATATGGAATTCATAGAAAAGAATTAAGATTAATAAAATTGTTTACCTACAGGATCCTCAACAATATGTTGATACTAAACATGTACAAGTATATGGCGTTAGGACTGTAAATTTTAAGTCAAAAAGGGTTAAATATTCTGTACCACAAGGCTCAGTGTTGGGTCCTTTATTCTTTCTTTGTTATTTGGGAGGATTGCCTAATTGCTTTTCAGAGCTTGGTATATGTAATGAACTTTGTATGTGTGCAGACAATATTAATTTAACAATTTCTGGTAAAACTATGATGAAGTATAAACTAATTCCTTACTTGCAACTAACACATTGAGTAGCCACTTAATTTACATAAATATGTTGCTTAATAAAAACAAAACAATGTGTATGAAATGTTCTTGCAAAGATTGAAGTGAAGTGGATAACTTAGATTGTTTACGAAACCTGTGTATAAATTTCTCATATGAAAACATCCTTTTTAGGTATAGTTGTTGACAACCATCTTAACTGGTCAAGCCATATAGAACAAGTATGCTCTAAATTAAGCTCTGGAATATTTGCTTTAAAACGATTAACTCTATTCTGTAATTTTGCCACCATTAGGAGTGCCTATTTTTCTTTCATTCATTCTCACATTGTTTATGGCATAGAAGTATACAGTGCAACAAGTTTAAATTTAAATAAAATATTACATCTTCAAAAAGTTATTATTAGAACAATGTTAGAGCTTGATAACAAAACTCACTGTAAAGACCACTTTTCTAAACTAAAAATTATGACAATTTACAGCCTATATGTTTATAAGACTGTATTATATGTTAGGAACAATGAAGATTTATTGCTTAAACAAAAGGATATCCATAGTTATAATACCAGAAATAGAGAAATTTTTCATCTTTGCAAACACACAAAAATTATTTTTAAAAAGAATCCTACATATGCTCGAATAAAATTTTTATCACCTAACTAATGGGATAAAAAATGAACAAAATTATACCACCTTCAAAAACAAGTTAAGATATTATTTGATTGATAAATCTTTGTACTCAATACAGGAATATTTTACGAATTAAGAACTACAGTTAAATTGTTTACTATTATTATTATTATTATTCATGTTTTTATTTAGTTTTAAGCAAAACATATTGACAACATTCACGTATATCTTGTATATACTTTTGAATAAGCTATTTGAATTAAATTAAGTATATACAAATAGCTTATTCAATTTGTATATACTTAAATATAGTTACATTTAAGTATATACAATAACATTATATCCTGTTTATCACATCTGTAGTTTACATGATGTCCTTTAAAAATATGCTGAGGTTACCCAGCATAATTATTACTGTCCATTATTATAGTTATTCTAAGACAACTTTCTCACAGAGATAATATAGTATTTCTGAGTCACGAGACGCATTCATCCATGGGTTAGCGACACAATAAAGCCGAGTTAGTTTAGTGATCGAGGTCAGTAAATCACATGCAGCCATCACACAACTTATATGAGCCCACCCACTCACCAAACCTATTGATGGCATGTAAAATTACTACTCAGATGTTGGGAATATCTGACATAAAAGACTTTTTTACGAAGGTTCTCGTAACAATTATTTTTAAAGAAACCTGCTTCTCTTTACATCTCATTTTATACTTTATGTACATATTAATATGAGTAAAATTATTTAAACGTGGATCTAAGCTTGACAGTTAAAATAACATTTAATTACTTTAAATAATTATACCAACTGTCATTATTCCAAGGTATTGTGATAACAGAACAGACTAGTATGCAAAATAAACTTTGAACTCAATCAAAGGCCTGAGGATCAATCCAGTTGTTTGCACAGCTCTGGATTTGGTTAATTGGGTACTCTCTGAGGCAGCTGCCAGTGAGAATCGCATCAGTTCTGGTTTAATTTATCTTTGCAATAACTCAACTATAGTAACTTTAAATACTCTCATTTGTTGATCAGTAATAATTATTTTCTTTAGTTTCACTAATTTTTCTTGGAAGTATAATACTTCTCATTTTTGTTCTGTTAATGTACTATTGTTAATATTGACAAATTTTAAGCTCTTCCTCGTCTAACAGGTACCTCTTTGACAGGTATTCCTTCAATTATTAATATTCCTAATAAGGTGTGCCTTTATGCAGATGATCTCAATCTAAAAATTGTGGGGAAATCTACATCTGAGATTGAAATTAACTCGTATACAAACCTGTCTCAAATCTCACAATATTTGCATAATATTAACTTGCTTCCCAATCCATTAAAAACTAAATATATTCAATTTTCCGGTTCCAAAAAAGACAATAGTCAAGATATGAATATTTGTATGGACCTTGACCTGTTAGAAGAAGTAAATTGTACAAAATTTCTAGGTCTAACTATAGATAAGTAATTAAATTGGAATGAGCATGTTAATCGAGTTCTTTCAAAGTTTCCTCTGGGCTCTATGCTTTGAGACAGATGGCAAAATTTGGCAGTATAGGAACATTAAAACAAGTTTACTATGCATTTGTAGAGTCACACATTTCTTTCGGGTTGCTTTTGTATGGTGCAACATCAGCCAGCAATCTTAATCAAATTTTAATTTCGCAAAAGAAAGCTATTAGAGCAATTTTAAAACTAGGTTATCAAGAATCGATGAAGGAGCATTTTTACCAATTGGGGTTCTTGACTGTGCATGGCCTTTACATTTATCAATTAATTCTTCATATCAAAAATAATTTAGATAATTTAACTACATTAGGAACTTCACATAATTATAACACCAGGAATAGACAACTTTTGGCTTTTGATAGACACAGTTCACAATTATATGCAAAAAACCAACCTATGCTGGAATAAAGTTTTTTAACCACCTGCCGACTGACTTAAAAGAGGAGCATAACCTAAGTATTTTCAAAAGGAAATTAAAGATTTTTATTTAAAAAATCTATTTATTCTCTTGATGAGTTTTTCACATAATTAATTGTGTAATTGTTTTAATACAGTCCCTAATATCATTTTATAATTCATTTAAAATAATGGTATATTTGGTTGACATTTTCCAAATACTAAGCTAAATGTTATTTTGAAAGCATCTATTGTTTTTAGTTGTATTTACAGTAGGTTGTATTTTTAGTAAGCTTAGAAAGTAGGTAAATTGTTAAATATTGTATTTTCAATAAGCTAGACACCATTCATGTACACTTGTACAAAAAATTAATAAAGATTATTTGATTGATTGACTGATTGATTGATTGAACATCAGAAATAAATATGTGCTATAAATCAGAGATTTAAGACTTTTGCATTCAATTAGAAAATCTTGGATTTTTCAGTCAATTTTCATTCTAAAACTTAACGATAAGAGCCATTAAAGTTTTACACCTTATTACCCTTTATCTAGTTCATATCTGTTGTCTACATTTGTAAGTTTTGGAATCAGTTAATAATGTAAAGTTGGACATGAATTTACAACAATTTTCGTGGCATGTTATAACATGATTAATTAAATACCTCTAAAAGACATCTAGGCTTGTGTGAGTGGCAATTTTAAAATAAAAATAATTATTAGAACTTTCTTAATAAAATTAAAAGCTAGTATAAATATATTGTTAACAGTACAAACAACATATTCTTTCAAAATAAGACTTTTAAGGAATTAATTTTGGTATTGAAAGATTAATGTTTATATTATCCGTTTATGCCAAACTGTAAAGAATAGAATGATATTTGTGACATAATCTCATCCTATTACACATAACAAGATAAATTATTTTAATAGGCTCTAATACTCAACTTCAAACATTCAAACTGCTGAAAGCGACCCACAAAAATTATGGTAGTTTTATTTTTTTTTATAACAAACCACTCACCTGTGCCTAACAAACGAACATGGGCCTAAAGGCATGTGTGTGAACTTTATTATGTGAGTGAACTTTATTATATGAGTACCTATTAAATGATAACTCTAAGCTCAATAACTCCAACAACCGGTAATTCTGAGTAATATATGGGTCAACTCCGATTTTTCTCATATTACAATATTATGTTCCTAAGGTCAAGTTAAACAGGAATTTATTGCCGGAAAGATGTATATCGATAACAATGGGACGATTAAAGTTCAAGTCAAAGTCCAAACAGGCTCGCCGTTATATGGCCTCTATTCAGTTCTTATCATGACGGCTTGTAGTTCGGATGTCGATGTTAATCCGTTTCTATGTAATACATGCGAATTCACTTTAACAAAATTTATAGTGAGCTCTGAAGATAGTGAGAGATTGAACAATTTTTTGTACGATCACGGTGTAATACCACGGAATAAAAAATGTCCTACTTGTGGAAATCAAATGACTTTAAATGAAAGTGATCACGTGTTTCGATGTTGGAAAAGAATAGAAACTACCGACAGAAACAAGAAAAAAGCGAAAATTCAGTGTAAAAAGTTCGTGTCTCAGTTTCAATTTACTTTCTTTGAAAAACATAAACTATCACCGCAAACTGTCTGCTGTTTTGTCGCTTATTGGGTCCTATTAAAACCTCCACGACACGATCTGTTGCGACACGAGCTCGACCTGTCACATCACGCTGTCGTTGATTGGAGTAGTTACCTCAGGGAAGTTTGTATGATTATTCTACTTGATCAGTCACACCCATTGGAGGAGTAGGGAAAACAGTAGAGATCGACGAAGCAAAAATTGGTAGGCGAAAATATAATCACTTATTCAGAGCGATTTCATATGTCTACAACGGAATTTCAGCATATTGTGATCGCACAGAGCCACAACGTAAGGAGCCGGACTGTGACTCCGATAGTGACGACTATTAAGGTTAGTTATGTATTTTAATGTTGTTTCCGTCATGTAATTATAAGTTTTAACTAATTCTACATATATTAGGAACATAATATTGTAATATGAAAAAAATCAGAGTTGACCCATATATTACTCAGAATTAGCCAACAACCTAGCAGGCCTAAAACATCCTCACACATTGCGGTAAACTGAACGGGCGAGCAAGGTCATTAAGTTTGTTTAACAGTTGTTTTTTGTTCAGTTGTAGCTTTTTTGTGAAGTGTGAATTCTAAAGCAAAAGATAAAATTTTAGTTCAGTAATAATTTTCTGCTGTATATTCTTGATGGAATTGCTTTGGTTGTAAATAGAAAGTCATTTTTTAATAAATTCCACAATTTAATTTTTATCAAGAGCGCTTTCGCCGGTTAAGGCATCATCAGTTGTAAATGCAGTTTAAACAGAAAACATATGTTAATAAAAATAACAAAAAATCACATGTAAAACATTAAATACTAGTTAAATTAAATTTAAGTGGATAAGTTTGATAAGAATTATTATGAATTAAAATATGGTTTAGACTTTTCAATTTTCATTTTAATGTAATTTAAGATGAAATATATTCGAAAGTTGAAAACTCTAAACCATATTTTAATTCATAATAATTCTTATCAAACTTGGCCACTTAAATTTCATTTAACTAGTATTTAATGTTTTACATGTGATTTTTTGTTATTTTTATTCACATATGTTTTCTGTTTAAACTGTATTTACAACTGATGATGCCTTAACCGGCGAAAGCGCTCTTGATAAAAATTAAATTGTGTAATTTATTAAAAAATGACTCTATTCAGTAATAATGTCAAAAGATTCATACTTTTTCTTGTTCTTTCCTCTTTCCAGATAAGCTGAACTTTTTAAAAACCATTAACAGTGTTTAGATCACATTAGCTCTGGTTTGGTGAACAATCTTTGCTAATTTTTTTAGAGATAGGTATGCTCCATAAACGGCTAGTTATGCATGCCGGCGTGTTTTTCTTTTTTTTCATTTTTTAAGTGTAATCTTGATGTGTATGAACTTAGGTGTATAGATATCATGTATAATTAAATGCGTCACTGAAACAAGTAAGTAATTATCAATTTTATGTTTGTTAGTGAGAGATAATTATGTTAAATTAAACTTTGGGACTGGTAAATGAGGTACAATTTGTTTAAGGGTCTTGATTGTGAGTTGAGAGTATATACTATTTTAGTAAAATATTGGTTTATGTAGTTGAAAACGTTAAACCCCTTTTAACGACATGTGACTTGCCGAGTTAGTGATAACCTTGATCAGCGACTCGCTGAGTTCCGCGTCACCAGCACAGCATTTCCACAATTTTGAAAGCTAGCTTTTTAGTCCCAACTTTGCCTGAATAAATAGAAATTTTTCATGTAATTTCGCCATTCTACAATCATGTAATTAATCAAGTTTGCCTTGAAATACACAAAATGCCCCTGTGTATCCAACTCCTCTCATAATCCCACCGAATACAGCTGATGAGTCTGTGTGGCTCTGAATTGGGTTGAGAAAAATTATAAATAACCTTTTAAATCAGCTTCCTAAGACCCCCAATAAAAATAAAATACGTGTTCAAGAAGAATAGTTGCTCTTTTAAGTCACTGATGCCAGAAAATTTACCCTTCTAACGAAATAAAACATCTATCAGTACATCTAAACAAAATAACTAAACCTAGCCTATAATAATATCACAAGAGTTCAATATACAGAACAATCATTATAAATACATAAATAATATCATGTTTTATGTTCCTATGTCAACATAGGATTATACTACGTGATAAGGAAGTAAAATAACATAGTACTGAAGGACGAAATGAGGTCGCCTTTTATACAAAACTACTAACTCAGATTTTTATTAAAAGCAACAATTAAAAAATCAAAGTGAATACAACTTAATAAATCAAATACTAATAAGTACTTTCTTTTTAATGGGGCCCCCTCTCCTCCCTAAATACACAGATCCTTTGACTGGCCAATAATATCTACCTCTCTAATACTCATTGATCAAATACTAGATTGACATATTTCATATAAGGCTTCAATGATTATTCTTTAAATATAAAAAGACCTCTTCTAAAAATACCAGGAAAACAGCTGAAAGTTCCAATTTTCTCAAAGTTAAATGGTTTTTATTTTTTTAACTACACCAGCCAATTCCGATGATTACCAATATAAATAGAGAGGACATTGCCTATACGCCATGTGCATTAGATGTGTGACGAGATTCACCATTTTGGTCCGCGACTCGGGCGGAAAACAGCATTCCGACTGTACACTCATGGCAATGATTTCCTGCCAAAAACACCAAAATTTAATACACTTATTAGGGAGCTAAAATTTTCAAACTTAGCTCGTGGACAAGACAACTCATCTGGACACTTTCAAGCGAAAAACCGCTTAAGTAGGTGTTATACATAACTTATAATTAATAAGTAAGCATTAAAAGAATTATGACTTTTTTCATTTTGACAAGAAAAAGTTAGTCGGCTATTAACTTTAAACAGTACAAGTAAACGTCACACAACACAAATTTATTACAATACAAGTACAAAATGCACAAATATTATGGTGATCGATTTCGGTGAACCACACTCACCTTACTCAGACCAGAGGGATTCAGAGACAGAGGAATTCTTTTGTGAATCCCTCTGGTCTGAGGAAGGTGAGCATGGTTCACCGAAATCGATCACCATAATATTTGTGCATTTTGTATTGTAATATATTTGTGCATTTTGTGCTTATATTGTAATAAATTTGTGTTGTGTGACTTTTACTTGTACTTTATATGTACCAACATGTATTATGTTAATTAAAAAACTGTATTAACTTTACCTTCACCATCACTATTTATATACTACGTTTTAACCCATATTAAATCACACATTTACAAATTTCAAACTGTGGAAAACACACACAATCATAACACTAGAAATCAGAATATTTATTTTAAAGAAGATGCAGACTATCTAAATCTCTAAAATCAAATTGTGACCAAATTGGCGTACGACTTTACAACACGTTATCAATTAACATAAAATATGACTTTGAAATGTTTCCAAAAAAATATTTACAACATTTTATTGGAGAGGAACTTTATTCAATAGAAGAATTTACTGACAAAATTTAAAAATTAAATTTAGTATTTCCCTAATTGAATGTCAAAGACCTGAAACCTTTAATGAGAATCAGTTCAAAGAAAATGACTTAAATCTATTTATTAAGAAAAAGAAAATTTGATCTATATTTACCTTATACAATATAAATTGTACATTACATTATTATATTTAGGTATTTTGGAATGTCTCTGCAACTCATTTGTACAAAGCTAATAAAATGTTATTTATTTGTTGTTTGGTTAGAGAAGTTTGACCAGCAGCAAAGGTGTAGAACCGAAAAACAACTAGAAGAAGAACAGTATGAATTTAGAAGTAACCACTCAACAACAGACCTGCTTTTTACCCTTAGAAGACTAATTGAAAAACATAATGAAAAAGATAAAACCCTAAATTTGGTATTTCTGGATATTGAAAAAGCCTACGGCAGTGTACCACGAAGTAAAATATGGGATAGGCTAAAACAGAAAAAGTTACAGAATGCCTTATACAGAAAGTAAAAACGTTGTATGAAGAATGCCAAAGCTATGTCCAGATTGAAATTAACACCTCATCCTGGTTTGAAACTAAAAGAGGAATACAACAGGGGAATGCACTTTCTCCATTACTATTAATTTTAGTTAAGTATAATGAAACTTAATGAAGTATAACGAAACAATGAAACAAATAAAAAGAGAACTGACATCAGAGTTTAGTGCCCTAGTGTTTGCGTATGATATGGTGATTTGGAGTTACACAGAGCAGGATGTCCAGGAAAAACTCAATTTATGGAACAGCAAGTTTAAAGAGTTCAAACTTACAGTCAGCAAAGAAAAATAGTAGTAATGACAGTTGGAAATAACTTAAATCCAGTAACCTTAAAACTAGGAAATCACACCCTCCAAAATGTAGAGCATTTTAACTATATTGGAAGCACTATAACCACTAATGGTACAGATAAACTTGAAGTCACCAACATAATAAATAAAGCAGCCACATTTTCCCACCAAGTCAGAAGTTTGTTATAAGATAGTAAAGTACCAAGAATAGCCAAATCAACAATGTTCAATACATACTTTATGCCTATTTTAACTTACAGCCTATAAACTGTAGTAGAATCCAGACATCTGAAATGAAATTTTTAAGAGCATCTTTGCAGAAATCCAGACAGTATAGAATCAGAAATGCAGACATAAGAGACCAGTTTGGGTGTAATAGGACAGTGGAGAAAAGATCAGAATGACAAGGTTAGGATGGTTTGGACATAAGAAGAATGGAGGAAGGAAGAGTGGCAAAAATGTGGTTGGAAAGAGATGTTGATGGCAAGAGAAGAGTTGGAAGACCACGAAAGAAATGGATGGACGTCATAAAGTAAGACATAATACTCAAAGGACAGCAGTTACAACAAATTGAGGATGACAAATATACATGGACAGGAGAAGATGGAAGAGGCTTGTCAGCACAACTGGGAGACTGGAACTGCTAAACCGATGATGATGATGATGAAAACAAGAGGAAAATAAAATTTTCTCAATACACCATTGTTATAAAATGAGGAATTTATTGTTTCACCAAATAATCTCTAAAAATGTAACATATTTACTTACTGACATAAATAGTTTTATTTTAAAACTATCTTAATTTAGATTTATGTAATCCCTCGTTAACATTTTTGGCAAAGTGCTTTAGCCTATTAGAGAAATAACTATGGCAAACCAGTTTCATCAGATAAATGTTGTGAGTATTTTCTACTTCTTGCTCAGTGTGTCCGTCGTTAGGAATAACACCGTTTTCAACATCCATTCTGAGGACAGATGCAGTAATTAAATTTATATGTTTTGTGAGTCTAGAAGTAGGGGGAAAGATATCCCCTCGCCACTCTTCCTGTTACTACAGCCACACGTAGAGCACCAGGCATAATAAAAAAAACACAAATAAAAATTAACAATTTACAAGACTATATATACAACACTAAGATATTTAAGATTTAACTACAAAAACATTAAGAATTCTTATAGAAATGCTTTAAAACTTTCTTAAAAGACGCAAGAGGAGCTACGAAACGAGTCCCGTGAGAATAGTGAAATATAGTACACAGTGAGAACAACCGCCGTAGCAGTGGGAAAGCACCTGCACGGAACGTTCTCCACTAGCCACAACACAGATCACACACCGCCATATGGGTAGGAGACACTGTTTCAAACGCAGTCACCTAAGGCCTCTATATTTATACTCTGTTCTCACAGACCAATTAACATGGGCCTACAGGCTTGTGCGTGACTTTATTTAACAACTGAAATACCAATCGTTAGCTAAGTTGGGGATTTAAACCTTAGACCTTGCTTTCTCCAGTCGCTTTATTCATTGAGCTACCTCGCCAGCAACAAAATGACTTGTTCTTAAATATGTATATGCCTTTGGAGAATATAAGTAAGAGTCGACAAAAATTCTTTAAATTTTTTTGGATGGAAACTTATTTTGATTTTCATTTTTTAATTATTTTTAAGTAGATGAATTAGAAACCCAGACATTTTGTTTTCTAAGTCTATCAAGGGTACTAAGTGTTTTAAAGGCATAAATTAACCCTTGGAGCGCCATTTCTACAATGCCTATCTTCCATTTAGCGCTAATTTATTGTAAAAAAATCAAAATTAAATTTTGTAGTTGCTCATTTTATTTATTGTTCTGTACAGGAAAATAAAAGATATGATAACATTTTGAAACTTTTATTAGCTTACTTTACCTTTTTTTCTTATATATGAATATGTAAATAAGCAAAATTTCACTTGAAAGTAAGCCTCAGGCATATATCACTTATACAGTATGAATCCATACAAAATATTATTACTATTAATAAAATATGTATAATTGAGTACATTTACTTGTACATAAACTGATAAAGACAGGGTCTGCACATAACACATATAATAAAAAAAATAAATAAATATAGCACTTGATTACGACGTATTTAGTACCTTCCACAAAATCAAAATCAGCCGGATTATTTATATTGACACTTAAAACTAATAAATTACTAACATATACTAAACTAAAGTAATGATAAAACAAGTAAATATACAGTTTCAAAGAGGTAAGGCGGCGGATAATGACAACCCCTCAACTCGATAGTAGCTGCGTGTATATGCGCTTGTGGCGTTGGACGGCACAGCGGAAATGTACACTGCCAGACAAAAACCAGTCTCGTAGTGATTGACAGGCCAACCGCCCATAACCCAAATGCACTACTGGATTAAATTAGAAACATTATTACGAAAATTATATTTTTGTAATTATTACGTGTATATGCGCTTACAGCTTTTAGAGCAAAGTCAATATATGCGCTTACGGCGGGATAGGGTTATTAAAAAAAAAAAAAAAAACAGATGAAAAATACTTATTTTCTTCTACTTCCTTTGGAGATGCTGCAGTAAGATTTGTTACCTTTCTTCTTAGTATTCTCTTTGTCGGTGATCCCATTGGTTTCTCATTTGTCAATTTATGTAGCTGAAAATGTACACAAAGAATTACTACATGAACTGATCAAAAATGTTTTACCATGTTTTTACTAACGTTAGTAACTACTATTACTTTGTTAACATTCCATAGAATACATATTTAACTTGATTTATTTGCAAGCATAAATCTACTTCAATAGTGAAAAGTTATCTTGTGTCACTTACAGTTAAGTGATGGGGTACGTGGTCCTCAACTACTCATGAGCTGCCAGCAGATTCATTTTGCCTTCCTTCTTCAATAGGTGAAATAGAACATTTATATTCTTCTCTAAATTATCTTATTCAGTTGTTCTTCACTGATATATTCATATTGAAATCTGTGGAATATCGGGCAAATTTAATTTAGTTTAGATTCATCAACTACAAATATCATGCTTATTATGACAAATTATTGTTAAAATTTAATTTAATTAATATTTTTCTGAGCCTTTACAATTATGGTATTACAGTTATGAACAGAATGAATTACAATACATAAATATTTCATAAGAAAATTTAAAATAACTAACAAGATTATAAAGACGAGTTATACTCAAACTCTTATGTTTACTGACATACAGTACATAAATTTAGGTCTAATCTAAAGTTTATCTCTCCTTCCTGTCTTTGTATTGACTTTACCCTCTTTGTATATCTTAGAATCCCTACTTTTTTTAAAACGCAATCCACAACTCTTTTCAATAGCTTCAACAGACCACAGCCACAACCTCAGAAACAAACATACATTTACCATACCCAAACATAAAACTTCATTTTACAAAAAACATCTGTTATACAATGCTATTAAACTCCATAATTCACTTCCGATTGACTTAAGGAAAGAAAAAAGTTATGATAAATTTAAATGTAAATTAAAGAGACTTTTAGTAGAAAAGTGTATTTACACAGTAAGTGAATTTTATTTATAGATTATTGTAAATAGTAGTTGTAGTTTAATGTATTGACAATTTGCTCATGTACAATTGTATTTATGGCAAATAAATTGAATTGAATTCAATTGAATTTGTAATAATCTTAGTTGATACAGTTGAAGACTTTCATCTCAAACTCATTTTCTTGAAAATGTTTCTACACAATCTATAGAAGGTTGGAAATCTGTTCGTTTTGTTGCAACTATCCACTGCTATTGTAGATCTGGCTGTTGTGGAGACCTGTTACATTAAGTGGATTTTAATTAGTGTTGTTACTTAATTGTAGATATAGGGGTACGAAAATACTGCTACGTAGTCCTATTTTCAGTTGAATTAGGTCTAAAATAATTTAAAAGAAAAACAAATACTTTTTTATCTTATTACACAACCACTGTGAATTTTAATTAGCCCTAGTTATAAAAGCATAGTAAAATGCTCCATAAAACGTCAAAATCTTGTCAAAGTATCATATAAACATCTTCAGTTTAAATACTCCTATACTAACTATCTAATGGAAATTACATTTTCTGTGCTGTGAAATACTTGCTAAATTTTATTATGAACAATGAAATTCTATATTAAACAATAACATGATAAATTTTCTATATTACCTTTACTAACTGTCTATTAATACGAATTAATTCTCCTCTGGACAATACCTATTAAACATGATCAACAAACCATCCATTCAATGATATTGTTACCAAAATTTATACTTACTTATAAAGGGAGAGTTCATTTTATCTGCCTTACTTTATTGTAAGACACACACTTTTGTGGCTAAATCTATTATCAAGAAAGTGTATTCTACATATTAAATTAAATTTCTCAGATACCAATCAACAAACTGGGAACAGAAGTACAAACAAGCGGATGGCTGGCATGTTGAATGATCCAGAATGGGGAGGGGGTAGTATCATAGGGGCGACCAATTTTGGAATGAAACCCTTATTTGCTGCGCAGTCTAGTAGTAATTAATTTTACATCCATAGTAGAGACTGAAACCTGGTTTTAAGCAAATGCTTGTTTTTATTCACTTCATCTAATATTTCTAGGAAGGTCCACAGAGAAAAAATTCAATAAAGCCCTGTAGGAATATTCTACTGAATAGGCTACTGCAGAGAATATTCTACTTTAGTTACTAATTCCATTCTTGAATAGAAAGCTATCCGGTAGCACTGCTAATATGTCTGGTATTTTGATACAATCTGTTATGAAAAGTTATTTTTATCCCGCATATTATTATATTAAAAATTATTTTCTGTATTCCCCTAACAGTTCAAACTAAACTTGCATCTCAAATTTACTTCGCTCTTAATTAATACTAATTCTGGCTTGTACAATTAATCATTTTAATACTCTTAACCATTTTATTAACTGTAATTTGCTTGGACCAAAACTACTTACTTAATTCAGTGAGACATTTTAAAGTCAATAATACATAGATATAAAATGAATGTAACTTAAACCCTTTATAAAGGAAAATAATTGTATAGTATACTTGATTTGTCTAATACAATATCTTGCTTGATTTTATTTTTCTTCCTGACACAAAATAAATTTTCTAAATGGGTACATAAAAATCCAAATAGGTTCTGATGTAAAAGAAAATTGTTTAAGATAAAAATAAAAACAACAAAATATATGCTTTGGATCGACGCTTTTATTTTTACAATTTACAAATAAACCGAACATCGTAATCACGTTTACAATTTACAAGTGTTACAATATACAAATTATGATAAAATACAGCTAGAGTTCTGTTGAACAAGGCAACAACGAGTATTGCACCCAGTCTACCAACAAAAGCTCACACCTAAACACACACAAAAAGCTAATCAGATCTAGTAAGAGAGGGATTCTTTGGTTGCATCCCTAAGTTGATTACACATAAACTTCTGCCCTTCAGGTGGTAACATCGCGACTAGAGGGCCTAGAGGTAGTGAATTACAGATATCCATAATGTTGATATCATAATTATGCTTAAATCTATTATAAAAATGGTTGCACGTATCATCATATAGGTAGATATGGATTATAATTTACTTTTTCCTAAATACATCTTCTGGAATAATGTAATGATTTTGTGTAGATGTGGCAAGGTATCGCTGATATAAAAAGTGCTTTTATGCTATTTTGTATGGTCTTTAGATTTCCTTTAACAGTAAAATACTTTTTCGCCTACTTGTTATGTAGTTCTAAATAATGTTTTTTCACTAAAACATCTATATAAAAAGGTAAAATGTATTTTGATTTTAATTGCTATGTTGTAATATAATTGAAATTAATAAGTATGATTTAACTGATTTCAATTTCAATTCTATAGCTGTATAGTAAACAGTATTTCAAAAATTAACGGTGGAGTGATGTGCCACCTGAGACTACTTCAGTTTATAGAAGTGAAATTCATCCCCCACCCCGGAAAGCAATGCAGTTTCAGAAATTCTTTGTTATACCACTCTCTGGCATGAAGAACTAGCTTTCTACTGTGCAACCATATGAACAAACTTATGGGGACTACATCAGGTAAAATCAGCAGGTAATCTTTTAAAAGATGGACAGTTAAAAATTAATTACTTACTATCGTCAGTGATGTTACATTTCCACAAAGTGTGTATTTTGCTTAATTAATATGTTTACAACTTCAGAAAATCATTAAATACTAAACAGCATTAGTAGAATCATGATTATTTACAGAGAAAAATAAATTACTTAAGTTAATAATTCTCTTATTTATATATTATTAACAACAGTGAAACAACATATTATGGAAACTTACAAACTAAATTACAAAAGCACGACTCTCCACAAAAAGTGCTTTATCACACAAATTATAAACCAGTTCTTACTTATACATATAAAATTGAAAAATGAACCTAAGTTGATAAACAAAATGCCAACCAGTAAGATGACATACTTAAGAAGAACTTGATATTAATGACATGAAAGTGAATTAGATGACGATAATGATCAATGAGATAGAAAATCAAGAACTGAGAGAAACACTCAGCCAGGAACTTTTGGAGGAAATGTTCAAACAATGGAAATAATGTTGAACCATTCTTAGACTGCAGCATGAAATGAAAGTTGGAGGGAGGAAATCTACAAGGAAATCAAGCGATAACTATAACAAAGCACTGAGAGAAGATATATGAAGATAAGATTACGTTTCAGTGACCAGAAAATTGTAAGAACAGAATTGAGAAACATGGATTTTGTAAAACTTTACTGTTACAAATAAGTTACCTTAATTTTTAAACTGTAAACAAAGACATATTATCATATAAAATATACATTTAACTCTTAAAAGTTATACATATGAACTTAATAGTTTTAACAGAATCATCACAACCGATTTTCGTCATTAATATTTGTGCACCGGCCTGATCTACACTGTAATCATGAATATAATAGATATTTTCATTAATCAAAATTTATGTTTAAAAAGTAAAACATGTAAGATACTCTGAAACAAAAACGAATTTATGAATAAGCCAACTAAATACCAAAAGTATCTTGATGTGAAATGTTCAACAAGTAAAACAGTCAGTTAATTTAGATACCTCACATAAAAAACAATGTTTAGGATTATATAAAATGATGAATATGAATCACAGTAATCAAAGTTTACTGAAATTTGTCACTATAACACATATAGTACAACTTTTTGTACTTATTTTGTCAAATAATTGAGTGTGTAGGTTTTATTTGTTTGTAATATTTATTTTGTTTAAACTTGTTATTAAAATAATAATACAAATTATTTATAATTTCACTGCAAATTATATTTCAGTAAGTGTAACAAATCTACAATTAACATTTATATTTATTTTCTTAAATGTATTTCAACTTAATGCAAAAATAGTCGTTAAAATAAATATTTGTTATTAGCAAATAACTACTTATCAAAGGATTGTAAAGGTTCTTTGGTAACAATTAATGAAATGAGATGTTACAAATTTTCTGTGTAATTACATAACAGATTTCTAAAATTGCTCTTTACTACCAACCATATCGATGTATGATATGATTACATGGTAGAGGACTTTACAGACCTAAATTTATCTTTTTCCATTTCATTACAACTTATCTAAGTAAAATAAGAAAAAGTTTAAACTTTTTGATTTTTTCCTTTGACCTCACTGTCTTTTTTTGGTCGTGAGTTTTATTGTTCCAATAAGATGAAAACCAAATTTGATCTTTCCCGACTTTCCTTTGTAAAACTGAGACAGAGAAAATACATTGAAGATTTTAAAGAAAAGAAATACAACAGAGAAAATACCTAAATAACATATGTTGACCAAAGGAAGTGAAATAAAGGTGTTCATAGGAAAGGAGATAACTGGCTAAAAGAATTTAGAAGAGAATTTAGAAGCTGGAGAGAACTTTGTACCAAGCACTTAGTGACCGTATTGTGGATGATTATCAAAGCAATGATTCAGTAATTTGAATTTGAAACAATTAAACTTTCCTAATAATTCTGGATCTTACATGAAATATTTTGTTTTAATGATTTCAATAGATTTTATTTGTATACACATTTATTTCTAATTTTAGAATCATACCTTCTCTTTACACTCATTCTTTTAGACTGCAACTGTATGTAAAATTTAATGAAAATGAAGTCATTACCAAAAGATCAAAATAAATAAACCTTTTACAGGTACATTACTTGGTTATAACCAAATTATTGTCCTACAAATTTGTTACTTTTAAGGTTCTAAACCTGTAAAGAAAAAAATTAATTCTTTATAAGGATTTCTTACAGTCTTATTACAATGTGCGTTTTATAAAGTGACCCAGGCGGGATTGGGCAATGCAATCCTTCAACCCTGAATGATGGTAATCTACTGGAAGAGAACACACATAGATTAGTTTTCAGTCCTTTGTAACATTATTTACACTTAGTTGTTAATAAATTTGTATTAATTACAGTCAAAGCTATATCAATACAAGTTTAACTATACTAACATCATTGTAGAAGCGAGGTAAACTATATTATTTCTCTAAAGGTGAATATCGACTTACTGTTAAGCTTCTATTTGATCAAGATTATACTTTTATGAGTAAATAAGAAATCACCAGTCAATCAATGCATACAAAATTCACATTACTAACAACTACAGACTAGGATGACAATAAATAAGCGTAGAAACGTTTGATTAGCTTCTTGAAAATGGTTACGTTGGGTTGGCTTCTGACTTTGTTAGGTCTTGCATTGGATGATCAGAATTACTATCCACCCCTGTGTTCGGACTGTCGATGTTCCTGTAGCTGAATCCACCGGGAGAGTCCCCGCTTGACAATGACTCTGGGGTTCCCACAGAACTCAGGGACCCCGCTAGCGGGCTTGCAGTTACATCCAACCTAAAACAAAACTAACTTTTATTGTATTCTGTTAACTGAAGATGGTCTTTCGAGACAGAAATCGATTTTGAATACTAAAAACACAAAAAAGATTGCTAAGTGTTGTTCTTTATATATATATAAAACTAACTTAACGGGAAAAAAATCACTGACATGGTAGTATACCAAGCTTGTTAGCAATATATTCTAGTGACGATTGGTTTAGTCACCAAATATTCTAAAAGAATTGAGTTGTTTGCCTGTGAGACAATATCCCACTACAGAATTTGACGGATATCCCCACTTGTGAGCATTGAAATTGTTTGATTTCAGTTATTAAATATAAACAAAACATCTCAGACCAGTTTATGTATGATTTAACTCAGATATGTATGATTTAACTCAAAATGTTAAGAACAATTTTATTTTACAAACAACCGTTTAGTCATAGGAATGATATTTATATCATAATAAAAATAATGAATTATTTTTAGGGCACTAACCATTAGGCTTTCAGTAAAATGTAATGTGGTAAAAAGTAATAGAGTAGCGCAGAGGTAACTAGGCTTATCAGATTAGTAGTTTACAGCTTGAAACTAATTTAAATGTATTAAATATTTATTTCTACAAGCAATTTTGACTGTGAAATGAAGCTAGCTAGCCTAAGACGCCTGGATCAAATCTAAGAACTCAACTAGTTACCAACTTTATTAAAATTAAAAAAAATTAATCAACTTAGGGTGATATAAAGGAAAGTGAGATAAGTTTGAACTAAACCCATTTCAGCTTATTTGTGTGGCATGGTGTGATCGGACAGCTCCTAATATTGTTTTCGAGTTTAACAGTTAAGAAACTAGAGTGAGCTGGGATGCACAGCCACTGCCGTCGCCCCTGCCTGTCCAATCAATGTACCGTTTTGCTTCTATCGCGCATACCATGAAACATCAGAATCATCCACCTATGTTAATATCCCTTAATTTTGACCTTACTCTCCGTGACAACTAATAATCAAGAAGATTTAAGAAGAAATAAAATTTACCTGAAGCAATTATTTTAAACTTAATCTCAGAATACTTTTCCAAAAACATTTTGACTCGGCACTTGTGCAGCTGCTATGGTATGGTGAAAAAGGTAATTGAAGTAAATGGGAAGGTGAAAAAGATAATTGAAGTGGTTGGAAGAAAAAGAGTTGATTTTACATTATAACCAAGTAACTTTTGTTTTTGAGACAGATTGGTGTTTATGATGAACTAGAATTTGAATGAAGTTTTTAATTTGTCGTAAATTGACAGTGCAATGTTTATCTTGGAGATTTCTGGTATGAGGAGAGGTTTTTGAGATTGTGAAGGCAATGGTTAAGTTTATGTAGTCCATCATGGGTGTCAATAAAAAGGTAAGCTTTGGAAAGTAATTTTTCTTGGAGTTCATAATAAAATTTAAAGAAATCCTAATTTTGCTCTGGATTTCTAAATGTTCACATAGATTAATAAAATAAAAATAAAGAGCCCTGGTGCAAATAAAGAAAAATGTTGATTAGTCTATAGGTAATGACATACTGATATCACGACTATAGAAACAAACCCTCTGTCCAAGGCAAAGCATTTGTTATAGATGCGCACCTGTGCTTCTAACGGTAAACGGACTGAGCACTCGGAACTAGCAAACTATTAGCTCAGCTATTATCACTTCAGCATGTGCTGGAGAGAAAAACAGGAAGAGGGATGAAGAGACGGAGGTAGACTGATGACGCTACCTGAGAAAACTTATTTCACAGAACAGGAAAACTGGCTTCACGGGACTTGTATTGAGCAGTTTTCTTGTTTCCATAGTCAATGCTGATATTAACAAAATTATACCGATATTATTACTTGGATTTTGCATATACTTCAGAGTAACAGTCATAAATTGACCACCAGAAAGTTTCTTCCTTATCAAAATAAACAAGTGAATACAAATGTCTCCAAGTTGTGAGGATTTATTAGTTTATGTTTTATACTTAACTTGTTATTGTTTTATTTTTTAATGTAAATTAGATACTTTGTTGAACTACTTTTATTTACATTATAGTAAGCTTTGGTGGAAATGTTTTTAAATTGAGTGAAAAAACGAGTGTATGGGTGGGTGCGGGAGGCCCATCAACTGCATATACATACAGTGGTATCGACTCACACACCCGTCCATACACTCCATATATCCCCTTTTGATGTGGCTTAAACGCTTTAGTAACAGTTATGACTGTTAAAAAGTGTTTAAGCCACTTCAAAAGGGAATTCCTATGTATGCATGACATTTTACAACAATTTACACCAAATTCACAGAATGCCTCCAGTTCATCAGGTATAAGCTCAGCTGAAAGTCTGCTTCCGAGGTAATCGAACCAGAAGAAGTCTACAGCAATTGTTTTTCAACCACATAAAAAAATGAAAAGATAAATTATAGTTTGGAATTTTTAATATATCAGTATTGATGTGAAACTTGATTGGATGAGGAATCGATAAATTAGGTTTAATGTTTGTTTATTTAAAATCTGAAAGTATATTTACAGCTTAAGTGAATAACTAAATATATATATATAAAAGATATGTGTTAATTCTTGAAAATCTGTACTATTTCACGTTCTGGAAGACATCTTGAAATTTATAGAAATATTACACTTGTATCTTATAAACTGTTGTATATAAATTATTTTAATGGTAAACTGAAGTGATGTTTCATCTAACATTGGTTAAAAATACTCAATAACAGCACTAAAATTGATTATTCAATCATTAATTTTAACAAAATCGACTAAGCACCTCTCCAATAAAAAAAAAAAAGATTCTGCAATGTATCTTTAAAAAAAAAAACAAATCTATTGTTAAGCACAAAGATTAGTCTCAGATGTGAAAAGACAGATAAACTTAAGTACGGATAAGTTTGCGAATGGCTTAGTACGGATACTTCTCCCATGTATCGTACACACAATTTTGAGCCTCTCTGTTTACCCAGGTGTGTGTTCTTCTCACCCTCCAAATTATATATACAAGTATGTTATGAGCCCAATAAATAGTCTACAGCAACTGAAACCCGCCATAAAACTAAACGGCAATAGAGATTTGTGCTAAAATCAACTTCCAGAAAAATCTGTCTGCAAACTGCCTTTTATGGAATCAAAACTATCAATGTTATAAAACAAAAGTAGCAAGATCCTATTATGTCTTTACTGTACTTAACAAGTAAAATTAATTAAAACACTCCAAATTAAATAAATTTATTTACTTACAAAATATTTCCTAAGATTACTTATTACTAATAATACTTACTACAAATCTAATGGTGTTAGATTAATTTTAAAATATTTACCTTGAATGTGGCATGAGAAGACCGATGCTAGTACGTTTGGCTGGAGGTTCATTATCATCCAAATCCATCTTCCGTTTAACGGGTGCAAGAGAGGATGGACGCATCAGAATTGGGCTTAAACTCCTTCTATCATCAAACAAAGTCCAATTAACAAGGCAAAATCAAAGTATTTTATAAAGTTACTAAAACAAAAGCTTTACATAATGAACATGTCAAGGTGTTATTTACAATATTTACATATAGGTTTTTAACTAGCATAATATGTGTTGGTACATATACAGTACAAGTAAACGTCACACAACACACATTTATTACAATATAAGCACAAAATGCACAAATATATTACAATACAAGTACAAAATGCACAAATATTATGGTGATCGATTTCGATGAACCACGCTCACCTTCCTCAGACCAAAGGAATTCACAAAAGAATCCCTTTTGGTCTTTTGTGAATCCAGGGTCTGAGGAAGGTGAGCGTGGTTCACCGAAATCGATCACCATAATTTTTGTGCATTTTGTACTTGTATTGTAATATATTTGTGCATTTTGTGCTTATATTGTAATAAATGTGTTGTTTGACGTTTACTTGTACTGAATATTTACATTACTGAGCGTTTCACCCTATACCTCTCCAATCAAATGATCTTACCATAGTCCATAAGGGGCCTTCGCCTTCATCATACTTTAATTCGTGTAAGATCATTCCTATGCCTTTGGAATTCTTAAATTGGTCATCATTACTGAAAATATTATCATTCTTGAAAATGCCAATCTTGTACAGAATGAAACAAGGCGGACACCAAAGATCACTTGATACGAGGAGTGTCGCCACAATTTTTTCAGGGCAGGCCACGTGGTTGGTGTTGCCCCACCCCTACAGAACTGGACTACGACAAGTCTTGCTCATAGTCTTGAGAGTGTCTTCCCATCTCTAGAGATACCATTGAGAATACCACTGTACGTTTATGGGTGCCCACCCATACACGTACAGTATACGTATGGTACCGCCTGGGTGGGTCAATACCAATATACGTGTATGGGTGGGCAGGTGGTCAATACCACAGTAGATGTATGGATGGGCGGGTGGGTCAATACCAATGTAGGTGTATGGGTGGGCGGGTGGGTCAATACAACTGTACATGTATGGGTGGGTGAGTGGGTCAATACCACTGTAGTGTATGCGGGGTAGGTACTCTACTACAGCCCCATTTATGGATCTCGTCATGTAACCTCGTCTTGAAGATTGGCTTACGCAAGGACTATTAACCAGTTTGACCATGAATTTTGGTTTTTGGAGTAGTGGAGCTCCTATACATAAGGCTTTCTAAAATCTGATGGTAAATTAGTATTTAAGAGAAGAATAGCTTTAATTTGATACCCTACTCAGGTATTAGTTTAACATTGCCCTGTGTATGTGGGTGGGTGAACCACAAGTGTGGTGAACTGAACATTGAATAAACTATACCTAGTTTTGATAAAATAGATAAATAAGTTGTATGAAACAGAATTCCACAAATATTTGACCATGTTGTGGGCGGGTGGGAACACTACCAAGTATTGATTTACGTAGGTGGGTGGGTGAACCACAAGTGTGGTGAACTGAACATTGAATAAACTATACCTAGTTTTGATAACATAGATAAATAAGTTGTATGAAACAGAATTCCACAAATATTTGACCATGTTGTGGGCGGGTGGGAACACTACCAAGTATTGATTTACGTAGGTGGGTGGGTGAACCACAAGTGTGGTGAACTGAACATTGAATAAACTATACCTAGTTTTGATAAAATAGATAAATAAGTTGTATGAAACAGAATTCCACAAATATTTGACCATGTTGTGGGCGGGTGGGAACACTACCAAGTATTGATTTACGTAGGTGGGTGGGTGAACCACAAGTGTGGTGAACTGAACATTGAATAAACTATACCTAGTTTTGATAACATAGATAAATAAGTTGTATGAAACAGAATTCCACAAATATTTGACCATGTTGTGGGCGGGTGGGAACACTACCAAGTATTGATTTACGTAGGTGGGTGGGTGAACCACAAGTGTGGTGAACTGAACATTGAATAAACTATACCTAGTTTTGATAAAATAGATAAATAAGTTGTATGAAACAGAATTCCACAAATATTTGACCATGTTGTGGGCGGGTGGGAACACTACCAAGTATTGATTTACGTAGGTGGGTGGGTGAACCACAAGTGTGGTGAACTGAACATTGAATAAACTATACCTAGTTTTGATAAAATAGATAAATAAGTTGTATGAAACAGAATTCCACAAATATTTGACCATGTTGTGGGCGAGTGGGAACACTACCAAGTATTGATTTACGTAGGTGGGTGGGTGAACCATAAGTGTGGTGAATTGAACATTGAATAAAAGGGGCTAAGAGAGTACTATGGTGTCCATTTTGTTCCTTATACATATCAATGACATAAGTAACTTAAGAAAATAAAAGGACGACTCTTTATTTGCACATGACACGGCCGTGGTTTCTTCCAGCTGCATGTGGGTATAGAGAGCACGTTTTGCATTTTTCACTACTAATACAAAACATGCTCTCCCCAAGCTATACCCAGGTTTAGGTTAGTGTTAAAGATAATAAAGAATCAGGAGATTCTGTAACTTCTCAATGGAATAATAAATGTTACAGAATATAAGAGGGTGAATGAGACAAAACTCATTCAAAAGTTATATGAGAATGATTATGAAAATATGATGAAGAGATAGGGTAAATATTGTGATCTCAAAAAAATTTTAAGAAACGGTTAAGCAATGGTTCCCAACAGTCACTGGTACAAAACAAAGTTTCTAAAAGATAAAGATTAAGTATACTTGTAACTTAAACTAACTAACCTGGTAGTAAACTTTCTTGTAGGGCTGGGTGAGAGATTTGGCTTGAACATGTTTGGCGAAAACACTTGCCGATTTGTTAACATGCGAGTCGGTGAAGGAGAAGAGCAGACTGGAGACAATGTAGGCAAGTTAAGATGAAGTGGGTCACATAAGCCAACACGAGGCTTTGGGCTTTTATCGTCACCGTCAGCCTGTAAACAAAATTTTATAATTGTCAAGTACAACAATTTTAATTCATAGATACAAAAGAAATACAAAACTAGATAAAGAACATGTTGTAACTGAGCAACACTATGTGACTAAAACTTAATCTTACCAACTCAATTTCACCTTCCTCAATAATTTAAATTAACTTGTCAAATCATGTTATTATTTGTATCTCAATACAATAAATAAGATGTTTAAAGAATATAAAATTACCTTAGGAGATGTTCCAACAATTGTTAGGTCCTCCCATGATTGGGACATGACCATAGTCGAATTGAGCTCTCTCTCATGTGCAGTCTCCCGTCCCACAGCGACATCAAGGCATTCTTCTTGCCGCAGCTGACTGACTCGAGGAGTAAGACGAGGAGATGGCTGGCCAGAGGAAAGGTGCGGACTGTAACTACTGGCACTGAATCTCCTAGTCCGAGGAGCTATTGAAGAGAACACATTGAACGTTGGCGACTCCCTGTAACAAAAATAGAAAATTATTCTCTATAATTTTTTAATCCTTATAACACTTTTGAAAATAACGATATGGTATGGTACATATTGATAATATAAATATAAAACAATATAGAAAATTTAAAGCATTGATTTCTCATCCAAAGTTAAATTGTATGTCTCAAATTATCAGCTGTTTTTGTGGTCCATTGAGTGCTAGTGTAGTCTCATGTAAATGTAATGCAGTTTAAACTAGCTGTTATAGCAGACCTCACTAACTAACCAAATTACAGGTACAAATATTCCTATTAGATGGGACATCTATTGTAGGCGTATGTAATCAAGGGTTAAAGTGGCTGTAGAGAAAACGCTGACAACTTCAAATAAATTAATTCAATATCCTTCACTCTAATGATTTGAGGGTTCTAATACAAAATGCAATCAAAAATAAACATAGTCTAAGTTCTAGATCATTCAGACAAATATAATTTGTATTTTTATGATTAACATCCCTTAATAATATATGACTTTATTTTCAAAATTATTCAGTCATATTTATTTCTTTAACAAGCCTTTAATTTTAAAAATCCTAATGATGTCATAAAATCAATCAATCAAATATTTATTTTGTAATGACATTACAAAAATGTATAGCAATCATGATACCTATCTAAAAATCTAAAACATCCATTCCACATCAAAGCCTCTGTCAAACATGCATAATTTACAGTTGCACTCATACCATAATCACTCATACCAAATCCCCACTTCCGACACCGAATGTCAGTCATCTGGTTATACAGTCTCCCAGTTGTATGCCATAAACTCGTCCACACTATAAAATGCATGAGACGCTAAACAGTGTTTGAGATGATATTTCAGCACCTTGAGCGTTGGGGCATTCTTAATTGAACCCGGCAATTTTTTGACAAAACGAACAACTGCGTATGAGGGCAAGCGTTCGCAGACTACCGTCTTGTGGTTCCCAGTTCGGTAGTTATTTTTGCCCCTAGTGTCATGTGTATATATGTCCCGGCCATTTGTCATGACACTTTTAGAGATGCAAAATAAGGTTGTCTCCAGTATGTAAAGGCTAGGCAATGTCTAGAGTTGCAATTTTTTTAATGTTTCTTTGCAGGTTTCTCTGAACAGTGTAACGATGCGAATAGCTTGTTTTTGCAATTTAAATGCTCTGCTCAACTGATTGTTTGCAGAAGCTCCGCACAGCACCACACTGTAGGTGAGATGGGGATAAATCAGGCCATAATACGCCGTCATTAGAACTTGAATTGAGCAGAATTTTGCTAACGTTCTCAAAACATAAATGCCTGAGGACAATTTGGAGCAAATGTGGTCCATGTGCGAATTCCATGTCAACCCTCGATCAGGCGTATTCCCAGGATTTTTGAACCAAAAGTCTCATCTAACCATGTGTCTGCCAGCCAAACGAGTGGTCTCTCCATGACATCATATGATCGCAACGAAAATGACAAAAAAATTACATTTTAAGGGGTTTACTTCAAGATTGAGACTGTTGAAATATTGGATATAATTGTTTAAATAAAAAAAGCTTGTTGTTCAGGATCTGTGTTAATTTGTTTCTGAATAAAAGGGTTGCATCATCTGCATACTGTATGAATTGCCCATGCACTAGCGATGACTCTATGTCATTGACATAGATGAGAAAAAGAATCGGGCTTAGTATTGAGCCCTGAGGACTCCGTATCTCAGCTCGATTGGTTCAGAGAATTAGTCAGAAATTTGGACAGCTTGGAATCGGGTGTTCAGAAAAGAGTGAAGCCAAGTGAGCAGCACTCCTCTTATACCATAAGATTCAAGTTTGTCAAGCAGATTAGAGTGGTCAACACACACAATCGAAAGCTTTAGACAAGTCGAGAAATACACTAAGTGTGTAATCTCGATCTTCTAATCCCTCAACAACCTTTTTGACTAGACTCACAACGGCGTCTACTGTTGATTTTCTGAAACCAAATTGGTCGTCAGAGAGAAGGTTGTGTCTGTTTAGAAACTGCACCATTCTAATTAAAGAGTTTTTCTAATACTTTGCTTAAAACTGGAAAAATTGAGACAGGCCTGTAATTATTTATGGAATAAGGATAATTTTTCTTTAAAATTGGACATTTTTCTGTTTGAGTTGTTGCCGACACCCGCGTTTGTGTGTTTATTAATAACTCCAGGCCGAACGTTCTTAGCAGGTCGATCAATCTTTTGGTGGTTGGAGAATTGTCCACCAACGCATCAATGTTAAAGTCACCCATCAGCATATACTTCTGTTTATTTGTTGATGGGTTCATTATTAATGATTAGAGTTTTGAAAAAAATATATCTTCATTTCTGCTGGGAGATCTGTATTTGCATATTACGACTATATTTTACTTTTGTGTGTGATATTTGATACAGACTGCTTCAAAATCTTTTTCGATCGCTTCATTGAGAATGAGTATGTTGAAAGCATAATTTTGTTTCACGAAAATTGCGACACCTCCTCCTTTAGAGAGTTGACGGCAATATGAGCTGGCTAAATTGAAATTTGGAATTTGACAACGATCGATATTATTGTTAGAATCTACATTTTCCGGTGACAACTGCATCAATGTACTATTTACAATATTTACAAGATAACCAGACGTTTTGCCCATACTGTGATGTGGCATCCTCAGTGGTTTCTCTGAGACTGCTTCTGAGTCTCAGAGAAACCACATCACAGTATGGGCAAAACGTTTGGTTATCTTGTAAATATTGTAGATAGTACCTTGATGCGGTTGTCACCGGAAAATGTAGATTTTAGTTATGACACTGGCCACTTAAGCCTAAGTTTTAAGATATTATTGTTGTTGAATCCATTTTCAGTTACCACAAGTACGTCTGTTTGTAACTCGTCACACATGATTTGGATTTCTTCTAGTTTGTTGGGGTTGGTGAAGCAGTCGTATTGAATTTTGTTTGAGGTTGTGTTATTTTTTTGAGTTGAGTCAGTAAGTGGGGCACTTTAAAGAGAATTCCTTTTGCTAGTAGTCAATCCAGTAGGCTGCTGGGTAGGTTGATTGGTTACCAATGCCTCTGCGTAGCTGACAACTTGTTGACACATTGCGTGAAGGTTGTCTACGGTTTGGAGATGGGTGTCACTCTGAGGCGGCTAGCTCATGAAGTAGAGGAGATTCTGACGGATCCGGCTGACTCAGAAGTTCTGGACTGGGTCACCCAGTTGACTACGCGCTTCATGCCCTCTAAGATCAGACAGGCCAGTAGTCATTTGCCAGCCATTCGCAGGTGCATAACATGCCTAGTCAAGTAGCGTCTTCCAATAGAGTTGATGTTTAGCAGCTGCACCTGATTGGATCTGCCACAAAGTTCTTCATTAAAGTTATTGATATGTGCAGTCTGCATATGCACGGGGTGGCCCGCTGATAGATCGTGTCGTATTGTTAGTGTGGAGATGATAACTGGACTTGATGGAGTGTAGCTATCTCCCTTGATGTGCAGTGAATTAAAGACAGGCGGGCTGATGGTGTTCGGTTTGGGATTTAAATCTTGACGTTTAACAACCTTGTGCTGACTGTTACGTTGTTTATTGTTAGACCAATACCTATATGTCATCAAATTATGATTGGAACCTGTAGGGGGTGTGATTTTTAGGTAAGGTTCAGGTTCTTCTTCCGGCAGCTTTGTGAGTCTGTTCTGGGTGAGGACTGGAGGTGATTTTTTTTTTTTCTTTGGCATAAGATCCAGTTTTCCTGTTTTTCTTGTGAGAACATACTTCCAAACTTGAACTCCTTTTTTTCCACTCTCAGGCATCTAACCTCAGCTTTCAGGACTTCAATGGTGGTGCAAAGACTTGTTATGAATTCCTTTGTATTCTGACAATGTTAACAGGTTGTCTGCTGTATCTTACACTGAGTGGAAAAGTCCGATCGAGAGACTAGCTTCGGTGAGTCAGCTCTTGATGTGTTGCTGATGAATACTTGGTCGGTGTACTCCAGCAATCGGGTATCTGATTCTATCGTGAGGTCGAGGATGCATTTTAGCTGGTTCTTGACCTCCGATAGATGATCTCTCAGTCTAATGTTCTCGGCTTCCATCTCGGTATTAGTAGTTGAAGTGTGTCTAGCAGGAATTGAGTGGTTAAACGAAGTTGATGGTTTAATGGCTGGTGCTGACAGATATCCAGGGTGCGTTGCAGTATCTTCCTAGTGCTCAGAAACCGCCTCCTTAGCTAGATGGTTAGAGACCGGTGCACTAGTGAGAGTAGGCACAGGTTTATGGCAGGAAGACGACACTTTTGTGGTGGAGTTGGAGTAAGAGACCTCATCATCACTGGATGTGGTCCACTATGTGAATTGACCAAAGAGTATATGGGGGTCTTTTCTGGATTTAATTTTATTGAGGCTTTACAGGATTTCCCCAAATACTTCCATACAAGATCACCACTCTTGATTGAATGTGGTTCTTGAACAGTATTGTGTCATTTCCAGTCTTTAACACTTCTAACATAAAATACATTGTTTATACTGGTTTTCACTTAGGGAAGAAAAAATATTATATTAAATAAATTAGCTATAAATAAGACAACAAATAAGTTAACAGTTTAAAAAAAAAAACACATATAATTTAAAAATAAAAAAATAATTTAGTTGTTAAAAAATATAAACAACAGTTCCATAAATGTCAGTTTAACCTCACAAACTGTCGAGAAAATTTGCTACCATCATTTACTCACTTGAATCAACAAGAAATTGTCCTCCCTGGCTCGATAACATCACTCAACTAGCTAATAATAGTCACTGTATATTTTACCATGATTGAAAATTAATATAAACCTGTTAATTAACACTAAAACGACGGAGCGAAAACTCTTTAGTGAATACAAAGTAGGCCAAGCCTACCAACTGGCTGTTAAAATAAAAGCAGATTTAAATTTCCAATTGGGGCTTTGTCAAACCATTTGATAGTCATTGTATATAAATTAACAACTTTTTTATCGTTATAAAACTCCTCCAGATTGAGAATGATCACTAGACAAAATTTGTTGAGAGTTGTACTTGTATAGGAGGGCAGGTGGGTCATACCACTGTGCATGTATTTCAATAACTCTGTACGTGTATTAAGCTCAATTTCACACCTATTCTAGCAGCATAGAAAGTTGAAAAAAAAATTTTCATGTAGGCAGGTAAGAGATTTTTAATTTTGTCCGAGATGGTGGGGTGCTTAAAGAGAAGCTTTTATCTGTTAATTAATTCCTTTAAACTAGCAAGACTTTTCACAACAAGAGCAAGTTTAAACAAATTATGCTTTTGACAGTCAAAAGCACTACTAAATCATGAAAAGTTCCTGTGACATGTCCTCAGCATTGGTATATTTATTTGCTAGTCTTTTATTTAAGTCCTACTGTTATATCCTGGTGTATATACAGGCCACAGTTTGATATTCCACTATTCTATATCATTATGTTTATTTATAACATAACGTACAATACACAGTGTAACAAACTGTCATATGAAACAGTAACAATCTATATAATAAGTAAGAGAAGTGACTATGTAATACATTTTGTAGTAAACATATGATGATTATAGTACCTACATATTGAAAATAAGTTTGATGTTTTTCATTTAGGTAAATGACCTTAAATAAGGTAATTTAAGTAGTCTTGAGTAAATGAATTGGGTTTTATAGACTACTGGCAATTATGTTGCCAATGACTACATCACCAGGCAGAACTTAAAATAAAAAAATACCTTCATTATAAATTGGTTGTCAAATTATTAACACAATAGACAAAAATACATCACACATAATGCATAAACGTAACGATGCACATTACTTAATTGAAGTAAAGTTCCTGTAATATTTGCCCGTATTTGTTAACTCACAGTTTGATGGTATACAATTTCACAGATTTCAATACAGCCATAAGAATATTATGAAGCCGTAAAATCTGTGAATTGATGTGTGGCCAAAAATGGAAATCACAGAAGCCAGGGTTTAGGCTACTTTGACGACCTACATGTCAGTGAATACAAGATTTTTTAATAAGAGAGCCGACGATGATCTAAATACAGTTAATCAACTGTTGTTCCATGATGTAAGTGAACGAGACAGTGAAGTGGTAGATAACGGTGGTGAAAAGTCTGTGATAAGAGTGATACGGAAGGTGAAGATGATGTTGAAAATTGGAAAACTCAAGTTCAGAACAAAGGGCTGAAAACGAGGAAACTAGAAGGAATTGACGAATGCAAAAAAAATCACATCAGCATAATAGCTACAGTGTCAATAACCTTCACGTTTACAGACAAGACAAGCTGAATGGCCGAACCACGCTCAATGTTATGTTTAGCGGTACCAGCTATCTAGAACAACTACTTTAAATAGACTGTTTTTGGCTAATTCCTTCCTATACCACATCTAGGGGCAATCTTGTCACTCGTCTGTGGGTCATCGATATGTAATACTGGACTGCGGCTGGGCAACTAAGGCTGAGCTGATTTTCGGGGTTGCGTTTGGCTCTAAGATGGCAAAAGGCAGTAGCTGTCCTTGCGTGCTCTATTACTCATCTTATTATAGACAAACTATAGTCAATATTTTGTGGGATTTTAACGTGTATCTTAAAACCACCTTTTTCACTTCTTCATTTTAGCTATACCCAAATAAGTATATCATAGCCAACCAAAGCTACCTATGTTCAAATATAGTAGTATATCTATTTCTAGGGCAGGTACCTAGGTATTTAAATCAGAACTAGGTCTACAGTTAACTATAGGCCTACTGCATTAACCCTTTGAGTGCCGTGCCCTTTTTGCAAAGTCATATATATGCATAATTTGCTGGCCAGTTATTCATGAATCTGCAAGGATTGGGAAAAGATGCTTATAAAAAAAAACTACTACCTACATCAATCTTTATATACTTTGGTTTGTTTATTTTGCTATAAAATATTCTATAAGGTGCATATTCTGTCATAACACTTAGTACATTTTTTTATATAAAACTATGAATAATAACAAGATATATTTTTCGTAAGTAAACAAAACTCATAACCAAACTTATTTTGCATGTACACAATAATTTTTTTAATCATACCAAATAATAGACCATAAAACAAATAACAGGTTTCTTAGAAAGATATTTGTTTAGTTACAAAAATAATCAATTTATGCTAAAATAAGAAAAGCTCAACGAAAAAGACATTTTTACACACTTCTGGAGAATTTCCTGCAGTGAATTCACTATTCAACTAAACATCATAAGATTTGTTTCTCATTATTAGCAATAAACTAAAGAATAGAAATCGTATAATAAATTAATATTTAATAAATAATTAATCAAAAGACATTACATAATAATAGTAAAATTATTACTCTACCAATGTTTATTTATGAATGTTTGCGATAAATATATTTGTTGATGATTTTTGTAGTTATAGCCTACCACATACAAGAATATAAAAGATAAATCAAAATGCATATGAAAAATACATTTAACAGAAAATATAAACAATAAATTTTTTGTTAATTACTCTAAACACATCTATACACCTAATAACTAATAACTAAAATAAATCATTATACATGATTATAATATAGGCCTAGTAGTTTGTTTAGTTAGCTAATCCTTAATACAAAGATATTTTTGACAACAGTTATAGTAAATCTAGTAATATTAAAAAAGTATTAACAGTAATATTATATGGCATTCTAAAGTGAAAATACCTTATGTTTCATTTCTGACAAATGTCGCCTGCTACGTAGATTTGCACTCCTTAATACATATAAGCAAATAAACAAACTATTTAAAAAATGATATTAACATTATGTAAACTTAGTTCTTTTTTTATTTACTGCACTTATGAAGGGTCAGACACTTGAGATGAACATCTTTTTCACTTAGTATACAAACGAAAGTAGACCTATGTTTGGCTCCATCTGTGTTTGCATTCCTTGAAAATGTGCTGCATTTTAGTGGTTAACTGATGCAATCCAGAAGTTGCCCTTTGTTGATTACCAGGCGGGATTTTTGACGTGTTTCGTTCATCCACTTGTCTCCTAAGGAGTCAATAATTGTTGGCATATACTTTAGGCACTCCATTTTGATTTGGTTGTTAGCTTTTTGTGTTCTGCCTAAAGTATTTAAGAATTATATTCATGAAGCAACATTCTATTCATTACGCTGAACATAACTTATGTCCAATATTTTTAAAGTTTTCCTCTCGTCAAGGTAAGTATAGAGAACTTCATGTCTGACGTCCAGCCCTCCCATATACTTGTTACATTGAAGTATGACATTAAGCTTTGATACAACTCGTGGCTCACTCTGGTTGCGTTGTCTTCTAATTACGTAAGATACGGTTGCTATAGAAGAAGTAGACATTACTAGAACTTTTTTTTGTTTTTGTAATTTTTTTGTCTATGTGATCACATAGGAGAAGGTGCCTTTTTTAACAAATTTGAGAAGGTGCCCACAGCAAATTTTTATTTTTTGGAAGGAAGGAAGGCCTTTTCAATTGGATCTTCTGGTAAATGTGAAGTACGTCCCAACGCTTAGTAAGTATTCTGCCAACGGAACTGATGAACAAAAATTATCAGCGAAAATGTGGCATCATTTGTGAAAAAATTGCAGAGATTTAGAAGATTCTTTACCATAAAATAACCAGTTCCCAGTTATTGCACGCCTTCTTCTCCTGTCAGTCATTATGTCTTGTGCCTTTGTAAACCAAATATCCTAAACCGTAATTCACGACAGAGTCACACAGCATCCAAAGCTTGATTCCCTACCAGTGTTGTTTCTTATCGGCAAGATACTGCTGCAAAATGGTTCTTGATTTAGCTCCAATCCGTGATTCGTCGACTGAGACCTGTTGGTGGGCAATATACTGGTGGCGAAATAAATGGTTGGCATGTTTTACAATTGGGTTGAATTAGGCACAGGTATCATAGGGTTGTGTAGCAAGAATATCATTTTTTACCAGATGAAACATTTTTTAAGTTAACTGGAAACGATTTCTAGGAAACATGGCCGTGTAGAACCATACCTGTAGTGAAGAACGACAAGTGGTCCAGTGACTATAAATTGCAGGCAGTCAGACAATGCCTATTTTCAGAATAATTATAAGAAATGCCTTCAATTCATCGACACCTACAGGAAGCCACTCTTTAATTCTTGAGTTGTCTTTATGTAGCCCCCTTGAAATGTATTGATTTACATACCTATTAGTCTCCTTGGTAAACAAAAATTTTGTAAACATCAAATAAAAGTAAGCAATTGGTCCAGTTTCAGGATTCGGCAAATGCTTTAGACCTGGAGTCTCACAGTAAGTCACAGGAGCTTGTGGGAAGTCATCATCTGACCAATAGTATCCCAAGCTTCATGACGAGTAGTAGAAGCAACAGCAGTGGCAGGAAGCGGGTCATCAAGTAGAAGCTCTCATCTCTGAGGTCTGGATCAAGGGGTTGTCCCAAAGGAGTCTGGTCATCTGTGTCAGTGTCTTCATTCAGCAGGTTGTCTTGAAAAGCAGGGACTGTGGATATGTCCAAGTCACAATCCACTATAAAGCCTAGACCATTTAGAATGAGCTTGTGCGTCAATACCATTTTCTCCCATCTTTTTTTATAAGGCCTACTTTAGGCTTTGGAGTTGAGGTAAAATGCTCATTACAATCAAATGAGGAATATGAATCATCAGATGATGGAATATGATCTTTATCAGCGTCTGAGTCATCAACCTGTAAAAATGTAAAAAACTGTCCTCTAATAATTTTTTACTTAGAAGAATTAGTTCTTATCCATATTATCTCAGAACAGTTTATTTCGGGGTACCCATATCTATCTTATGGAATTGAATTATGGGGATGTACTTGTTTCACTTATGTAAATAGAATATTCATTTTGAAAAAAAATCTTTAAGAATCATAGCTAATGTAGATAATCATACTTCTTATCAATATTTAATTGTACACTACAATATTTTGATAGTTTTTGCAATGTATATGTTGCAATCAATTTTGATTCTTAAAAATAATCCAAATTTTACTTTTAAAAACATTGAATACCATAACTAAAACACTAGACGAAAGCTTGATTTTCATTTGCCATTAAGGAAGCCAAGTTTCACAAAGAACACCCCCTATTTGCGTAGGGTAGAATTTTATAATAAACTTCCTAGTAAATTAAAATGACTTGAAGGATTCAAATTTAAAAATAAACTTAAAGATTGACTCATTAAGCTTTTCCCTTACTTCTGTGATGAGTTCCTTTGATGATAGCCTTGAAACTGTTATTTTATATTTATTTTTTCACATTACAATGAAAAATTTAACATAATTAGAAATTTGTATTTAGGTTTAGTTAATGATTTGTCTTGAAACAGTGGTCTAAATTTAACTAAGAAGATTAAAATGATATAAATAATTAAGTGTATTTTAAGTGTAATACTTGGCATAGGTATAAGTTTTAGTGTAAACCGCATCAAAATAGTCCGATGACATTTTAGGCGGTGTTGCCATATCGTTTCTGAGAATCACCAAACCACATGTTTCATCTATGACGAGTATGCGTATGTTCAATAGTGTAATTCATATGGGCGAAATTAGCTGGTTTGTTTTTTCTATTAAATACTGGTAACTAAATTCACCAATTACATAGAAGCATTTAACTGAATACTTAAGCAAGTTATTTACCACTTTATCAGCTGGAATTATAATTATAGGAAGTAGAAAAGTATTTTGTGTTTATTTTTGCAATTTCGCTAATGTGATGTCATTGGAGAGGTGCGTGATACCTACCGTCTTCTTTTCTATGTACCGTGGTTTATAATAACAAATGATAGTGTTTGTTTACTCCAACAGATGTTTAGACAAATCATCAATATTTTCAACGAATTTATATTTGACTAATTGCTGGGTGAGAATTGAGGAGGGGGCTTCACCACAGCTGTCATAGGACTATTTTGGTGCGGTTTAAATTAGTATAAAACTGATCTATTGCATTCATTATCTTCCTGTTTAAATTTACTAAGCTTTGATGTGTATTACTATAAATATTATTATGAAACCCTAGGCTTATAAACTATGAAATATAGGCTCTATCTTTGATGATTAATTTATCAAGTAGGCTATAAGAATTTGTATTATTTAGTTGTAATGAAATTAGTTTATAACGTGTATTCCAAGTAAGTTTTAAATTGTTTTTATTAAGATAGTAATCTTTCTATAAATAAATGGGTGTTAAATAATGTACGAACTATTCTAATCTTGAAGTATTGTAAATTGAACTACAGACCTACTGATTTCCTCTTATGTATATACTATGTATTTTATATATTAGTAATTTTGTATTTCATTATAAATCAAACCCTTTATAATGAAATTTAAGATATGACCATGTTCATGCATGTATACATGTTACAGACAATAAACAATTTCATTTCATTTCACCTCACTACCAAGGTTTCCATCTTGGCCAGAATCATCTTCTGATAGATTGATGCCACTTTCACTATCTACACAACTAGGCATACTACTTACAAACGAAGTAGAGGTTTTGTCTATAGCCTGTAATAAACAATTTCATTTCATTTCACCTCACTACCAAGGTTTCCATCTTGGCCAGAATCATCTTCTGATAGATTGATGCCACTTTCACTATCTACACAACTAGGCATACTACTTACAAACGAAGTAGAGGTTTTGTCTATAGCCTGTAATAAACAATTTTATTTCATTTCACCTCACTACCAAGGTTTCCATCTTGGCCAGAATCATCTTCTGATAGATTGATGCCACTTTCACTATCTACACAACTAGGCATACTACTTACAAACGAAGTAGAGGTTTTGTCTATAGCCTGTAATAAACAATTTTATTTCATTTCACCTCACTACCAAGGTTTCTATCTTGGCCAGAATCATCTTCTGATAGATTGATGCCACTTTCACTATCTACACAACTAGGCATACTACTTACAAACGAAGTAGAGGTTTTGTCTATAGCCTGTAATAAACAATTTCATTTCATTTCACCTCACTACCAAGGTTTCCATCTTGGCCAGAATCATCTTCTGATAGATTGATGCCACTTTCACTATCTACACAACTAGGCATACTACTTACAAACGAAGTAGAGGTTTTGTCTATAGCCTGTAATAAACAATTTTCATTACCTGCAAAGTTATCTTCAATCATTTTTCTAGAGTTGATGTAACAATCAAAATATATACATAAAACTTCCAACAGTTCACTTACACTAAGTTGAGGGTTGTACAGATATTTACAAAGGCATGTTAGCCCTAGTAACATCAGCAATAGTATTTATGAACTTCCTTTGTTGCTAAGAAACATCAAACAAAACAACATAAGTTATAGGTATAAAATACAGCGTTTATTACAATGTTTTCATTGAAAACAACCCCTGAATTCTCTAAACAAATTTCCCCACTCCCACACGAGCACAAACAAAAAAACGGTGCGCGGGACACATTAATAGCAGAGCATGGAAACTCTGAAGACTAAGTCACGTGTTGTTATTTCAATCTGACTAGAAACACGAGAAAAAATGTTGAATGGCACTAGTTGATACTTTAGAACAATAAGATTATATCGCACTATTCGATTAGCTCCAGTAATGGATTTAATTATATGAAATATTAAATACTTATCTTCTACTATTTATTTATTACTTCCAACGAAACCATATTTCCAACAAAACCATATTTACAATGAGAAAAGTAGATGGCTAAATATCTAAGATAAGCTAACATTTAACACATTTAAGGCCAAGCATCTACATTTAACTATGTAGATGCTACGGGCATTCAAAGGGTTAATAGGCCCTAAACCCCACGACAAAAATGCCATAAATATTTGTAAATTTAGATGTAGGCCTGCTGTGATAGCTTCAATTAACCACTTTAAAAACAATGACTATCCCCACGATAAGAAAATTACGTGGGGACTGAATAAACCTACACCTATTATGTATAGGCCTAAAAATAAAACGATAATTATGCACTTCCTTTCCACCTCTGAAAATAGGCCTATATTTTCTTGTTGAAAAAGTGGTGAAATAGGCATTTATTATTAATTTTACATGTTTATTAATGCTGAACAAAAATATATAAACTAGTTTTCTATAAATTTATTTTTTCAGCCAATAAAATTCACCTTTTAGTAACCTAACACATCTAATTGTCTCTTTTGCCTAACTTGCTCAACAAAAATTCGTAATTTGCGTTACATTCGGGTGCCATCACTCCAGCAGGAATATAGTTGAATTTGGTTTTGTGGCTAATAGTTGGGGTGTTTTTAATGATCACATAATTTTATTTTATTTATTTTATTTTATTTTATATACGGTATACACCATTTTTACAATAATAAATGAGTAGAAACAAAAACAGTTTTGAAAAACTACGATTAAGTTAACAATAATGAATACATAAGATAAATCTAACAATAAGTGACCAGCAATACGCTACTAAATAACAGAAGTGCTAACAAAAATATATATAAAAAAAAACTAAGCCATAGGAATACCAAAGAAATAATAGGAATTGAGCACGCAAAATATAAAGAGAACACTACAACATAACCATACTCAAGTGTATAGCAGGCATAACAATATATACTCCATTACTAGTTTAAAATGTATATAACATAAACAGTAACATATCAAAAACAGAACATGATTTGCATTTTCCGAGGATTTAATCGTTTTTTGAACCCTTCTTAACGATCTTAGGAACACCTAGTACATACTTTAGGTGAGATCATGTTTTCCTGAATCAGTTCTCTTTTTTAGCTCTGTTCTTAAATCGTCTAGATGTTTTCTTTCCTGTAGTGTCCTGTCACGTGAGAAACTGACATCACAAAGTTGGGGGTCAAGACTCTCTAAAGAAGACCGATCAAAATTTTTAGAGAATTCAATGACATCTTTGCTACTTCCCAGAATAACTTTGAGGGGTCTAGGTCTCTTGGCTTCAGAGTTGCCTATGCGAAAGGATTTAAAACATACATTATCGGAAGAGCAGAATTTGTTCACCATACAGGATATAAGATTGTTGTCATGCTCAATTCTCAAGGAAGAATCCTTAGTGCTGCTTTCGGGGAGGTTGTACACTATGATGTTCGATGCCCGGCGAGACCTGTCATTAAATTCGGCCAACATGAACTCAACATCAACTTGACTGCCAGTACCACCATTTTGTATGGCCTTCAACTGGTCTTCTAAGTTATCCACTCGTGCTTCCATATTGGCAATACGGGGCTCAAAATTGTCCAATTTTTCATTTACGTATACTAGCTCATTTTTTATAGCGCTTATATCTGAAGAAATGTTGCTCAAGCTATCCAACTTGGTTAAAATAAGAGACATTTGGGAAGAAAGTTCGTCAAAGCGAGAATCAATAATAAGTTGCTTACCGCCACCATCTACACAATCATCACGTCTGCAGAGCCACTTACGGTTTTCACTGGTGCGAGGGTTTACCAATCTAGCATATTCAGTATTTGATAGCTTAGCACAAACCGCGTGAAACCAGCGAGCGCAGGGCCCATCACATTGAATGCCTTTATCTTCTTGTAGAACAGCAATAACACAAATTGGACAAATATGTTTTGCCATGGCACTTTCGGAGCTACTCAATACATGTTTTGGTTATGTTTGGGTAACAAATATTCGAAAGCATAAATAATTATTATTTGATAATAACTGGATTTAAATTGATAACAAATAAAAAACTGAGTATTAAATATCACTTTAAAAGCAAAAAATCATAAACATAATGGACGCAAACCGCGATTGTCCACGAAAGTAGTTTTTCATTAGGCCTAGGCCTATATCTCGAGAAATAATATAATAGGCCTAGACCAAAATAGTTTTCAAATTCGCATTCAGCGCAAAAACACATCAACCTAAGCTAAAAAAAATTATTAGCCTATATTTAAATTATGCCTAACAGAAATATGTCAAAAACAGTATTTCAAGTTGTGATAGTGGTTAAGTCTAGAATGTGAGGATTGACATAATTTATGCGATTCACAAAATCCCTTCTAAAAACGAGCAACAGAGTAATTTATGCTGTTACAGTAAAATCAATAAAACATAGGGGACTATGTTTATTATCAAGCAATCACTACAAAGTTGGTACCAATCGACGAGGAATGTTCTGTTGTATACATATCAGATTTTTAATAATTTTTTTAAGCCATTTTTTAAACTTAGGAAATAAAATTGGAACGTGCAACTAGAAACTCCCACTCAATTCCCACCCGGCGGAGGTCTGGAGGGAGTAAAATTCCGACGTTTGTCATATCACTGAAGAATAACCAGAAAACGGAATAAGATGTAGCAAATGTCCAGTAGGTATATAGAGGATGAAATACTCTATCCAACAAAACAAATTGCATTCTCTTAGCTGGATTGGGTATTTTACAAAAAATGTTTGTATACTCTTGTTTACATGATATCCCAAAAGCGAGGTACCAGTACGGCATAATTTATGCTGTTAATAAAAGTTTAGCTAATAATGTATTTATTGATATAAACTAAAAAAAATTAACTGGATAGACAGAGTTGACAAGTTGATCGGTGCCGCTTCGAGCTAATTTCGTGCAGTAGGTTGGCAATATTCACGTGACAAGTTTTCACTTTACTGGAAGAATTAGAGCCTGTCAAAGCCATTGCTACAGTAGACAAAGCCATTTTTACTTGTTGCGCTTCCGATTTTCTTTGTGAGTGTTTTATTCGCTGTAAGTGTTAAAAAGTGTAACTACTATTTCAATGAATAACATTATCTGTTGTGTTTAGTGTAATCATAGTACAATGTGTTATAGTGGTTTTTAGTGTCTAAAATAATCAGAAATAGTGAAATTGATACTTATGTAGGTATTAGCCTAAACATTTATTTTTTATCCAATTTCAGCAAACAATGTGTGTTAGTGTATCCTAATAGAGTAGTAGTGTACCCTACTTATAATAATTTTAGGAAAAAATAGTATGTATTATTTCTAAGCAATCTAAATAGATTGTTTAGTTTATTTATGCGAAAACAATATGACATAGTATGTTATTATATATAGTATGCTGTGTGTTACTGTTCTAAAAATTCTCAATAATTATTTTATATTTTTTATGTTTACAATATAAACTATTTTTCTAGTGTCATTTACACAATTTGTGCATGCTGACTTATGGTGTTATAAGTTTTATACGTTTTTTACTGAAATTTTCGTTTCTGTGGTAAAATTTGTATTTTCCCAATAAACTAAAAATATAAAAATTTTTGTAGGGGTACAATATAACTATTTTTAACAAACAACTTTTTTTTTATATTCAATGGTGATTTTTTTTTTTTTTTAATTTTTACATATACTATTCAATAACCTACAGAGATCATACTATCATACTATTACCATGTCGGCACTGGTGGCGCAGTGCTGTAACCCAGCTACATGAGGACAAAGTGTTTGGGAGATTGTAGGCGATAGGTTGGATGCTCGGTCCTCTTAATACCGACATAGCATCCGCTTAATGGTTGCTATCGGCGTGGACACTACTAGAGAAGTCTGGGGTGTCCAGGTTGGGTGGTAATCATTGTGAGGATGATGTGTGGGGGAGATTACTGAGTATCAGGCTTGTTAATTTGCTGAAAATCAGACCAGCACTACGTGGTTCGGATTCAACGTAAAGCTGTAGGTCCCTTAGTTGCCCTGGCTGTTGGGCTATTAATAAATTGCCCTTTCTGAGGAACAGTTAAACTCAGATAGTAACCAGACTACACTCATCCTACACTCATATAACCATTCATATTCGCCTTAAAATACCAACAACGTTGTGTCGGCATCTCATATGTAAGAATGTAAGAATATATCTTTGCACATTTTTTTAATTTTTGCATTATATGTAAACAGACACTTCAACAACAAAAACCCCTAGTAGTTTATCTAAAATTTAACAACATATTATTATAGTGCACTAAATAATATACAATTTGACTAAGATGGAATTATTTATAAAACTTCCATAAATAATTATGGAGGATTATAAGTTATAATTTACGTACAAACTTTTAAAAATTTTTTCAATCTTTCCATCCGACAGTAGGCCCTAGTTATTTAACTTACTAATTTTTTTTTGTAAGTTTTGATGGTAGTATGCATAGTTTGATTACAGAGAACCTTGCAAACCATTCTTTAAAGAAAACAGGATTCTCACTGTCACATCCCTCTACATTCTGGAAACCATCATCTTGATCAAATTAAACCCACCCAAAAATCGAGCTGAACTACATAGCCACAACTTAAGAAATAAAACAAACCTTAACTTACCGCAACATAGGCTTAAAAATACAAGTAAAACCCCCAGTTATATAGGGACTAAACTTTTTAATCTCTTACCTACAAATCTAAAGGAAATTAATAAACCAAGCCTTTTAAAAAAAAAAAAACTAAAACTTTACTTACTGAATAGACCCTACTATAGGCTGACTGAGTACTATGATGAACATGGCACTATTAATTTTTAACTTACTCACTAAGACTTAGCTGATCCTAGGCCTTAATGAAGAAATTTTGACGATTCCCTATCTTCATGATTATGGAGAAGAAGAGGATATGTAAGATGTAAGTATGTGAAAGTAAAGTTCTTGAGAAGAAAAACAAAATAATAACATTTACATTTGGAGCATATTTAGTATTTTGTATGATTTTTACTAAAAAAAGCTCGCGCAGCGCCGAAAAAAGACCTAGCAGTAGGGAGCACACATTAGTTCACCTGATGCTCTTAGATAGCATAGGCCCTATTTCAAATTTGTCAGTAAAATTCATGATTTCCACAGAAAAAAAATATATCTCATGATATCTCTCGTAAAACTCTTGGCCCTACTGTACCTAGGCCTAGTTACCAATAAAATATTATATAAAGAAGGCTAGTATTTAGTAGTCAGTTTAGACCATTCATGGTCCAAAAGTATTCACTTACCTAGAATTGGTTACCGTTGGTGTTGAAGTACTCATTGCAGAACTTAATTCATGAATTATTGGTGCACTACTACATCTCTTCAATATCGATGGGTTGTCAACTTCCATTTTCATAGGGGCATTGGACATGTTTATTGTGTAAAAATATCATGGAATTCATAAACAAGAAAAATTGTGAAATAAAATCGAACATTGGATGTCTAATTAAGAGTATGAAATTCAAGAATTCACCTACAGAAATTGGAAACAAAAAGGATAACTCAAATTACTTCTTCTGAAAATTAAAAGGCAACTGTTTTGTGCAAATTAAGGCAATAACTGTCATTTTGAGTAAACATCTTTTGTCATTAAACAATAGGCCTAGGTCTACACAGCTATCTTCTCAACATTACATTTAAGAGACCATCAGATCAAATAGCTCAGTTGAAGTTGTAATCTAATCCTGAGGGCAATTCACAAACGACGCTTCATAACAGCTAAGCTGGCAAAGGAGTTGTCACAGTTTAATTTAACACAATAATCGATTAAACAGATATGTTACATTAAAATCACCATCATTCACAGACACCGATAAACGATCAAGTTTTAATGACACTACTTCAGATAGCCTGCTGTTGAGATATAGGATAGAATCACTTGGCGAGCAGTGGCACTAGTATACCGTCGATCCAATTCCGATCTCTTTCCTCCCTTTGCTTAAATCGTATCACCTTGCTTAAATTGCAATAAAAATCACAAGAGCCAGAATGTGAATGTCACTAGCGTTAACACCGACCAATCACGCTAGTTTGACTGTTTGACTCCCTTTTTAGCCTCCTTAGCTGGGCGCTAGCAGCTAGTGCGAGCAGGCCTAACAACCAGTGTTGCCAATCTCAAATGCAGAGATTACCCACAGCCTACATTGAAATTACCCACAATTACCCGCAAGCTACCCGCAATAAAATGCTTTAATCTACCGAACTAAAATACACAGCTTACAACTCTTGCTAATATCTATACCAGGGAAAACGTAACATTTGTAAACTACTAGTGCATGCATTGGCTCTTCTAGTGGCAGCTATCTTAAAAATACAAAGCTTAGAACTCTTACTAATATCTATAGCAGGGAAAACGTAATATTTGTACATAATATAAATACTTATGTTGTGTTATCTTCACACTGTTTGCTGCCGACCTTCCAACATACATGGGACCTTACAGCCACACTGTGATGTACGCAGACGATTCAGTCCTCCTGACCAGCAGCAGTGCACCACAAACTCTAGAGATAGACAACTACATCGCTATCAACAAGTCCATGGAGTATTGTGAAAACAATGACTTAGTTTTTAACGAAAACAAGACTCTGCAGCTCTTTTTCGGGAGTCTCAAGAATGAAGCTTCGTGTCCGTTAAGCATCCAGATGGTAGAGACTCAACAAAACATCTTGGAGTGATCTTGGATAACGACCTCCGTTGGGACATCCATTAGACTCTTTAATCTTCTTCCAGCCGGGATAAAGAACAGCAACTCAAAGTCCCTCAAAAGAAGACTCCTTACCTGGTTGTTGGAGGACCCTATCTACAGCATGGACGAATTCATCGCCCGCTGTGAGAGACTTTCACCTGAGCTGACAATTGACACCAAGATTTTACCATTGTAGTGTCATGTATTCTGTTAATTTATATATTGACACCATTTCTGAGCTCTACTCTCATGTAATAAAGTTATTCTCTCTCTCTCTCTCTCTCTCCCCCCCCTCCCTCTCTCTCTCTCTCTCTCTCTCTCTCACACACACACACACACACAAAAAGGATTGATGGGGTGAAATTACCCACAAATATTCGATTACCACCACAGCTACCCACAAGCCTCAAAATTACCCACAATTTGGGTAATTACCCACACATTGGCAACACTGCTAACAACTAACAAGTATAGCCAGCCATAGTAGTCCTGAATCCTGATCCTAGTCCAGGCTCGGTTCAGTCTATTCCAGTTTCCAGTGTTCCATGTTCCAATTTAGTCGTATCTTACTTATGGCTTGGATGAGCTCCATTTGTGAGGGGTTTTTGTGAAACATGGAAGGGCATTTTCACTTCCTGCCATGTTTGTTTTAAAGTATGATAAAGTGAAACTCCTTGACTGCCAACTAACCAAATATAATGTTCATTCTTGTCGTGTATAAAAAATTAGCTATATGAAAAAGGATACTTTGAAGATTTATTAGCGTCGAGATGTGGTGGTAATCCACTAGTTCACTTGAGCCTCGTTCGCCGAGAGGAGGTATACGAGCCACCACAGTGTGTTCAATAAGTAAGAAGATTTGGAGGTGGTCAGAGGATAAGTCATCTACAGTAGTAGGATGGATCACAGGAGGCAGTCTAGGATGTCATGTGAATGCCACCTGTTGTAGTTTTAGTGGGTGGGTTGTTCTGGAGCAGCAGGTCGATGTGAGGTCGTGTCTTAAAGAAAACATGTAACCTATCTCCAAATACATTGGATGCCCTGCAACCCACGTTGTTCAGAGTTGAAATCTCTCCCCCCCCCCCCCCCACTAACGCCGCAATACCTGGACGAAGTAGTCTGTCCAGATCTGCTGAGACTTGCCTGCCCGGCTGAAGGCAGATGATGTGACCTCAGTTTCTTCTCCTCCCAACAGCAGTGAAACAGTCGGCTCCATAAAAGCTCTAAGCCGTGGTAAGTGGATGTGTGTGATCCTACGATGAACCGAATCCACGTGAATTATGTTAAAACTAATACAATAAAGTGAGTCATGTTTTTATAAATAAGACAGTGACAACAGCTGTCATAAGGTCACGTGGGCTGTCACCAAGTTTGCGAATGCACACTGACTACTCAAGTTTGCTGTGTCAAGGACAAGGTTAAGTACTTGATCCCACGCCCACTATCCTGTCATTCTACAGGGTCTGCTGGTAATATCGATACGCCTTCAAGCCTTTTGTATGCAATCATATTATCAGAAGTTCTGCACTGATATAGCATAGCCTATAGGCCGTTGTTAAGGAGCAATGTAAAGACAAGACGGATTGGATTCTTAGTAGGCATGTCATTGTACGCAATATGACCAAATCAAGTTTATTTTGCAAAGACATTGTAAAATGTATAGCAGTCGTTATATTTTTTAAAAAAATCAAATTAATACATTCATACCACATCGAAACATCATTCAAACATACATAAATTCCAGTCACACATTCATTCATGCCTAATTCCCACTTCTGGCGCCGGTTGTCAGTCATCTGAATATGTGGTCTCCCAGTTGCATGCCATATACTCGTCAGCACTATAAAATGCATGAGACGCTAAAAAGCGTTGGGACGAGTTTTTAACGTCTTGGGCGTTGTGTATTTTTAATTGAGTCCGATAATTTGTTGACTCAAGTCCAGTTCGGTAGTCATCCCTGTGTCTGGTTTCGTGCGCATATATATTCTGCCCACTTACCATGGCACTTTTACATATGTAAAACATTGTTGTTTCCTATATGTAAAGGCATGGCAGTGTCAATAGTTGCAGGTTTTTTTAATGCTTCTCTACAAGATTCTCTGAACTTTAACTGTGCGATTATACAAATCGCTTGTTTTTGCAATCTAAACGCTCTGCTGAACTGATTATTTGTTGAAGCTCCCCACAGTACCACACCGTAGGTGAGGGTAAATCAAGCCATAATATGCCCTCATCAGAACCTGAGTTGGGCAGAATTTAGCTAAAGTTCTCAAGACATAAATGCCTGAGGACAATTTTGAGCAAACATGGTCAATGTGATAATTCCAGGTAAACCATCGATCCAGGTGTATTCCCAGGAATTTTGAACTAACAGCCTCATTTAGCAGGGTATCCCCCAAAACCCCAAAACGGTTGGCCTTTCAGTGATATCTTGTGGTCGCAACAAAAATGTTAATACCTTACATTTGGAGGGGTTTACTTCAAGATTGAGACTATTGAAATGCTGAATGCAATTGTTTAAATCAAAAAAGATTGTTGATCTAGGATCGGTTTTTATTTATTTATTTATTTATTTATTATACCAACGGCATTACACCAATTTACATTGTTATAAGAATAGATGACTTAAGGCTAGAAGAAACAATGATTCTCAATCAAAAGTCTACATCAACAACTATACATTCACTTGCACTGTGAAAAAACATAATTTGTTGAAAAGCTAAAGGTAATATTGAGTAACGAGATATAAAATTTGAAAACATTAACAAGAAATCAGAGATAATCCATTAACATTATTAACCATAACAATAAGATAACAACACAATGGTAACAATATGAACTAGAAAAGAAATAACAAACAATTTTATGAGGTTAACAAAACATTAATAACATCTGAAATATATAACAACAACTTTTAATTTGTTTTAATTTGTTGTTGAACAAGAGGGTCGTGTCATCTGCATACTGTATGAGTCCCCCATGCAGTAGTGCTGACCCTATGTCGATGACATAGATAAGAAAAAGAATTGGGCTAAGTATTGAACCCTAAGGGACTCCATATCTCAGCTCAATTGGTTCAGAGAATTCATCTGAAATTTGGACGACTTGGGATCGGCTGAACAGAAAAGAGCGAAGCCACTTGAGTTGCATGCCTCTGATGCTGTAAGATTCAAGTTTATCAAACAGCTTAACGTGGTCAACACAGTCGAATGCTTTGGACAAATTTCATATACTAGAAATACTCTTAGTGTGTACCTTCGACCTTCCAATCGAACACTCGTCGAACAATGAATGACTCATCGAACACACAGTAATCTTATGGAAACTGTAGAAAACAATATTAAGATTTTATTACAAGCCTTAACGTTTGATGAAGTGTATGAATCTGCAGTAAACTTTCATGGGGCTTTAAGTGCCATTTCCAATAAATAGTCATCAGACTCCATTATGGACATTAATACAAACAATTGTAAAAATTATTAAACAGGTTATACGATTCTCTTGAAGTGAAGGTGGTTCTTACGCAGCAGTTAAGAGTCTTTAGAAGAAAATAAAATGACAAAAAATGCTTTACAAAAAGAAAAACTTAGCAGGGAGGAAATTTTATTTTTACTTTTAGAATGGACACGGCTCCATGTCCATTCTAAGCTGGAGAAGTTTGAATTTAATAATGAAATAAATGACTATAATACAAGAAACAAACATTCTATACAAACTCAACAATTACACTACAGTAAGTCACACAAAAATATTGTTGTATGTCCGCAAAATTATACAATGCACTACCTAACCACATTAAAAATCTTACTCTCACTAAGTTTAAAGCTAAACTAAAGTAAGTCCTGGTTTTAGAATGTCTGTGCAATGAGTTAATGAGTTTTATGATATTTATTTTGAAAAATATTGAGCTTAACTTCATGTTTTCAAAAGATACTATTTCCTTTACGGTAGAATTTTGAAAGCCTATTTGATAGAATAGGAACTTTTGCTATTGATATTTTTTGTATTTTTTAACAAGTGGTGGTTTTGTGTTACTTAATTAGATAAATTATTACTTATAATGTTCAGTAAGATGATTAGTGGATTATAATGTATTTTATTCTTTTAATAGGTTCGCAAGTTTTTTTTTTTTTTTACTATATAGTCTGTAAATAGATTATGCCTATAAGAAAGTAAAATGTCAACCTGTATAATATAATAGTTAGTTAAGTTGTTTGTACATAAAATTGACGATTGTCCATACATTGTCGCCATTGTTTGTGACAGTTAGCTAAGATTTCTTAGCTATGAACAAGACAGAACGAGAAAAATAGCGTTAAAAATTTATTTTAAGGTCTCTGAAGATTGCTAAAGAAAAGCTGCTTAATGTGATAAAATCCAAAGATGAAATAGTTAAGATTTATCATCCAATCGAAATGAGCTTACTTTAAAACCAAGTGAACTGTAGACAATTTGTCTTCCTTATATCAAATGCTGGAAGAGCCTTTCCAGAATCAAAAATGATCCAATAAAATGTCAGGAAATTAGGTATTGGAATTAATGTTAGAAATAATTAATATATTTTCACCACTCTTCCATGATAATTATGTCTGTGAACGGGCTACTACAGTAACAATTCATGTTCTCGTGCATCAATCTCAGAATGAACCAATTATGAAAATACATAGAGCGCAACCAGCTTTGAATTTAATAAGAAAATCAAAAAGATTAAAGAATATTTTAGTTCTTTCAGTCAGCCACGGAAGAGAAATAAGTCATCTTGTGGAGGTTAATCTGGACAATTTTAGTGTTACAGTGTTGTCAAAGCTTGGAGCTTCAATTAAGCACATTGTCAGAGAAGGCTACTCTCTTGCCAGTAAAATTAGTTCTAGCGACTTTGTCATCATCATGAATGGCACGAATGACATAGGAAGAGGCGAGCCCAGCCAACTAACTATTTACCAGGGGGTGAAGAATTTGCTTTCGTGGAGCATCAACGCGAACGTGGTGATAATGAACATTCCTTACCGACCCGACCAACCCTTCCTAAACAAAAACATAAAATGTTTTGATAAAACAATAAATAAAATGCTTCAACGCTACAGAGGAAATTTGAACATCTTAAATGTGGACATAGTAGAAAATCTTAATAGAAGTTATTATACAAAACATGGACTTCACCTGAATAATGTAGGCAAGCGTCTCATTAGTGCCAAGTTAGCTCAATTTGTCAATAGCATAAACTGTCCTTCTGGATTTCCGATGTCGACTATCAGAAAGGACATCAGTTGGATGTCCTTCTTTCCAGTCATCATTCTTCAAATGATGATTCATCAAAATCCACGAGTCTATCCCACCAATATCCTTAAGGAGGATCATTCATCTACAGAAACAGAGCCTGTGTGGAGGAGTCATTCTGTCTCTCTTAGGACGAATTTCCACTGTTGCCTCTCAGTCCTGGTGCGATGGTCATCAACGGTCACTCTGAACCAAGGGATGAGCCTGAGCCACCTTTTTTTAGAGGAAGGAATACACTACTCAGTGATAAAGTAGGATTATCGGAACCAAGAGAGTCTGCACTCTATACCTCAGTGTATCATGTCAGAAATCATATTGACATTATTGAATTGTAATATTCAAGGAATCGTCCAAACACGTAAAGTTGACCAATTTAATTTATTCTTAGAATCATGCAATATAAATACTGACATAGTATGTTTTTCAGAGAATTGGCTTTCTCAGGAAAATGAGCGTATTTTAAATAAAATTACAGTATTCAAAGCAGTATATGTTTACACATGTAACAATACTACCCGAGTTTGAGTGTGCATATTATTCTCCAAATCATATCTGGATGTTTTGGTGGTGAATGATTTTGATGAGCTCATGGCTGAGAGTATTTTTGAGTTTTTGGACATTCTAATTAAGGGTGTTCGATCGAAAATTATTTTTTGAGATTTTTTTAATAAAATTGTTTGTCTTGGTAAAAGTAATAAGAGTATTGAGGAAAAATTTTTTTATGAATGTATGGCTACTTAAAGTAGCAAATTTGGCCTTTCTTGGTTCCTAATAAATAAACTGTGCTATATATTTTATTCAAATTTTGAGAATATAGTGGTAAAATGGTAGTAACCAATGTAGAGTAAATTAAAACTAATAATAAAAAGAATATTTTTTTAAAAGTGTAACCAATTGTTATTTTATAATGACTTTTGTACGAATTTTGAGTTAAAATTTGTACAAATATCTTTGGCCAAAAAAAGTAGTTTAATAATGCATAAAATCTTCATTGATAAAGATTACAATAACTTATGGAGTTATTCCCGGTTGTTCTCCGGACATGCAGCAAGAGTGCTATTACTATCCCATGCCCCCAGCAAGGCATTCACTCTGCTACTCATGGCAACAGTGGTGGCAAAAGGTTGTACTAAACTCCCTCCAGCGCCAAACTGAGCCAGTCAGACAAAAACCCTTAAAAGTGAACGGCCAATTATTGTTATGAGTGTCTACCACCCTCCACATAATAGTAAACATAACATAGATACGTTCTTCAACATCCTGAATTATGTATTAAATAAGTCATGGGCGGAATTTAGAGAAAACCTATCAGGGGGTTTTGGGGGGAATAGAAAGGGGGTCCGGAAAAATGGCCCACTCCCGTGAAAATTTGTAGAATTCAATGCTCTGATACTGCATTTTAGGGCTGTTTTTAGACTCAATTAACAATAAATTTTGCTTTATTATTTTAAGATAAAACCCATAATTGAACTTTCAATGATTGCTTGAAAGGTCCTTGCAGTACAATAGTGTAATGTAAAGGTCATTTAATGTTACCAAGAATCATTTATTTATTTATTTTTTATTTGTATCTTCATCTTTTATCTTGTATGAGTAATTTGGAGTAAATAACCTCTATAATTTTTGGTTTTGAATATATATAATATTTTACTAAACTTTACACACTACTGAATAAAAATTACATTTTACTGCATTACATGTTACTACAAAATATTTTACCAAAAATGTTGAACAAAGTTAAAATTTCCATTTATTGCTGTGTACACTTTGTTCACATCTACTTACTCATTTCTTTCGATAGCTAACAAGGCAAGTGATGACAGTCTTTCTTGACCGGTCCTATTTCTTACATATGTCTTTAACTTTCTCAAACAAAAGAATGGACATTCGCATTAAGCTGAACTTATTGGTATTGTAAGGTAAAGGGGAAAAAGTTCAAATGTTTTCGGAAAGTGCTTCCCCCTTGCGCTCTCAAGGACCGGTTGCTACTGCTAATTTTGGGTACATATTTTTGTAGGCCAAATGTTTATAATGCCATTACCAGTATTTAATAGGTTATTGAATTCAATCAAAGGCGTACAAGTAGAAAAATAGATTATGCAGACAGACTAGAGCAACACTCCTGCTAGGACTAAACTCGTTGTGGTTGAGCTCTAGTTTGGCATTATTCTTCGTGACCACTATTTATTTATTTATTTATTTTATTTTCATGCTCCAATATAGATAATAGACCCAATTACAATGGGGCAGTTCAAACATTTATACATTATTCTTTCTTGTGGGAGGTTTACAGCATAATCAACCAACTAAACCTATGTCTATATAAAGTCTTATCACCAGGCAACAAATATAAATTCTAACAATTAATCAAAACAAACAACGATATAAATATAATAAATAGTATGATGAGAAAAAAAAGCTATATATATATATATATATATATATATATATATATACAGTATATATGTATGTATACAATAATGATCTAGACTTTTAAAAGCACATTTTACATTAAATATTTGAAAAAATAGAAGGCAAATAACAAACATTTTTGCGGAAAATAAATTATGTAGTTATGGAAAAACATTAGACATTTATATATAAAAGCCTTAAATGTATCCAGAAATATGTCTATTTCGATCCCCGCTGAAAGCATCGAATTATAATCCCTCATCATCCGGAAAAGAGGCAAGGATGCATGAGCAACAGTGCGAACATTTGGCAGTAGGAATAGCTGTTTGTTCCTGCTACCAAAGTTTGGGACTCTGAAGCAGACACTCTCCAATAAGGACGGGTCATCCACCCGCCCCCTGACCAGGCCCCACAGGAAAACTTGAGGTTTATTTGCAACTATCAGTACTTAGTAGCAAATAAAGGGTGTTCTGAATTCTTTGTTTAATTTGAATTTCACATTCTTATTCGTCTAGATTGTGTATTTTTTATTGATATGCTACTGTAATGAAAAATTATTCAACAGAAACAACAGTAAATTAGTTTCTAATAATACATTTTGAAAGTCTGAGAATATTGGGATGTCAACCATTCCTCTTCACCCCCCTAAAGATCCCACCACTGTACATAAGATCTCCTTAAAGTTTTTAAATCCTATTCTTATTTTTACTTGTGATTACAATATTTAATACTAACATGCTTGAAGATAGTAATATTAAGCTAGATTTTATTACAATACTCAAATCCTATGACTTAATATCAAACATAAACAAAACTATTCAATCACTAATTACAAATAGTTTTCAATGTTATATAGATAATATGTTTACTAATTTTTCTCCAAACTTTGTAAATGTACTAGAAGTGCCGTAAGACTTTCAGATCATTTTGTTCAAGTTATAAAATCAGTAACGGAACCTGTAATAAACAATTTATGACATATATTAAAAGGTAATTTATAGAGGAATCAATTACAATGTTAAACAATGATTTATCAAATATATCATAGGAGGGAGTCTTTCATAGTTGACAAAATAGCAATTAAAGTAAATAGTATATACACTAGTAATCTAGAAAAAGTTAGATTATCCTCTTTAAGTGCATTTCCTTTAAAAGTCTGTAAAGAGCCAAACATAAATAACATTTTTTTTACTTGATGACAACAGGTTTAAAAATGTCTAGCCAACGAAATAGATTTTTACATGAATTGATTAGATCATTAAGAGATCGAGAGATCTTGTCATATGTCCAGAAATACAAACAGATATTTGAAGGTGTTCATCTGGGGGCCCAGTTATATCGCGGTTTGTTCATGAGCTATGCACCTAAAAGGCCAAATTAGTCACTTTGGGTAGTCATATCTCCATAAAGACATTTTTTGGAATTTTTTCCCATAAATCATTTATTACTTAAATGGATACTAACAATTTTATTCAAAACATTTTTGAAAAATAATTTTCGATCGAACGACCTTAAATATAAGTACAACAGTGGTGAATCAAGCAATAAAATTAAAGCTACATGGAGGGTGGTTAAGAAGCATTATTCTGTGTATCTTTTAATATAATTATTAGTTTATGTGTTATCTAGGGTTTAAAATTTGAAATGGCCGCCATTTTGAAACTGTTGATACAGGAAATCCAATGGTTTTCTCAAAATGGATGTTTATGTTATAAAGGACCACACAACATGACAGTTTTGTATTTGAGATATAAATTTAAAAGTAGACAAACAAAAAGGCGGCTGCAAGGATTACCGAGGTATTTTGAACACTTTAAATGTGATATTTTTTATTCTAAATGAACTAGAAACAATAACCAAGAGAGCTTATCAGAGAGTTCTGAGACACTCTACAGAGAAATACCAACAATTCAAATTAGAAGTAAAAAATTATATTTTTAAATAAGCTCTCTCCTCAATTGAATAATATTTTTACCAAGCTTTAAAAAAATTACAATATGCTCTGAATATATTTAAATTATAATTTACTAGGGAGACCGTAACTTAAAATACTTACAATTTTGTATGTTGTTGCATAATTAATTGAATGAATACAAAAATATATTAACAATGAAAAACAGAAATTACATATTATGAATTTCTGATCTGTTTGATTTTGTTACAAAATAATGATCCTACTTCATAAATCAAGTCAATTTACAAAATATGAATTATTCCCTCGTTCAAATCTTACAAAACAATCATTGCTGTCAAGTAATAAAGGCAAATAAAATGGAAAGTCGCTGGATGTCCATGAATGGCTCCATTTAAATATTTGGTGAGTGATTTTTTTACATTCCCAATTACAGATGTACACTGGTATAAAATGGCCTTGACGTGTGCGTGCGTGTGTGTGTGTGATCACGCCAAAATTGTTACCAACGGAGGATTTTAATGCAACTTTGTTTAGTAATACATATAATTTTTTATTATTTGTGTCTTGTGAAAGTAGTGGCTATTTGAAGAGAAACGCCGAATTACTTTATGTATAAGCAATGCCCGTTGTGATGTTGCGTCTACGTAGGTTACGGCTTTATATGACACAACACTAAAGCTAGGTTTACTGTCTATTTATACGATTCGTTGAAATCCTAATCATTTTTCAATATGAGGTTCGAATTCTACAGACATGTGCCTATTTACATAGCAACATTAAGCGGACTACGAGAAAAAAAATTAAAATAATATGCCAGAACTGATCGTATCAAACAATTATAAACGTTGGATCTAAGTATAAAACTACAGAAAAAAACATTTAAAACAAGCTTTTGTGAAGGGGTCTGGGTTAAAATTATTTAAAATATTGTACTACAGCACACCTAAAATATGTTTCATATTTAAAGACGCAGCTCTACAAAATATATCAGATTCTAGATCGGAGGAAGTCGTGCTATAAGAAACTACGAAACGCCCCAGATAAATTCACCCGTTAATATTCCATGCTATTAATAATAAATCACGATACGCGATAGCTTACCACACAATACGACCCAGTTTTGACTAATTTAAGATACAATATTTGATAGGGCACTCCAGCACTTGGTCTGCGCTTTTTACAGTAATAAAGAACTGGATATATTAATTTCATCTCAGTCGATGACAAATTCAATCTCAAAAACCTCTTTAATAAACTGAGGAAATGCAAAAACCATTTTCACACTCAAATTCGTGCCCAATCAGAGTATTAATTAAGTAAATTACAATATAAAACTCACCTACAACCAATTTGTGCAAGATAAAAGTTAAATAATTCAGTAATCTATACGTTTAATTTAAATCAGTCTTGAACAACAATACATTTCTAACTCTAATTACATTTTGTTAATTTAGACGCATTTATTTATATTTACATAATCAAAGATTATTGTTATTATGTATATACTATCACTATGTTTACGTAATAACTGTACAAGGTTCCAAAAATTTAAGTTAACAGATGATTTTTTTTAAGTTAACAGGTGATTGATTTTTAGACAGCGTCATCTGTTCAATTTTAAATAGCCGGAATGCAAGTATTATTTGTGGCGCACTAATTAAGCGGGAATACACTTTTCTTCCCTTATCGGCATCGCCCATTTCAGCTCTTGCTCTGGTAGTTTTAGTTTCGTTCCGTTTCTTACTCTACCATTTACTTTTAAAATTTGTTATAAAACTTTTGAGCTGATGCGGTTTAGTGATAGAACGCGAGTTATAGGGTTTTATATTTACAGGGATTCTTCGGTAAGTTTATGTTATATTTACCTCTTATTTTTTAGTACAATTAACTGAGGCATCTCTTCCAATGATGAAGTAGGTAATTACGCACTTTCTAGAAGTTTCTGAAACTACGGGTTTTTATTATGTTATAGTTGGATTGTACAGTAACAATGTGTTTTCAATTAAAGTTAAATGTATGAACTATTTAATAAAATACAATTAACTGTTCAAATCAGTAGCTTTACATTTTTATCCAACACTTTTAGAAAACTTAGCTTTGATTTCACTTTTTATATCAATATTACGTAACCACAAATCATGATAGTATTTTAAAAACTATACTATTCACTTGACTTTATTTTATTATTATTAATAAAAGCAATGTTATTATACTGCATATTACCCATTAAAATCTTTTTATAAGCTATTGCAAAGTAGTAAAAAATAAAATAAATCGTTAAGGTGCAAATTTAGGTGTATTTTAGACTTAATACTAAATATTTATTCATTGTTAATGATCTTTATTAAAGGTATTTTTATTTATTTATTATTTTAAATTAGTATTTATATGTTTTATGTGTTATTCTCCATTGTTCATTATATGCCAAAATGATTCGTCTAGGTGAAACTGGAGTATAAGGGTATATTGGATGTTTATGTATAACTTTTCTGTATGGTTTAAAAAAAAGCTTACCTTACTTTTTGCTACAAAACCAAAAATCTTCTTGAATAATATAACATTTTTGAAAATATTTACTTGCTACGTAAAATAACTCCAATCCGTTTATCGGATTGGTTAAAAACTGATTATATTTAATGCAGGGCTCAGTTTGTACTGCACAAAAATTTTTAAATTTATATTTAAAAATATTATGAGATACTATAACATTTTTTATGTTTTATATTTAATTGTTTTTCAACTAACGTTTTTTATCTAGAATATGAAAATGTAATTGTTTTGGGTGATTTTATCACTTTTACCCATAAAATATTTGTAAGTACCTAACCTAACCCTTCTTTCGTTTAACCATATGTAAATATAAGTGAGTATTATCAACCATGACCTTGTATTGGAGGAGGGAGCGTAGTGATCTGAAGACAGAACTATGAAATAGGCTGGGGTGGGTGACAAGGTAGAAGTAAAGGTTGATAGATTCAGATTTTATCTGTCAATATTTTATTAATATACACTTCATTAAAATGATTTATTTAGCTCTCTCCCTAAACAAGCCTGAGAGCAATCTTATAAAAATCAACTTTTGTCAAATTCTTGAGATAACAACTTTCAGAAAATATAGTACATTTTAAAGATTGTCTTGGCTTGATATCTATCAATTATATTTCCAAGATGAATTCATTATTACATAAGAAATTTTACGAAGTAAAAATTATTAAAAGGGAAGTCAGTAGTCATAAATCGTACATGCACGAGTGAGATGGAGAGTCAGTGGTCATACATTGTTTAGGATGCATGAGTGAGAGTGAGAGTCAGTAGTCATACATCATTGGTCAGTGGTCATACATAGTATAGAATGCATGATTAAGAGGGATGGTCATTAGTCATACATCTGTAGGATGCATAGGTGAGAGAGAGGATCAGTGGTCATACATTGTTTAGGATGCATGAGAGAGGGAGAGTAATTAATCATACATCTTGTAGGATGCATGAGTGAGAGGGAGGTTCAGTAGTCATAAATCGTATAGAATGCACGCGTAAGAGGGAGGGTCAGTGATTATACATAGTATAGAATGTATGAGTGAGATGGAGGGTCAGTAGTTATACATTATTTAGTATGCATGAGTGTGATTGAGGGTCAGTGGTCATACATTGTATAGAATGTATGAGTGAGATAGAGGGACAGTAGTCATACATGGTTTAGTATGCATGAGTGAGGGAGAGGGTCAGTAGTCATAAATCGTATAGAATGCACGATTGAGAGGAAATGGTCATACATTGTATACAATGCATAAGTAAGAGGGAGGATCTTTAGTCATACATTGTATAGGATGCTTGAGTGAGTGAGTGAGAGTGTGAGTGAGAGAGAGAGAGAGAGAGAGAGAGAGAGAGAGAGAGAGAGAGAGAGAGAGAGAATATTTGTGCGAGAACCAACCACGTCGGTTAAGCTGAGTACTCTTTCATAAATCTTATTTAAACTCGTTTCTAGCTAATGTTGCTGATTTAAGTCGACCTGTGTGTAATGATAACGAAAAGTGAGGCTATTTAACCCTTTCCATCCCAACGTCCGGTTTTCCGGATGTTCAGAAATACATTTTTTTTTTGTATACTTAATAACTCGAAATATTTATATTAATGATATAGAAATGTTCGAAATAACATTTTCTATTATAAAAACACTGATTTGTTATGATAGAATGCTTTATTACAGTACCACAACTTGTATTATTTTGTTGACTTTATTAGTATTAACAGCTGTGTTGATTTTCATCAGATGTGATCATCAGCTGAGGTTAATTGTTGTTTCTTGACTGATGTGATTGTTTGTGTAGTATGGGAGGTAAACATAAGTAAAATAAAACATAGTAGGTTGCCAATAAGTGATAATACAATCGCTAGTTGCGTGTATGACGAGAGTGATGAATCAGACCACATAATATTGCTTAGTTGTTGTGCGTAGAATAAAAACTCGAAATGCAGTGTTTTTTAAAAAGAGCCATAACTTTTTTAACTTTAAACATAGCATTGTGAAATATGAATTTATTTTAAGATAACTAATTGGTATTTTAAATAGTGTTATTATCTCTGGTCAATGAATATTTTTAGTGCCAACGCAACTAACTCAAAAATATTTTAAAATTTTTTTGTAATATTTATAAATACAAAAAAGGTTGTACATTTCGTTAAGTCCTTTTTCATTTTATTTTCTATTACAGATAATCTCTGTAGGAAACTAATGAAACTCAAAATAATAAATTTGCATCATACATAGAATTTTTATAATTATTTTAGTAAAGTACAAAAAAAGCGACATAAAGAGCCTGGGTTTTTTTGGGTATGTCAAATATGAAAATACCTGGGTTTTTTGGAACAACTTTTTAAAAAATGTTTGTGATGGAAAGGGTTAATTGCAAAAAATTGTGTTGAAGAAAATCTCCAGGTGAATATTTCTTATATAGAGCATCACTTATTGTAAAAGTACGGTATGATTTAATTTCGGTACTGGTCACTAAATAATTTTGTTTCTAACAAAGCTAGTTAATAATTTTATATTCTTCAATTGATTACTTATAGTTCCTGGTCCAGTTTTAAGACAAAGACTGAACGTTATTTAAAACTTCTATTTCAGTTTTAGTTACAGATGTAAGGTTTGTACTCTTACATGGACTAACATAAGATTGGTGAAACTAATGTTAGTTTATCTTTTACAGAAGCAGTGCCGGAGGCTGCTGTAAGGTAGGTGAAGTCCCCAACCTCTTTCTATACTTTCTGTTTACATCTTACATCTACATTTCAATGTCAGGAAGTGCTACCTTCGGCTAAAGCCATCGGTGAAAACGTGAATTTCCTGATGCACTCATCAAGCCTTCTTCAAACACCTGTATTTCTTTTACACCCTTATACTACCAGTAGTATTTTGGTGTTGACTTTTCCTTAGCTGTATAGGCCCTGTAATTTTATTTTATTTTTTTATTTTTAATTTGATTTCACATGGTCGACTAGAGACCATGTAAGACAAGGCAACCCAGACGAGGTCGTGAGTGCTATGGGGGTCACGGATGTCATAGCCCTGGCTCAGGAGCGGAGAGGTAGTGTGACTCCTCATAGTACTCATAAGCGCGCTTTTATTTTGTAAATCCACTTTTATGTCACATATTTCGATTCCAGGCCAATGTCGTCTAGCTGTCTTGTTTTGGCCTTTATCTATATGGATGCTAAAGGAACTGAACTCTTAAAGAAAGATTAGCCTCGTTTTGTTTTCATGCAAGAAATGTTTAGTACTGTAGTCACTTAATAAAGTGATTATTTTTTCTTGATTGTAAATATATTTTTAGGTACAAGTAGTGTGATTCATGTCAAATATAGATAGTCTGTATTTTTAAGTTGCAATCATAATATGCACTTTGTTATAAACATGTATATTTGTATAAATGTATATATTTATTTTAATTTATCAGTTCCAAGGTGTTCATAAAGAATTCAGATTAGGCTCCCAGACACCACAAATGGTGGTGTCATGTTTTGTTGGATTTTTTATGTCTATCTGTTGTATGTTTGTTTTTCTTTCAGCTAGGTAGAAGAGAGCGACTTTAGTTCTGACATACTGAAAAAACTCATTAAATTTTTACATTTTTAGTAATTTATTAGGGACTATTAATTTATTAGGAACTTTTTCTTTCAGCTGGGTAGAAGAGAGCAAATTTAGTTCTGATAGGGCTGAAAAACTCATTAAATTTTTACATTTTTAGTAATTCATTAGGGACTACTATTTTGTTATGAACTTTTGCAGGCATAAAATTAGAAGCTATATTATAGGAAAATTTTCAGGCATAATTTTGATAGGAACTTTTCAGAAATATAAAGATAGGAATTAGCTATAAAAATTGCATTTATTTAAATAACTGATAAATTCTAATTGAAATATTGAAGTTTCATATTAATTGATTTTTCTTAGAATTAAAAAAAAAATATCAATGAAAGATTAGTTAGGCACTTTCTTCCTGATTCACCGTAGAACTTCCAGACCTTCCAGAACGTCCTAGGTACTGTGTGCATGATTTTTTTCTTAATTGCATGTTAGATTAAGCATTCCTTAGATGTTCGCGACGTGTCAAATTATTAGTTGTGTCACAGGTATATAATATTTTTAGTTTTAGAGTTGAACTGAAAAAATTACCCGTTGCGTTGACTGACTGTATAGGTTAGATTGTGTTGGGGTGTTTTTGTTTATTTGATTTCAGACAGCAAATCCCAAGTCACAAGATTAACGTCAGCCTGTGGTCACCACAAAATTGAGGTAAATATTAATTATATAAATTTTTTATAATTAGTTAGAGTTAAAGTTTTATATTTACCTGTAATATTGTAACTTCTAGTGGAGTGTTGCCTGACAGCTGTGGTTTCAAGGTACGTACCTGATTTCCACAGTTGAAAATGAATTACTGTAGACGTAAATTTACATTCATTTATAAATGTGCAAATTAGGTACATGACTTGAAACCAGAGAACTAGAGAAAGAATATAGAGTAAAATAATTTTTATTGAAATGTTTTTTATATTTAAACTCTGGAGAGGCATCCAGTTTATTTGCAAGAATAGGAGGCTGTTACTACAAGTAGGTGAAATGTATTCTAATAATCGGTTATAATTGTCATATTGATGGAAGGAACACGTACTGCTGAGTTAGAAACAACTTTCATTAGTATTGATTTTAATCAGATTGCCATTTCTAAATGTTTCATATAATTTAAAATAGATGGTTATGTTAATAAGTCATAAAAAAGATGTTTTCTGTATATTCTGTATGTTTTTGTACACAAAACTCGAAAAGCAGTGAATTGATTCGCTTGAAATTTTACAAATGACCGCATTTATATATATGATTTTTTTATGTATTTAGTTTGTAAAATGAAAATTGGAAGAGGGCATGTCAAGCATTTTCCGACCTATCTGCTTTCACCAATAAAAATAAATGTCAGTGCTGAAAAAGTGCTACCGTGACCAGTTGATTTAAGTGCATATTACATCTGAATCATATCCTACAATCTTATTACTATGACTAGATGATTGTTTATTTATGAAAACAACTACTGTACTTTTATTCAGATAAAATCAAGTAATCAGTCGACCTTTTCTAACAACTAAAGTAAAAAATCCCTAATAGTTAATATCATACAAAATGTAATAAATTATATTTTAAGAGATAAAATTTAAATTACTGTTTATAAATTGTCATGACAGTTTGAAGGTCTACCAGTACAGCTGAAAGTTACTGTGAATAAATTGCTCCGATAGTTTGAAGGCCTAAGTGATGTAGACTTTCTGTTAGATTTATATGTAAGTAATCATTACCAAATTTCTAATCCTTTTTTAATTCCAGTCCTGGAGCGTTGCTGTCATATGGCTACCTAAATGATAAATCAAGGTAACACTCTTATAATTCCATTATGATATTTAAGTTAGATCACTCTAATTCTTGACAGTAGCAATCCATGAACTGTTTAGTTGCTTTTTATGAATGTGTTTGAAGGGAGGAAATGTCCAGTTTTCATATAATACATTGAATTTTTTTATCCTAAAGTTTTTTTCATGGGATTGGAAAGAAGTTTTATATATATATGTAAGTATTTATAGTTATTAAGTTTATAGCAACAACAAAAGTTTATTTTTCACAACAAAGGAATGTGTTCTTTACTTACTATAGAGGATTATACTCACAAGTTCTTATATATATATATATATATATCGGCTGATTTTTAATTCTTGTACTTTAATATATTTGTACAAATAATACCTCTTTTCCTTCTTCCGCCATTGGATAAAAGATTAAAATGATCCACTTTGTCAAACAACAAGTGGATTGCACTTTTCTAAGTTATGGGTTATGCATAGTGTTGAATTATTTTTTTTCAAATAAATTAAACATAATTATTCTTGAAATTTACAGTTTATAGATTTAATTAAAGTTCAATTTAGTGTATGACACAGAATCAAAAGTTAAATATTTTGTAAAATACATACAGGTTTTTTTTAATTTTTTGTAAACAAAAAGGTATACTAATTTTAGAGTAAATGATGAATAATAAATAATAATAGTAATAATAATAATAAGTGTATCTAACAAATTTAAGCCATTTTCAATTCAGTATAGATCATTTCTCAAACCATACCTGCAGCACTAAGAAAACTACAAGTGATAAAGCAACAGAGTTATAGTGTAATTCAAGCTGTAGTGTTCCTTGAGAACTGTCGAACACTAGCAGTAGCAAATAAAAACAAATTGAGAATTGTTACTACATTACTCTTTACAGATAAAGGAAGCAACAGTTTAATTAGCAGTGAATGGAATAGGAAGAGTAAAAAGGCCGTCATGTACCCTTAAAAGTGGGGTTAGTCATATGATGTTTTAAGAATTGCTAATCTACTCCCACTTGCCTTTCATTTTCTACATATTACCTGAAAATGGTTGGATTGAAGTTTCCTGTAGATGGTGTTGTTATGTATTGAATGACTGACCTCAAAAACTAAACATTTAACATGTTCTTCATGATGTGCACCACCGGTGGTAAACGTTATAAATTATTGAACGATCAAATAAGGGTAACTTTATATATTGTACTTTGCTATAAAACGACTGTGTTTTCAAGGACAAAAACTTGTATATTCAGCAATGTTTGCACGTAGTATATTTTAAAAGTTCTTTATATTCGAGTGTGTTGAATGGTAATGTTAAATTCAAGTGTGCTACCGGTGGCGCACTTTGTCATATAGTAAAGTGTGTTTTAACATTTTACAATGTATGTAATGGAATTCAAAAATGTCCCTTAATTGTTTTAATAAACTTCATTAAAATCGTTTATTGGATCAGACAAATTATTTTTCAGTACAAAAATTAATATCTAGTGGCTTACTTACTATAAAATAAAATATGTGTTTTCACTTAAATGTTTTTACTTTGCAAGTACTAGTGATAATTTCTTTGAAATGTGTGCCACTGGTGGCCACATTTGATCTAAATTTAGTATAACATATGTAGAACATTGAAATAAAACCTGGCTGTAATTTAGAACAAGCATTGTTTCCATTTGAAGTGTGCACCTCAGGTGGCTCATGCCGGGATGAAAATCACCAATGTGCCACCGGTGGCACACATCGTAGTTTTGTGAAGAAATATCTTTCATTAGTCGTAACCCATGATAGTAAACGTGTTAGTAATGCATGGGAATTATCAGTTATTTTAAGCCTGCAGTTAAAAATTAGATTTTCGTTAGAAATGTAAAGATTCAAGTTTTAATCTAGATCCAGAATAAAATTTATTGCAGTTAGTGTAATACATTTATTATGTAAATTATGACAAATATATTTTGGAAATATATTTATGGAATGTTAGATTCACCGATGTACATGTGACAACTTTCTGTGTTCAATCTCTATCAAACCTTAACCCTAGTTCTGTTATGTCAAAGCATAAACATGAAAAGCATTTTTGAACATGGCAACAATAAAAATTTACATTAGTTTCAAGTTAAACATGTAAATCATGAAACCACAGGTTTATCGGTGTTTAGACTGGTCCAGTTAGTTACTACTCAATAATGTAATATTCGATTGTCTGTTTATTAGTTGCAATGATAAACTTTTTATAGACACATCAGACAACTTTCAAATTAAATGCATAAAACAAAATGTTTAAAATATATTAAATATCACTTAGACAAAACATAAACAATATTTAAAATGTTATTCCTAGTTTTGTATTCTGGCTGATTCATTGTAAAATTTAATTTGTTGTTTTAAGTAAATAAAACAATAATCACATTATCTGTAGGCAATCTAGTTTCTTTTTTTTTTATTTTTTTAAACTTATGGATTATTAAACAACTATGTTTTATGTTTGTCACAGAAGACTGTTCTCTGCTGTCGTCAGTCGCAGTCTGCTCCTCTCTACCGTTCACTGCTCCTGCTGCTGTGAGCTGCTCATCTCTTCCCTTCACTTCTAGAGTATGGTGCCGTACTCGAGTGAGTCAGCGTTTTATTACTGTGACACATACTAATGATTGCTTTGCGTAAACTAGCGAGTTAGGCAGGTAGTTGCAAGTTGTCTGTTGACAGAAGAGAAGACCAAGAAGACATGTAAGTAGTGTGGTAACAGGTGAGACAATCTGTGGCTCTCCTCCGAGGGAGAGGACAGACCTAGAGTAGTTGTGGACCCTGGAACACTGTTAATGGGCTCAATACATAGTTTCTTTAACATTACAATACATTACAATATGAGTACCATTGTAATGAGAAATGGCCATTGAAGCTAAAATGTCCCAATAAAGTTTTAATTTAAATAATGCTGTTTGGTTTCCAAAAAGTTGTCTTGATCAATAGAAATCGATGAAGTAAATTTAAAATAATTAAAACTGTGAAATTATATATTTTATGATTATTTGATTAAATTCCTAGGAAATCTTTTTTGTTTTTAATTTTTTTAAATAATATATGTTTTTTTAATATATAAGTATTTTTAAGAGGTGAGTTGTGAAGGAAAGTGCATTGAATATTGAAAAGTTTCACTATATTTGTTTCAATTTAAGCAGGAAAATTTTTATATTCAAATTTAGAATCTCAGCACACTTTCTAGCTATAAACAATAAAAAAGTAAATTAAATAGTTACATTGAAAGTAATTTTTTAATAAAATTCAACAACTTTAATTTTAATCCAAATTAAATTTATGGAATTTTATCAAAAAATGACTTTCAATGCACAGCCTAACAAATTCCATCAAGCATATACAGCAGAAAATAAATAAATTCAATCAAACATGAAACACCATAGTATGTTGGTCTCTGTACAATACATCAGTTAACCATAATACAAGGGACAACAACTGAATCTTTGGAAACATCACTAAACACGAATAGTTTCAATTTATTATATCAAAATTTAAACATACTGTAATAATAAATTGAATCTTTTACAGTAATTATTTTTTAATATTGATTCCATTTTTGTTACTTTATAGTATGAAATGAAAACCATCTTTGTTTATGTGGTGAAATTATAATTATCTAGTACTCTCTTCCACTTAACCATATATTCAAATTTATACATTAACATAAAAAAATCAACATTAACTTATAGTAAATGGTTTTATATTGTAAATTCAGTTTAATGAAATAAAAATATTGTAGTATTTTCAATACTAAAATATTCATTGTTGCAGTGTTTTATAACAAACATTAGATACAAACTGCCTTCTTTGTCTGCTCATTCATCACTTTTTTATTCTTAGATTTTTGCATACTAAATATAAACTACCAATTAATTAGAGTGTGTGTTTATAAACTTTGTATTTCTAATTGACGCTACAAATGTCTCAAATATTACAATTTAACTACATATATGAATGTTATGAATATAATTGGATTAACGTGATAGGGTATACAATTAAGAAAACCCATAGCTACGTTAGTAAATGGGTAGTAATTTTTAAAAATCTGTGTGACCAAATAAGGACATATAACCATGAGACACTGTAAAACACAAATATGACACTAAATACTATCAAGACTTTGTTTGATGTTGGACACTTTGACTTTTTCTTTTGTGATAAAATTTTATTTTTTATTTCTTAAGTTTATCATTATCATACTCATGTATCAAAACATATTTTTATTGCTATATTTTGTCATAGTATTGTTGACAGTCTTTTGTTTGAATTGGTTGTCTTAGCTGGTTCTGTCATTAGGTGGGTCGATTCTGGTTTGTCAGGATAGTTTGTTTTATGTTTGATCATTCCTTTGGATAGTTGTGATGGATTTATTAGTTCTCTGAAGTTATTTTTGTTTTGTTTGTGTTTTGTTTGGAGCTAATCTAGCTGATTAGTTTGGTGTTAAATGTCAGTTGTCTTAGATGGTTTGGTGTTGTCTGTTTCTGTTAGGTATTTGATTGGGTCAGTCACTCATTACTCATTCATTAACTCACAGAAAGTAAGATGTCCAACATCAAACAATGTATCCCTTGAATAATTGCACATAGAGTTTAGTATTGGGAATGACATACAAAAGAGACAATTAGATATAAAAATAAAAATTTATCTTATACCTTGACTTAAATAGATTGACTAACAGATCTGAAAATATACTTTATGATTAACGAAGAGTGGTTATGTAAGTACACACGTTAAACTCACGGCATTATGAATTTTCCAGACAAAAAGTAACTTATGCATCAAGATAAGTTTATTATGAAAAAAGCAAATCATTAGCATAAATTTAAATTGTCTCAGCGAAAATTTGAAAAAGTGGGAGATGTTGACAAGCAAAGTAAGCAGGTGTACTCTAGTTTGTGACAAACTAATATATTTGAGAGTAATTAAATGTCTTAATGTTTTAATTCAAAATATAAAAATACATTTTGAATAGAATTAATAAATTGATAGTAAAGGACATCTTAATATTTTATCAATTTATTTATAAATTAAATAAATAATTTACTGCCTTACTTGCACAATCCATTTCATTTATAAACTAGCATATATATGATGGTTTTTATGAAAAGGTGGTAGTAATTAAACTGTCAAATATGATCTATAAAATAACTATAAACTGAACAAAATTAAATTAACCCTCTACTACTAGTGGCAGGTCATTTCACCCTCAGTGGCAGGCTGTTTTAGGGGCTGCGCAAGGATTTTTACTAAAAATAAAAATATAAACAATACAGTATATGTGTTTATTACCCATGATTCTTTTCAGAATTAAATAGTGAATCATAATTTATTATTTAAAATTAATTATTACTTTGATAGCCAACAGATTTTAAATGTTGTCTAGTTTTTGAAAATGTATAACATAATGGGTATACCTATAAGTAAATTGAAGTTATCTTACAAAAACTAAACGTGTGTACTTTCCCTACAGCTTAGGTCTGGCGTAAAAGTTTTTGCCATAAATAAAAAGATAAAAACTGTTACATTGTATATTGATTGGAAACTAAATATACATTTTTTTACAAAATTAATAAATTTTTGTGTAAACAATATATAAAATGTTCCAAATGAAGAAATGATAACTTCTCTGTGTTTTATTAGACTCAGTAGAAAAGACGCTTCATATGCAATAAATTGTAAATGTTATAGAATATATGAATATATAAAGTTTTACTATTATTATGTAAAACCATACAAAAGTTGTAAGAAAAATAACTAAACCATAGCAAAATTTTAAAATGTTTAGTTGAGGTATTAACAGTACAATAATACCCATGGACACATTTTTACCCCATTAGTTATATTATATAACAAAAAATATGATTAGTAAAATTTAAAAATTGGAATTATTGATTGAATAAACTATATATACATTGAAAAAGTTAAAAATAAAAAATTCCTTTTTTTATTTGAGTCAATCAAGAAATAATAATAAAGTAATCACATAACAATACAAATATTTGTCAAAAATATCTTAACAAAACAACACATCAAGCATAATGATATACATGATTTGTAAACAAATACTCAATTTGATATCAAACATCAATTATAGTGCGAATACAGAAAATTACTGTGTTGTTTGTTATAACTCAATTCCAATACCGAAATGGCTCAGACGTAGAACATCTGACGTCTAAAAATAGATAATCTTATGTTTGCAGTGCTACCAAGATTGCTTCGCTATGATAGCGCTATGCATTGTAATAAAATAATTACTCCAGATGTGTCCAGGTGAAGTCTGCAGCCGCCACTTGCCACCAGTAGAGTTAAAAAACCAAAAGTGTTTTAACAACTCCGGAACAAATAAGAAATTTTAAAAAACAAAATATTTGCATGGAAATACACATTGTAAAATGTTAACTGAAATATTGTTCTGCTGTACATACTCAATGGGTTATCATTATACAGTTCAAAGTTCGTTACTAATTGCATTTTCCATTGAAAATTATCTAATAATCTTTCCCTCAAAATTCATAAAGTAAATGAATAACGTCCACAGGTATGTAAATAAAGTAAGTATAATATAAGACATTAAGTATGATTTATTAGTTATATTTTAAGTACGATTGATTAGTTATTAAATTAAGTATGAATAATTAGTGATTCTTTAAGTCTAGTTTTAAATAAAACCACACATAAGGTCCAGAAGGATGCCTGTGGTGTCCTCTAGTAAAAGCCATAAATTCATTAAAATAAATATTAAATTTTGCAGAACTATTCTTAAACTCACTGTTTCTGTGACATTTTAGCTTCTCAAACTGTTTTACTCATTTGGACTAAAATGTATAATGATATATTATTAAATTTATTCATATACAGTATTTATCTTGATTTAAAGTCTTTAGTATTTTTATTCTGTTATAGATCAGTGTTCCAGGGTCAAAGGAGTGGATGTAACAATGATATTTTCTTTCCCCCTGGACAGAAAATATTTGATAATTTACTTTTGTTTTTGTTGATATTTAACCCTGTTCTTTCATTCATCATGAAATATGACAACATTCTCACGCTGTATGTCTGTTCCTTCATGCAGGGCGGGTGGGCCGGTAACGGTATTTAGTTCCCATATTATGTATGTATTATAATTTTTTTTTAACCTTGATTTACTGTACAACTGATAATGAGGTTATGAGATCAAAATTGATTTTGTCTTTATATTCTTTTATCCTTCCACAATAATAAAAAACGTTTAAAGCAATCAAGGCTAAAAATTTTGATTAATAAAATTGAGTTATATGAGTGGGACGGAGGGTCACTAAAGTTAATTCTGTTATAGTAAATGGTTGGTCTAAGTCTAGTCAGTTGGATTATAGTTCATTAGTTTCAAAGAGAAAAAGAAGAAAATAAGACAGAAGATAGACACATTACGATTAGAGGTGCGTTATTTAGAAGTATATTAAGGGTTGTCCATCCCCCAGGGTGATGTACTCTACCTCTGGGGGGAGTCTCTCCCCAAAAGAGGCACCCAGGCTGAGGTGGACACTTTGACGCAGTGCCTGGGCTTTTAACTAGGATCCACCGAGTACGAAATTGCTGTTAATTGGCATACAATGAAAAAAACTGCAAGCAGTAACTTTCAATATAGGTTGTAGTTTTCTTACCTGACTCCTTCGACACTTGGAAATAGGCGTGAAAACTGTTAACGTTTTTCTCACTGTCATTTCATATTCTTTTATATTCAGTATTTTCTTAGAAACTAGGGATAATATAGTGTCCAGGTTGAGTGGTTAAAACTGAGGACATTGTCTTAGAACAATTCTATATGGGCAGCTCTACGGCAACAGTTTAAATGCTTTGAAAACACCTGGCGATCAGGGTGTATGTGATCAAATGGACGATACTATACCAACAGTTTCACTCCTTGGCTTAGACGCATAGATTGGCTTACAGGGGCAGTTTCAATGCATTCAGACACGTAAAAACAGTCAGCAGATGAACTGCCCGTTATTCTATACAAACCTTTTTAAGGCGATTTGACAGCTCACAATGACGTAGCAAGAAATGCAATGTTGAATTAATTAACCCTTTGAAAATGTTTGTTGCAGAAAGATTTATAGGTTAAACAACATCCTAAATGAGTTTCCTTATATATTATATGTGAAGCCATTCTTCCCTTTTTTTCTACCAATTTTATCATTTTCAATAACAAACAATTTGCCCCTATTCGTAGTTGTGTATAAAGTTAATAAGTTAGCATCGTAGCAGCAATTGAAAAATACCACCAAATCAAGCATCTTTTGGTTGTTGCAGTGGTGACTGAATTGTATCGATACTGTCAACGTACGCACTATAATAAATTATAGTATCGGCCATGGCGTAATCAACAGAAAAACGCAGATCACCGTTTAGCACACAAATTTAATAAACAGAAAAACACAAGCCACCAGAAGAAGGGTTAAATAAAATGTGAACTATTCATGTTGGCCTCAAAAGAAATTCCAGCAAAATTTGTAAACCTAAAACCTGCTAGTAAAATGGCAAACGGATTTTATATGTTCAGGAGAATTAAAATTATGCAAGGCATTGTGCCTTGGAGAGGAACATCAGTGTTCGTACGTTATTTCGATCGTAACCTTTGCTATATGTTTAACCCACTGTTGAGTAGGGTAGGTGGATGGCCCATAATGAGTAATAATAGCACATAACAGTAATAATAAAGATAGTCAAGGAGGTTGAACTGAAAACCATCTGACGGCACTGCCATCAATACAAAGGTTGAGGATATCAAAGCGGTGAATTGGGATTTTCGCCGACCTTCGTAAAGTCTTTGGAGAAGGCAGCAGGCTTGCCGAGATCTAGAGTCCCACAAACAGTTTTCTGGTCCATTTCAGGAAGACTGGAAGTTGGACCTGATTAGACCTGATATTCGGAGACAAAATTTCCTTCTCCCAGTTCACGTCCTGGCCCAGAGTGAACCAGTGATATCTATACCGTGATTCTCCCATAACTTGGCTTTTTGTCATAATCTGCTGAGATGTCTAAAGATCAGTGGGAACCATGAGCGGGCACTCTGCCTCGATCCAGCCCAGAACCCGCTGAAGGCATCTGTAGTGGCAAACACCAATTTAGCTTTTTTTTAGAGGATGTGAGGCATACAGGTGTGCCTAGAAGCAGCACAAATAGGTGAGGTAGTCCAGGACTGCACTACCTGACAAAGTCTACCCTACAAAGACAACGACCACTCAGTGAACAACCTGCCCAAAGCCTCAACTACCTTGACTGCAGCACAACCAGCCCTAAATATGCCAAACCAGAGAAAACTCGAGGACAGGTCCAGCCTTTTTGTCACAGGTTGTGTTGCTAAGTTCGAAAGGTTGAAAAAAGGAGCAAACAGGAGCATGTAATAGCGCCATGGCAGAGTAACCTCAGTGATGGATCAGGCCACCCTGATTAAGGAGACTGTGACTGTGGTGGAATCCCTCCAACCTACCCCCACAAGAGGCCCAACCTTCACCAAGGTGCTGTGGTCTGGCTATGCCAAGTTTCCTTGTCCTGGAAAGCAGTGTGGCTCCCCTGCCGGCGTGTCTACTGTCCTGAAATAGATTTTGTCAATTGTTTTAGGCCCATCCATGCTAATCCACAAACTTCTTGTGACCATCTTCTTTTCAATGGATAGACAGCCTAAATTTGTCTTGTGACACATAGTTGGTGTTTCAACTATCAGTGCTGACTGTGGCTTGTTGCCAGAAGACTGCAATCTTTGGTCGCCTTGTGTATGAGGGGGACCTAGCTCTTCTGTACAGAGATCTTCCGTACAACTCATGGTGAGGTACTGTTTACATCACTGCTATAGACACTATCCTCTACGGTGACTGGAAGCTTTAGGATAGCCTTTTGGAACGTCAATGGAGTTGCAACTCATTGCAGTAAACTTGTTTTGTTAGCAGAGAAATGAGATATCAACGTGCTGCTGATTGCAGAGCTTCCCCTACAGGCAATACAACCATTATTTAGTAAACAAGATGATCTAAGCTCCTCTTCATCAAGGTGGTCAAGGAATGGTGCTGCTAGAATTTGAGCTGAGCCAAAAATGACTTTTAAAATTTTTTCTTCATACAGGAAAACTTATATTAGGTATGTTGACTTTAGGAACTATTTTAAGTTGACCAGTTTTCACTTATCTGTACTTCCTCAAGCCATTGTCTGAGCTAAACAACAGTGGCAGTTTACTTTCTCTTCCCTGCTTCGCTACCAGGCAATACATATCTGTAGCTGATACCCATGTTTTGCAGTTGAATATTTCACTTAAAAACCTAACATTTAAGCCCTGTTCCCACGGCCTGCCATCCGTAAGGCCTCGTCTGCCGTCTGCCAGATATCAGGTTGTTGGAAAAACTCACCTGTGTACACCTGATATATGGACTTGCCGTCCGGGGCCATCTAAGCAGGTCTTGTAAAATATGGGGAAAAGGCAGAACTACAAAGGCCTGTGGTCAGAGTTGAGGCAGGCATGTCTCACCGTTCTCACAGCCTCTCAGACTAGGTGAGAATTTTGTTAGCTCATACAAACTGAATCCATCACAACGTTAGCAATGGAGTGGACTAATGAAGTTATTACTGAGATTTTAGACCTTTATGAGGCTGAACCCGTGATTTAGAATCCCCTAAATGAGAGCCATAGGAATAGGAACCAAGTGTACACTTGGAAGCGCATTCAGGCGCAAATTGCTATTAAGTGTTCGTTGAAGGATTTCAAACGAAAGAAGGAAAACTTGATTGTCCAACTCACTCATCATTAACATATACTCACGCCTGTTTGAATGTCATCAATGTCGGAAAGCTGGTTGTCCCTGCCAGGCCACTATAGGTTGTCCAAAGCTGCGCCGCCTTTACAGGTTACAGGCCATTGGAATGGTACTGTCTGATGACACACAGGCGACAGGCTATCCGTATACCGACATTGGGCCGCCTAATGTCTGCGAAAACACTGGCTGTGGAAATAGGGCTTTACATTTTTTAAATTATTTATTTCAAAATTTGACATGCTCTGTAGAATAAGTGTGGCTTGAACATCACATTAGACTTTTCATAAAAGAGCAGTTTGGTTTATTTTAAAAATATATTAAAAATGTATTTTTAATTTAATGAGAAAATAGTACAATTGTTATTTTTATTTAAGATAAAAATCAGAGGATAAAATGAAAATCTTATCTGAGAGTGCTCTAGACAATTCTGTTCTTTCAAAAAGGTCAAATTTATTGTTAAATAAAGCTTTAGTCTTTATTTGAATTTCACTTAGTTTAATTTGTCTGATGGAGTATCAAATCCAATATTATGGCAGGTATAGCAGACTATCAATTGCGAACTGAACTAAAATTTGAACATAAACAAATTAGACTCGGACAGCTGTTTTAGTATTTTGTCATAGAGGAATCAGAAGGGAAATATATGAGAAATGGCTACATGGAATTACAATTTAATATAAACAACTAATACTGAATACAGAAAATATATCAAACAAACTATAGGAAAAACAAAGTAATAGATAGATAAGTGAATTGCGCTATGTCCTTCTTTGAACATGACCATCATGTGATATTTCACCGACTCGTCCCACCGATTGTAAAAAGGGTTAATTTTGTTCCAAACACATTTCCATATTCAACATTGATATTCCCTCAATAACACAGGATTCTTTCAAGTTCAATATCTGCACAATATCAGCTACTTTATCTGTGCAAGATAATGTGATCAAGCAAAACGTTAAGTATGGCTGTTCCTTGGATGGGTGCCTTGCTGAGTGAACCCATCGTTGCACAGCCTTTCTGGCCAATCAGTGGTGGTGGTACAGCAGTTGTAACAGGTCCACCAAATTGATAGGCAAATTAATTAATTTAGATAAATAATAAATTATTATATAGAAGAAAAGGAATATATTTAATTAAAATAGATGGAGAAGTTTCAAATCATGTTAGAAAATTGTCGTGTGGAAAATAACCGTGGGACAGATGAGGCCCCAGCAATAAATCACAGTAAACAAAACTCTTTGTTCGAGACAGGATGGGTGGGTTCATTCCAAGAATTATCAAAACATGTGGGAATGTCTGAAACTAAACAGTCAGCAAAGTTACGACGTAGCAGCGTGAGACAAGCATCGACATGTCGGTTGGTTATTTTCCATTAAACCCCACCATGTCACAAGTGACTGATGTGCAGTAAAAGAACTCAGATGACGAGTTCTGAAACGAACCAATCAGAACGGGACATATGATTCCAAATTTGCCCGTAGGCCGCAGCAGCTGTCAAAACAGCTACATCGTGATATACCCAGAAGGGTCATAGTCGCGTACCCAAAGGAAAAAAGGCGGGAATCCGACTTCAACGGTTGAAGAACGTTCCTCGCCCCATTCGGCAAATACTTGCAGATCGACGAGGATCGTCCTCCATTGACATCACCGGTACCGGGCTATGTTTCCGGGAGAATGTATTGAAACACTTGTGCGTTTTAAATGTGCTAATTAAAAGTTGTTGCTATGAATTAAAGTTGATATTACTTTAAATTTCCGTTTCGTTGAGTATACGAAAGGACATGAGATGGATCCCATCATCATCCATAGTGATATAACTCAGATAAGTTGTTAGAATAAATTACTGATAAAAAAAAAAGTTAATAATGATTTTGTAAATCAAATTTAAATGATTTATTTAACTTAAAAGAAATTATCTAGTTTTAGATAATACAATTTTCAATCTGATTTTATTATATTGCAAATACTAATAGAGTAACGTAATGATTCTGAATAATGTCAAATAAATTAAATTTTGTAGGGTAATATTTGTTTCATTATACTACGTCATCTCACCGATTTACCCGTTTTAGACCCTGAGAAAAGAGATTTCATAAAAAGAATTCAAAGAAAAGTTAATTTGTTAAATAATTTAATTGAATAAATTAAGTAAAGTAATTAATGTAACGACCTCTTAAAAGCGATACGTTACAGAATGGCGCGCACAACGTGAGACGACGTAGTATAAGTAGTAAATTTTAATCTATTCAAAAAATATTTAAAATAAAGAATTATAATAATTTGTCAACAATAATTGACAATAACATTAGTAAAGAATGCTGAATTCATGTAATTTTCATTTAGTTTAATCAATTGATTGAGTTGAGAAATTGAAAAGTGTTATAGGCTAGGCTATATGATATGAATAATGAATTAAATACATTTTAATACATTTGATTTAAAATAAATTAAATATAAAAAGAAAAAATAATAAGAAAATATTTTTGTTTAACTTAAATTCAATATTCATTTGAGTAAAAGAAAAACTGTGTAGAGTAATAAATTTTGAATTTATTAAATAATAATTTATAATAATGGCTGATGTTAATGTAGTCCAAAACTCAGAGTTGGATTCTGAGGATTCAGATACCTCTCTGAGTGTTATCAGGGAAGCTAATATAAACAAAAATAAATATGATAAAGCTAGGCCAGAATCGAGCATGGAAAATACACTAGCAAACATAGTTGAGATGTTAGGAAACATGAACACTAAATTTGAAAGCAAGTTTAATGAATTAAATGACAAAAATAATAAGAGACTAGATGCAGTAGAGGCTAAGTTAGAAGCTAAATTTGATGAAATTAGCAACAGACTAGACCAAAATGAGGTTAAAATTAATGAAATAAATATTAACCTAGAAACTAAACTTAATGAAATAAATAATGAGTTTAGGAGAAATATAAATCAAGTTGAAAATAAAGTTAGTGAGATAAAGGAGGTTAATGCTGTGAATGAAGTAGAGAACAAAGATAGGCAAGAACCTATCAAAGTAAATAATGATAAGGACAGCCTATTGTCCAATAAGATAGAGTTGCTGTTAGGAGTAAATAAGGACATAAATACCAAGCTGGAGCAGATTAATGTTAAGCTAGGAGGATCAGGTAGTAAGATGAAAGAAATGGATAATAATAAGATAAACTTAAATGGTGAGGACAATATGAAAGTAGATTTGCTACTAAAAATAACAAATGAAATAAAAGCTAAACTTGATGAAATAAATGTAAGGTTAGATGGAAAAAGTGTTGAGATAAAAGAAGTAAATAATAATGTAGTAGATCTAAACAATGAAGCTAATATGAAAATAAATGAGCACATGAAAGAAGTTGATGATAGGATAGGGAGTGATAAAGACAACTTTATCAATGAAACTAAAAGAGTAAATGTAGACTTTGTTGAGTACGAGCTAGATGAACACTTGGAAGCAAATGCAACACTAAGAGAGATAGGCTATGAACTAAATAACAAAATCAGTAGGCCTAAAATAAATGATGAAATGGAAAACCAGATAGGGTATCTAAACTCAGTGTTAGATAATAAAGTGGAACAAATAAACAAAACCCTAGCACTTGGTAACTTTAATTTTGAAAGTGTAGTAGATGACTTCAAATGTCAAGAAAATAAAAAACTAAAAACAATCAGTAATAGGTTAGAAGAATTGAATGAGTTCTTCAAGTTTGAGATGGAGATCATAAATAAATATTGGGGCCTAAACAAACAAAAGGAAGTTGAAAATAATATGATGGGGGGTGAAAACTTTGATGTAGACATGGAGGACTTTGTAAACTATGTGATGAGGTATTATAATATTTCATGCTTCTCAAACTTTAAATATAAGAAGAAAACATTTAAATCAGTGCTCTCGGATAACTACATTTGCTCAGAAAACTAAACTATAAACTTAGCTGTTCACTAAAAAATACTTAGAAATAATAAATAAATAGTGATTGAAGCAAGGAAACTTTAATAATGATAGGGGGGTTATATAAAAAAATAAATAAAGAAAGTGTAGAGATGATTATTTAAATGATAAAATACTTAAAGATGTCATTTAATAACAAACAAATAATAGGCCTAGTTGAAGAATTAAAATATTGCCAGTAAAGTGAATTTGTGATTGAATAGGAGATTTAAATATAACATTGAAATAATATTAAATTCATGTTAAACTAAGATGATAAATAAATATCTTTAATGGTAAAAAATGACTGTTAAAAGAAAAGTACCTACAAATGTCATAATAGTAAATATATGGTAGGCCTAATTAAAAATTTGTGAAAATAATAATAACCAGAGAGTTGTTATTAGATATGAAAGATATTAAGTGATTTAAATGAAACTTTGATAATAATAATGTGTAATAAATGAATACCACATTAATAACAAAATGATTTTTATGTGAGGATAAGGTAGTTTGAGGAGATGTTTTATAGTAGCTTGTTTCATAATCCATGAATGTTTATATTGAATATTTTAAAATAATAACATGATAAATGAGTAAAACTAGAAAGAAGTATGGAGATTTACTAAAATATATTGTTGCCATAACCCATATATACATACATAAAATATGACCCAAATAATAATGCAATGACTAGGTTCATAAAGTGAAATAGGTGAGATAGGCCTATCTTGTAAAACTTTGTATGATAAATGGTTAATACTAAACAATGTTCTAATGACCTGTCAATGTTCATGCTAAAAAATGATTTAAATAATAATATGATATGACTCAAAGAAATGTTAAACCATGATGAAGTAAATAAAGTATAATGTAATACTTTGCTTTTGTAACTCTTGTATGTTGATATTGAATATAATCCAAAGACACACATTGTGTACACTCTGCTAACATAATGAAAGGAGAATTTCTTTACAATACTGTGTTATTGTAATTTGTTTATACTTATATTGATATGACTCAATGAATATAACAACAATGATTCAAGGATGTATTTAACTGATGTGATTGAAGGAGATTTTTGAAAAGTATTTTATTTTATTGTAATAATTTGCTTGTGGTTATATTGAAAATAATCAAATGAATGAAATCCTGATATTGAATATGATAAGATGATACCTATGTTTTACTAAGATGTAAAGGAGATTCTTTATAATACTTTTTTAATGCAACTTGTGTATGTTGATGTTGAAATAACTCAAGTATGCACATTGTATATGCTATTATAGATGTTTATGATGTTTAATCATCATAAGAATTTTATGAAGGGAGAATAGCCAGTGGTTAATAGCAGTACGATTCAACCATAATTACAACTAGTCACTTTCCAAATTCTAAATTCTTCAACGCCAAGTACTCTATTAATCACACAATGGCACAGTATATCAGTTTCAGGTGTTGGTTAACCTTGACAATAGCGTCTAAAAACTGTGCTGTAACCCAGCTACATGGGGACAAAGTGTTTGGGAGATTGTAGGCGATAGGTTGGATGCTCGGTCCTCTTAATACCAAAATGGCGTCCGCTCAATGGTTGCTTTCGGCGTGGACACTACTAGAGAAGTCTGGGGTGTCCATGTTGGGTGGTAATCATTGTGCGGATGTTGTGTGGGGGAGATAACTGAGTATCAGGCTTGTCAATTAGCTGAAAATCAGACCAGCACTACGTGGTTCGGATTCCACGTAAAGCTGTAGGTCCCTTAGTTGCCCTGGCTGTTGGGCTATTAATAAATTGCCCTTTCTGAGGAACAGTTGAACTCAGTTAGTAACCAGACTACACTCATCCACACTCATCCTACACTCAAAAAAACCATTCATATTCGCCTTAAAATACGCACAACGTTGTGTCGGCGTCTTATATGTAAGAATGTAAGAATGTAAGAATAAGAAAAAAAAAAAGCTTACAGTGATCTGTAGCATGGCAAACCCATTTACCTAAGTCATGTTATAGACACCAATAGATTAATAATTTTGAAACATAATATTATAAAAGTAGATTGAGACCTTGTAGATGTGTTATGATAATTTTGTTAGTAAACTGTTGTACTAACATTGGTGTAGACAATGAGTGATAGAAATAACAATTTAATATGATTATAATGTAATGACAATGTTTGATGATAATATATTGCAAATGAATTTTATTTTGTCATTGATGCAAATAATAAGTGATGGAATTTAAAAAAGTTTAACATGAGTAAAATATAATTGAAAATATGAGTAATTAATTTTATATCAATAATGAACAACCAATAATGAGTTATTAAAAAATTTTCAAACTTAATAATGATAACTAACTTTGCATATGTCAGCTTGAAATATGTCAAAGCAATATTAGTAAATGTATGAATAATTAAAGTTTTGTATACAAGTAATATGTGTGTATACACAAGTAATAATCGACAATATGAAAGATGATTAAATATGAGTATGTTTAAATATTTGTAAACAATTTTTTACTTCAATTAATTACAGATGTAATTAAAAACAGGCTATTTCTATAATTAACAGCCTGTGATTGAATTATGTTATATGTATTATTTAATGGAAAGGTTAATCAAAGTAGTCATGTGAATAAAAAGACTTTGTGCCGAAACAAACTTTCAGTGAAACTAGTTGAGACTGTTTTGGACATCAGGAATTTTGTGAAACATGGACACGAATGGACACAAGTGACATTGTGGACGGTGCTATGCCACAGAAGGGGTCCGGACGCCGGCGCGCCATGCAAACACATGATACGGTGGAGCTGTCAGTCCAGGAACGCACCAGGTGGTGGTGACTCATCCCATTGACACGGCTCTACAACACTCCCATACACTAGGACAACGGCACATGCTCGAGAGCAACAACTAGTGCGTCAACCAGTTGGACATAAGACAATCTTTGTTCTGCTGTTTATAGTCTCTCGAGACCCATAGACTTGTGAATCAGATATTCACTGAACTTAATTGTAGTGTTCAAATATTTGAAACTTAAAATGATCATAAGTGCAAACCAGTATAAAACTTTTATGTGGACCGTTTCCAGTTTTATAAAAGTGAGTGAATGTTTTTAAGCTTTTGTCAAAATAAGCAATAACTTCTGAAGAAAACCAATATTCTACAAGAACAATTACAATGTTCCAGAACCCTGGCCCATACTTGAACACTATGGCATTGTAAATGAACTATCCCAAAGTACGTGCAGTGACGTCAGGCCCCACTGGCGTAACAACAACTTGGCAATATGTCCCAAAATAATAAATAAAAATAAAATATGATATAAATGTGTATGAAAAGATAATAGTAATGAATAGATAATATATAACAGGTAAATAACAAAACAAAAGTATAAATAATTTATAAATAATGAATCTTTGATAATGAAAGAATGACAATTGTATTCAAAAATAATCTTCTAATATGCATCAACAAATGTATAGGAATAGATATTAATTCAAATAATAATGTAACTTTCTTGAAATAATTAAAATGTTTTTTATGATGAGCTAATAAATAATAATAATAACTTGCATCAATGACAAAGAAATATGTAATGTATCTGTTGTTTATTAATAATGATAATACAAATTGCTCTTGTATTAAAATAGGATTTGATAAATCATTGAGATTAATCAGTATTTGTATATAATTTGATGATATGTGTACCATGTATTTCTGATGTACAATAGATGGTTTTATTTGATAACTTTGATTCAGGACTAATGAATTCCATTCCAAGTAGACAATAAGTATAAAATGATGACTTATGAGTTAAAATACAATGATGTATTAATACAAGAATGTATTAAGTAATTTAATAATTAATTAATAATTATGAATGTACTTGAAAATTACTCGTAATTGATAACTGACCTGACAATGTAAAAACTTGTTAATGTGTAATGAATGAAAATTCATTTACAAATGTAAAGACTTGTATAAGATGTGATGATTTATTGGAGAATGTTAAAGATTGTATAATGGTTTGAGAATATATTTGAAAATTTGATGATTGTTTAAGGACTGAGAATTTACTTGTAAAATTTAAGGAAGGATAGAGGATTGAAAAAGATATAGGAACTTAAAAATGGAAAATGGATTGATAACAGGTCACAGCATTAAAAGAAGGGTTTAAGGGGTTGATTATGGATATCAGTAATTAAAGACGGTTAATGGGATGAAACATGATTTTAGAATTCAAAGATGGTTTAAAGGGTTGATAACGGGATTAAGTATCTAAAAGATGGTTTAATGGTTTGATTATGGATATTTGCATTTAAAGACGGATTAAAGGATTGATGTCGAAGTTGAGAATTTATTTGAAATATATGACAGGGTATTGAAAAAATGACTGATAAATTAATATAGGAGGTTGATGAAATACTTAAAATAAATAAATGATGATTCATTTATAAATTAATGAACTATATAACATGTTATTGTGATGAATAGTCATGTGATTTTAATGATTATGTTGAAATATAATAACTGTAAGTAAGTTGATAATTAATTAATTTTGAAGTGTAACCTAGTAATTGATGACTTATATTTTGTTGATTTTGATATATGACTTGTGTATTTTGATGGATGATTTCATATTGTGAAATGAGTCATTGATTTTAAATAAGAACTTGTATAATTTTTGATGATGTATTGATCTTAGATGTATAATTTTTGAAGTTGTACTAGCAAATGAGATAATTTGTCAATGAATATTAATCATTTAATGGTTAAAAAGAAATCATAATTTAATGATTAATTAATTTTGATAAATACTTGTATAGAACTTAAAGATGTATTAATTGTTGATGTATGAATTTCAGTATGTAATGTATAATTTTGTTTGATAATTTTTAATCCAAGACTGATGGATTTTTGATTGACAACTTGTAATAATTAAAAATATATTAACTTTTTATGAACAATTATGTACGATGAAATGAGTTGTTAAACTTTTGATTTATAAATTATGGAATTGTTAATTAACAATTTTGATTTATTGGATTATTGTTTGATGAATGTAACTTTTGAATTATTAATTTTTATTGATAACTGTGTAGGATGTGATGAATTTTTTGAATTTTTTAATCATGAATGACTAATTTGTAATTAATAATTTTATGATTTATTGAATTGTAATTAATTGAATGGTATTAATGATTTAAGGGACTTATTTTGATAAATATGGATTCTTAATTATTAATAAGGAAATAATGATGTATTGCAATAGAATATGTAATCTGATATTGAATTATAGAATAGTTAATAGACTTAATTTACTAGATATAATAAATATTGTAAAACTGAAACTTATCTGAGGAACAACCGACAATTTGGTGAATCGTATTTAAAATCAAGATTTTTTGACTCGCGTTACTCACACATCGCAAAAAATCGGGGGGTACTGTAACAGGTCCACCAAATTGATAGGCAAATTAATTAATTTAGATAAATAATAAATTATTATATAGAAGAAAAGGAATATATTTAATTAAAATAGATGGAGAAGTTTCAAATCATGTTAGAAAATTGTCGTGTGGAAAATAACCGTGGGACAGATGAGGCCCCAGCAATAAATCACAGTAAACAAAACTCTTTGTTCGAGACAGGATGGGTGGGTTCATTCCAAGAATTATCAAAACATGTGGGAATGTCTGAAACTAAACAGTCAGCAAAGTTACGACGTAGCAGCGTGAGACAAGCATCGACATGTCGGTTGGTTATTTTCCATTAAACCCCACCATGTCACAAGTGACTGATGTGCAGTAAAAGAACTCAGATGACGAGTTCTGAAACGAACCAATCAGAATGGGACATATGATTCCAAATTTGCCCGTAGGCCGCAGCAGCTGTCAAAACAGCTACATCGTGATATACCCAGAAGGGTCATAGTCGCGTACCCAAAGGAAAAAAGGCGGGAATCCGACTTCAACGGTTGAAGAACGTTCCTCGCCCCATTCGGCAAATACTTGCAGATCGACGAGGATCGTCCTCCATTGACATCACCGGTACCGGGCTATGTTTCCGGGAGAATGTATTGAAACACTTGTGCGTTTTAAATGTGCTAATTAAAAGTTGTTGCTATGAATTAAAGTTGATATTACTTTAAATTTCCGTTTCGTTGAGTATACGAAAGGACATGAGATGGATCCCATCATCATCCATAGTGATATAACTCAGATAAGTTGTTAGAATAAATTACTGATAAAAAAAAAAGTTAATAATGATTTTGTAAATCAAATTTAAATGATTTATTTAACTTAAAAGAAATTATCTAGTTTTAGATAATACAATTTTCAATCTGATTTTATTATATTGCAAATACTAATAGAGTAACGTAATGATTCTGAATAATGTCAAATAAATTAAATTTTGTAGAGTAATATTTGTTTCATTATACTACGTCATCTCACCGATTTACCCGTTTTAGACCCTGAGAAAAGAGATTTCATAAAAAGAATTCAAAGAAAAGTTAATTTGTTAAATAATTTAATTGAATAAATTAAGTAAAGTAATTAATGTAACGACCTCTTAAAAGCGATACGTTACACAGTTATCTTTAATCCATTGGTCCCTGGGTTAAGAGTATTCTTAGCCCTAACTTCACTGGTAAAATTAGAACTCTTTTAACTATTTTTAATCATCATCTCATTAACAGAGGTCTAAGTAACGCATGATAGTGTAATACAAAATATTTATTGCATTGTCTGCATTCATTTCTCCCAGATCCCAACTTACAGAGATTTTGATTGGCTCTCTTTTGTATTGTGTTGGAAAAGTGTTAATTATCTTCCAATAAGTGGTTGTACTTTGTGCATATCTTTATTACTTTTTATAAACCCTTTGAATAATTATATGTTTTTAAATGTTCATTATTTAAATTGAGTGGTACATTACTAATTTTATATTTGTGTTTCTAAAATTTATAATTACTTTACGTTTAACTACTAATTCTTTCTTCTTTACTCTACTTATTCAATATTTGTTCTATCTGTTTACTTCAAATTACGTTCAAACGACAAATGTTAGATAAAACAGCAGTTCTTCATTAAATTGTACATATCTTCTGGGCGTATGCATTCAAGAAATGCCAGTGTTAATTTTAAATTAAAATTTAATTCTATAACAATTTAGCCTTCTTGAAGATCTTTTTCTATTTAAAAGCAGGAGATACAATCAATTTAGATCTAATAATAACAATCTCATATACAAATTTTAGCATTAGGATTGCATACTTACTTAAAAAGTTAAAATCTAAACATATCCTATGATTACACTTTCTATGGCTGTGCTCACAAGCGAATCCACAGCAATTTTGATTAAAAGTTGCAAGGACATCATAGAACCACTGAGGTAGAGGATCAGTGTAGTCAAGAGTGTTAATATTGCATCATCTGTCAAATAAAATGCTGAACTTTTGCAGAAAAGAATCTAACATGATTTTATTTTCTTTCACAAATTTTTCTTATCAGCTTATGTTCATTGAATATAAACGTTATGGTATTATTTTACCTACAACCTATAAATTCATAATATTTTTTATTGCAAGGGTCTGTCACCATTTTGACACCATCAGTTAGAAAATAAAATTCTGTTTATTATTAGTGTTTTGGAACGTTTAGACAAAAATTGCCACTTCCTCTTTTATATGTGGGGTGACTAAATTTCTAAATATAGGTATCACGAAATTAAATGAGAAATTCAACATTTTCACACAAATAGATTTATTTAATACAAAATAATATTCACAAAAATGAAACAAGTTATTTTAAGCATACAGCTATAATAATGTAGCTTCTTTGGTATCAAATAGAAAACTTATCCTAAATTAATGATAATATAAACAATGTTTGAAATTCTTGATAAACAAATTGAGAAAGCAGCACATCATCGTCTTAAAACAAATGTACTACTAACTTGAACATGTTAAATCTCTTTAATTTTTAAAGAGATATGAAAATTTAACGGACTTAAATAAAATACAATAATAATTTTAATTTATTTGTTTGTTGTTCGCAAAACAAAAGTTGAACCATCTGAACATGTTTTTCTTTCTTAGACTAATGTACATATTAACAAAAACATTTGTCATGGTAGTCAATATTATTAGTTATAATGTTTTACAAAACAACATAAATACGGTCTTGCAGTATGCAAGACTGGTAACTAATATAAAATATTATTTTTACAATAGAATATTTTGATTGCACTTTTAAGAGCAGTTTAGCATATTTTTAGGAATAAATTTTAAGTAGCAAAAATTTGAATTGACGCTAGACACAAATTCACTATTTCTATCTTTAACCATTTGCCATATCAGTGTTTATTGAATATTTCCAATTATTTGGTAAAAAGATATATAAATGTTTAATTAAACATTTAGTTTGCTAGTTATGAGGCTCTTAATGTATTTCTTTGGCAATAATAATTCATATCACCCCACTTTCAAGTTATTTAATTCAATGTATCTACACCAGAGGTATTTTGTACTGTCATTACTGAGGTTGTTAAGTGATAGCAGTCCAAACCCATCAAGAAATGTTAGGTGGACCTCGCGAGATTTGAACCCGTGACTCTCTGTATATGAAGCAGAAGTGCTAACCTTTTAGACTAGCAAGGGATTGCTGAAGTATCAAAATATCAAACTAGAAGGAATGTACAGTAATTATATTAAAAAAGAAACTGTTTTCATAGGGAAATCGTATTGTACTTTCTTTAAGAGTAGTTAAAAATTTAACAAAATCAAAAACATGCTATGTGTGTGTATTATTGTAACAATATCTGACTGAATTCTAATGGATTTACATTACGCAGTTATTAAAGTATTAACAGAACAGTACATACACCGTACAGAAGCTTAAGTCCAAAAAATGTGTAGTTTTGTAATCACTTTGACTCTTTTATTTTGTTGATCTGCGCCGATCTAAACCATGCACAGCTTGTCACAGACAATTTTGTCATGTTGTCATGGCCAGTCGAACTATCGAGATTTTACTTTATCAAATATATACACAGTAGTTTTAAGCCGTTCAGAAAGCTTGTTTCGTATATTGAAGAAACTTATTCTTAATGATGCACAACTGTTCATTATACATCTGATTTGATTCAAGGTCTTTAAAACACATCAATTAGGGCTGAAACAATGTGGTAATAAATACGATCATTGACAAAAACCCAGTTAATGACAATACATTTTTTGTGTATTGTGTTCTAGCATCAAATATATCCCCTTTACAAAACATAAAATAGGCAATTTTCAAAAATACTTAAACACAAACAAATTATTTCCAGTATGAGATTCGAATGAAAAACGAAGTACAAATAAAAGTGTATAATAAACTATAAGTTTACTGTTAGTTGGTCAAAGTCTTTGGATTCACAATGAAAATATACATTATATACATAACATTATCTTGGCATTAAATAAAACCAAAACCGAAAGTTTGTGTTGAATCTAGTCAGCATAAATTTAAACGTCAAACAACTTCTTACAATACATAGCCATTTCTTAATTTTTTTCTGAAATATCTGTGACCCGTAAAAAGTAAAAATATGTAACAATTTTTTTTTTATAAACTACTTCAACTTTTTTTGTTGAACAAGATTGCAGAACCATTAAAATAGCTATGTAATAAATTATAGATAAATACAACAATATACAGACACCAAATGTGTATATAAGATACTAAAATTATGTTTTACAAAGCACATGTGCACACAGGATAATTTGTGTTTTGCCTCTGTGTTGAAAAAACTGCCTTCACATTTAAATTGTGTCACAAATGTATATAAGAGTGTATTAACAGTAAACGTTAAGTAGTAATAATAGGTAAGTTGCGCTCAACTAAAGTATTTTTACAATGCAAGAGGAACTAAGGACATTTAACTGGTGGTGGCTATGAACTGAAGATGCTTCATTCCTCAACTGCCCTCACAGCCAAGCTGAACTAGATGTACTGACTGAAAGAAGAAAAATGCTGTTAGATTTAACTCAGTTGCAAAAATAAATGTACTGATTATTTCTTTAGTGGGTCAGAGGAGTAATAACCTAGGAAAAACCAGGGTCCATGTGGCCCGAATGATAGTACCCTGAAAGGGCTCCTTGCCAGGATACAGATGAAAAACGATCAATGGCTTCAAAAGCAGAAGAGGATAAAATCCCAACGGTAGAGAAGGCAGAAGAACCAACTCCACATTGCCTTGTCGTTAAGAGTTTTAAAAAAATTACAATCAATATGGCTAAAAACTGAAAGTTTAAGTTAAATTCAGACTTCAACTAGACAAAACCGTCTTTAAGTTGAGATCGAGTTGATATTAGTAAATTACATAATGTACACTAAGTTATTAATTTCAAATAGTAGCAATAAATTACCCTTTTTTGCCAAGGCCTTTTTCCAGCATCATCAGGAAAATTAATTTCTTATCACTAAAAATCTTTATTTTAACTAATTTATTGGTATTGTTTGATAAGTGTAAAATTGCCTTAAGTATAAAAATATTCAGAGAATTCCGTGAAGGAGTTGGCTTAGAAACTAGTCTGTTTAAATATATGCTATAGATACTGAAACTAGTCTGTTTAAATATAGGCTACAGATAATGTTTTTCTACCTGTACAGTGGTAATGAATCAATTTTTTTAACGCTAAATAATTATTTGTACTTCATTATATTTAAATTTCTGTTATTATTTTAGATTTAGATACAGTAAAATTGATTATTGTTAAACATTTTTATTATATTAAGAGAACTACTTCTTATTGTTATATTTAGAAACAGGGCCAATGTTAAATCAGACTACTTTTCCCTAATTTCCTAATATTTGCATGGCTGCCGCTAAGACGATTTTACCGCGGCAGCTTAGAGTAAGACAGAGAGGGCCGTGCAACCAATTGGAGAGGGAGACAGAGAGAGTGAGAAAGAGGGAGGGAGGGAAGATTACAAATTGCCATGGTAAATGAGTGAGTGAGTGAGTGAGTGAGTGAGTGAGTGAGTGAGTGAGTGAGGGAGGGAGGGAAGGAGGGAAGGAGGGAAGGAGGGAGGGAGGGAGGGAGAGAGGGGGAGAGGGAGGGAAGATTACAAATTGCCATGTAAATGAGAGAGAGAAAAAGGTGGATAGGAGTGTTGGGTTGGGATTAGGGGAACATGGCAGAAAATCTTAGCCAACACTGCATATCAGCAGCTGTGCTATACTCATTTCGCCTGCTGAAGGGAGTCTGACTATTTCACTATATATCTTTACGCTTCTTATAGATGCGTATTCATTGACTCTAGATTCTTCTTCCGAGAGAACTGTTTGATTTAGAAATATAATTGTTTATTTAATACAGATTTATTCAGCATAAAGTACAATTTACGTAAGTGTCTTGAGAACTAACTCTGTGACTAATGGGAAATGTTATTTATTTACCATAACTGTGCTGGTTAGATGTAAAAGTAGTTCTCATATTCCGCAGCATAAAGTACAATTTATGTGAGTATCTTGAGAACTAACTCTGTGACTAATGGGAAATGTTATTTATTTACCATAACTGTGCTGGTTAGATGTAAAAGTAGTTCTCATATTCCGCAGCATAAAGTACAATTTATGTGAGTATCTTGAGAACTTGAGAACTCTGTGACTAATGGGAAATGTTATTTATTTACCATAACTGTGCTGGTTAGATGTAAAAGTAGTTCTCATATTCCGGATGAGATGTCTGAGGTGGAGACAGAGACTGTCTTGAAGAGCATGGTAGGGAAAGGCTGGGCGTCCAAGGAACCGCAACCTACAACAATCAATCACAACTGAATTACATGTTCCAATAATGATAGCAATATTACCATAAAAAAGTCCATTACCTATAACAAACAGCTTGATATCAGATGAGATACAATTTTTATTTGTTATCATTTATTTTCATACCTTCCGAAGGTAAAAATATCACCCAGTTATACAGCAGAGCAGTGTAGCAAGAGCTGTGGTCCAGAGACGAGCAGTGAACAAATGGTGGATTTATTTGTAGAGGTATCAGATGACTAGCGGTAAGATAACCTATTGGTCTTCAGTCAGTTATTTTTCTTGTTAGCCGCTTATATTAGTCAACTAACTAGCTTGACTAATATTTGTATACTCTTTTTGCAAACAAGATCAACATTAGGATAATTCATTAATATAACTAAAAAAGACATTCTGACTACAAAAATAAATGAAAACCAGGACTTACAATCAAAATTTGTTCACATTCATCTGTCTTATGCAAATAATTTAGTGAAATTGATCTTAAAAAGACAATACTTTTTAAAAAGAATGTTAATTTTAACTCAGAAACATAATAAAAACAGCAGATTAAATTACGTAGAGCCCACGGGTATTGTACCTAAATACATGGTTGTTTAGAACTTAACTAGTTAGTTGCTGCAATAGTTTGTGTTTTGTTTGTAAAAATATAGAAGCTTGTTAGCATAGTTTAAATTGAGTGGACAAAAAGCGTGGCACAGTCACAGGTGAGAGTTATTTGGAAATACTATTTACTGGTACCTACTATTACATAGCAAACATGCTGATTTATTATAAAGTCTAGAGGTTAAAGTCGTCGCCTCCTATGGCCAGGGAGTTGACAGGGTCTTGGTTCGAATTCCAGTCGAGGTGCAAAAAGGTGAATGGTACAATTGCATTAGAACCGTCGTACCTTGGGTACAGGCCTACATAGCCCGACGAGCTTCGGGCTCTTACATTAAAGAACGATGTGGCAACATGGCAAGAATAGCGGTAGGATGCTTCTAATGTAATTTTGACTTTGTAGTCAACAGCACATTTTTAGCTTGTTATTCAAGTACTATCCTTTACAATATTTTATTTTAAAGTAATTACTACCTCAATGGGTGAACTCTAAGTAAATGTTATTTATTATACTTGTAACATTTATACATTACATGGCATACTTCTTATATATTACATCTTGTTCTGGGTTGGTTATTACCATAGTTCTGGTGCGAGTTTTGTAGTCAACGTTTCGCCTGATGAGGAAGTGGTACTCTTGTGATGGAAGCCAACGTTGCTGCACTTCCAAAGGCCTGTCGTCAGGATGCAACTTGCGCTGAGACTCCTGTGTTTTGCAAACCTGCAAAAATATTTAGATTCGTTTATAGATTTACATATTCAACACTTTTAACCCTGAGCCTGCGTATAGGTAGGGCCACACCCACTGAACCATTGACCAGGCTTGGTTGAACGAGTATACCTTGGGCTTGGTTATTAAATTCTGTTGACCAGCTGATTAAGCATATTTTCATATTCTGACATATGCTATATGTAGAAACTTAAATGTGTGAACATGTTAAAATCATATGAATATCAAAGACCAACAACAAAACTTTTTGCTCTGCAACAGATATTTTGCAAACTATCGTTCAAATTAACAATCAACTTATTTTTTGAGGCAACTCTGAAAGTATTAAATTTGGATATTGATAGGACAATACAATACATACGACATTGGTAGGATTGATATAGGAAATTGATAGGACATTGGTTGTTAGGACAATACAACCAATGTACAAGCTGATAACTAGTATATACACACCTCGTAAAGAGAGAACTGTTCTACTCGGTCCTTGCTGTTGTAGCAGTTCAGGAGAATGTGGATGAGTTCATCAACAGTGGTTCGGCAAGAAATCAGCAATGACTTGTACTGTGACTGAATTATAAAACAGTTTTATTACACAGTACTGACAATGTAAACTAACATTTTATTTTTGAAAAATACTTATTGTAGTATAGTATAGTATATAAAAGTAATCAAATCAATCCGACAGCCAGACAGCCAGACACGAGTGAATACATCAATCAATAAATACAAATACATAGCCTCAAAAATCTAATAAACAAAAGTACGGAGACTATGCTGACATTTAGCTATAGCTGTAAATGGTTTATGGAGTTGTTATGATACCATGATTACAACACCTTATGTAAGGTGAAAATAGTGACCTCATAAATGGATAAACCCACATTCTATAATTATTATACCTAAACAATTTGTTGAACTACTAGTACTCACCCACTCGCTCACCTATACACGTACAGTGGTACTGACCCACCCACCTATACACGTACAGTGGTACTGACCCATCCACCTATACACGTACAGTGGTACTGACCCACCTACCTATACACGTACAGTGGTACTGACCCATCCACCTATATACGTACAGTGGTACTGACCCACCCACCTATACACGTACAGTGGTACTGACCCACCCACCTATACACGTACAGTGGTACTGACCCACCCACCTATACACGTACAGTGGTACTGACTCACCCACCTATACACGTACAGTGGTACTGACCCACCCACCTATACACGTACAGTGGTACTGACCCACCCACCTATACACGTACAGTGGTACTGACCCACCCACCTATACACGTACAGTGGTACTGACCCACCCACCCATACACGTACAGTGGTACTGACCCACCCACCCATACACGTACAGTGGTAATGACCCATCCACCCACCCATACATTTGCAGCAGTACTGACCCACCCACCCATACACGTGCAGTGGTACTGACCCACCCACCTATACACGTACAGTGGTACTGACCCACCCACCTATACACGTACAGTGGTACTGACCCACCCACCCATACACGTACAGTGGTACTGACCCACCCACCTATACACGTACAGTGGTACTGACCCACCCACCCACCCATACACGTCGTACAGTGGTATTCTGGCATCAAATCAACAGTCTCGAATATGAGGGTGTAATAGCAACATGGTGAGTCACGGGTCTGTAATTACACCCTCCACCATTGAATTTTTGTATATAATGGACTAAAATCTCGAATCCTCAAAGAAAACAGTTCAATTTATTTATTTTTTACAAGCGTAAATACACATAGCTGCAGTGCACATATAAACCATCTAGCTACTAACCATATATTACTAAACAATTTTGTCATTATATATTATTCAAACATTTAATATGAATGGAAAAAATTCAGAATTAATCAGTTTAACTAACAAATAAGAAAACTATCTTATTTAATACAACATAAATAGAAAAACAATAACAATAATAAATTAAATTAAGTATTATGGGGATTTTTTTGCTTTGACTGAGAGTGAGAAAGAGAAAGTGGTAAAGATATCTTTATGAATATGCAGTGTATGAACATTCATGGTCAAACAATGAACCAGAATAGTTTTCAAGAATGCTCCTGATATTTTAGAGGGCTCGTCTGGACAGTACCTTGGAATTCCTAACATGCAGTTTTAAATAGACAATGGAGAGAAACCTGCTCAAATCCTGTATTTCTGATGGCATAAGTACGTGGTTACGGATATGCTTGTTAGATTGTGATTAGCATCAGCAGCCAACAGCCAAACCTCAATATGCAGGATCTTTATTACGGGTAAAACGTGTCCTAATATATTAACTTTATGCATTCAATATTAAATATTATTGCCAATATGCAACTCTTTTATAAAATAAAACTATCACTACATATTAATCAATTAACAAATATAAAATAAAACAAATAATAAGACCATAAACACTTTTATCAGTAAACAATCAAGAATAAACTATACAAACTTAACAATATGTATATTATATACATATTCTAAAACACAACAATAGTTCAAACATTTAAAAAAATAAATGTGATAAATATAACATTATCTTTCATATAGTGTAATGCAATTCAAATTAGTACTGAACCAATACTATGAGTTTTTGAAAAATCGATACTAGATTGAAAATATTACAATCGACTATTCTTGTTATTTAACTCTAATAACGTAATTGCCTTTCTGCTTGTAGATAAATGTTTGTAGATAAAATTTTAAAGCACATATATTGTACAGTTTCATAATTGTTATATGAAATTAATTTAGAAAAAAAATACAAATGATTAACTAAGTACAAAAATATAAAAAAGCAATATAACAGGTAGTGATGACACTTATCGGTCGAAGCAATGCACTGAGACTGCTGAGGCATAAGTAGACATAAACCTCCGGCATCGATCACTAACTGGGCAGGCTATTTTTACCAAAAAAGGTTATTAGAGGACTAATCACCTAGACATTGATACTGAATACACTACAGTTATCATACTAACAACACCAAACATTGGACTTAAGTTTTGTAATCTAAAACCAGTAATATACTACAATGTGTTTACAAGTGTTAGCCGCAGCTAAGCCCTCTTCAGTTTAACACTACTTTCGGTTCAATAAATGTTTTTACTTGAAAGTGGTAGCCTTAAAAAGTAGGGAGAGAAAACGGATTAGTGAGTTTAAAGATATGTTTCATCAATATTTTACCAATTTGTTAATAAAACAGACCCAAACTAACGTTCAATGCACTTACTCCAGGCATCAGAACACTGTCATAGATTTTTACGAGGCCTCCTCTCCTCATCTGAAGTGCAAATCTGAAACATAAGCATAACATTAATGCGTTGTGCGAAGTGTGATACGTTAATGCAGCCTGTAAGGAGGTACACTTTAGAATGCTAAGAAATTATGATTTCAAAATATAAATACAGTTGTAGCCGTGTAATTTAGGGAGATCATATTGTGTTCCTAAGAGTTGGGAGAGCTGGTGGCCAAGTTGGGAGAGCTGGTGGCCAAGTTGGGAGAGCTGGTGGCCAAGTTGGGAGAGCTGGTGGCCAAGTTGGGAGAGCTGGTGGCCAAGTTGGGAGAGCTGGTGGCCAAGCAGTCTAAGGCATCAGTACTTTGAGTGTGAGTTAGAGATAGCATACTGCATACATAACGTAAAAAATAAATCCACCTCTTACTCTGTCCGAGTAAGTTTCACGTACAGATCAAAAGTCTCTATAGGAATGGGATGAGTAAAGTTTAAAATATCTGCCACTCCTTTGACAAAAATGTGCAAAAAATCTGTTCCAATCTATACTGGTATGCACGAGTCCCTCAAAAGTCTAAGGCATAGTCTTTACAAACCAGTCTTCATTGTGGAGTGGCCAACATTTAGCTTATAATCCTGACTAACAATCAGACGCTTAATGTCAGTTTTCAATCATCGGCATGCTTTTTGACACACTTTTCATGTTCTATTACCTCTGGAGTATTCCTTTGTGGTTGGTTAGCCAGTTTTCAATCATCGGCATGCTTTTTGACACACTTTTCATATTTTATTACCTCTGGAGTATTCTTTTGTGGTTGGTTAGCTTTTTTATTGATCTGATCAGCAAAATGTTATTTTCAATTAACTTATTTCGATAGTATATTTTACATACTGTATATAACTTTTATTCATGCCACTTGTACAGAAAATTTGTGAAAAATGTGTTGTTTTTGTATTTTTCTACTACTGTAAGGTATTAGTGACTCGCTTTCTTTGGTAAGTTTGCTGATGTTCTATCTCTCATAATTAACTAAATCCTGGCCTAGTACTCTTTTACCTAACCAGTATTCAAGATTCAAAATATCTTTATTCATTACATACATACAATTGAGTACATTGAATAGAGTCTGCTATAGCTATAAATATCTAAGTTAAAACACATTAATGTTGGTACTTATCATAAAATTCTTCATAACTATAAACTGTGTTATCAATCAGAAGAGATTTTAACTTTTTTCTAAAAGTATACTCTCCTGCTGGATATATTAGTGATTAAGGCTCCAGCTACAAAGTACAAGGTTTGATCCCTAACTCAACTTTTTATTTAGAAATAAAATAGTATATTACAATTAATTAAAATGAAAAACAATTAAATTAACAGTAAATAGAAATAATATCAAATTTCAATTAAAAAGAACACTAGTTTATCAAAATAATATACAGTATTAGAAAACGTAAAAAGCTGTTTCCTAAACAATTACTGATTTTTTTTTTAGAATGAGCTGATAGCCATGTTTGTTATTCCTGGATTTTAGAAATAACAAGGAATTAACATAGTGTTGCACACCTGGAATCTCCCCTCGGCTGACAAGACTGGAGAGCTGCAGGCCTGGCTTCTTCATCTAGGACTATTACTGTGGTTAAGCCTGAAAAAATGTTTAATTCCATATAATAGAAACTTCATAATTTCACAGGTTATAATTAACACATACTTTTAATTCAAAAACAACTCAAACCTACGCACAGGCCTCTGACGCCCATGTAGGATTATTTTTCCTCATAAATGTAATTTTTATCATCAGGCAAAAATATTTGTTTATCTTAATTTTGTTTGTTATCTACTTTCGGAATTAGTTTCTAGAATAGCCATTGATAAGTCTTATTCATTTTAAATTATTTATTATTTTTAAGTGGTTTTATTAGTTATTTTTATGTGATGTTGTATATTATGAAAACTGATATTTTGTGATATTTGTGAAAGTGATATTTTGCTTAAAAACTAGGTTTGTAAAATATATTTTGTATTTGCTTTATATTTCTATATTTTATTTTGTACTTTTGTGGAAATAAAAGTGATATTGATTTGATTTGTTACTATAGTCAATAAGAATAGATCCTATTCTAATCAAACTGGATTGATTTTCAGTAAAAAAATATGTATAAGAACTATTATTAAAATATTATACTTATAGGGGGTTTTGAAACTTACTTAACTGTAAATTGGACGCAACATATAATTCAACATGGTTTGGTGTAACACAACCTTGGGTCTACTATGGATAAGATCAATGTAAAAGCTGATAAGCCAAATGTTTACAAATTTTCTCCAATAAAATTATGTTTGCTACAACTAGAATCTACATTTTCCAGTTACAAACCTGTCAAGGTACTATCTACAATATTTAAAAGATAACCAGACGTTTCACCCATACTGTGTTTGGCATCCTCAGTGGTTACTCTGAAACGTCTGGTAATATTGTAGATAGTACCTTGACACGGTTGTCACTGGAAAATGTAGATTCTAGTTATGACATCGGCCGCTTAAGCGTAAGTTCTAAGATTATGTTTGGTATGTTGTTTTGTAGGTATTGTAATTAAGAATATTGATTATTTAGGATATTTTAAAAATATACAAGATAAACATAATTTAAACTGTAAAATATATTTAAATAATTAAAAACTGGCTAATGAACAAGTACGCTTAAAAGGAGCTATGTTTTTGCTTGATTTGAAAAAATGTAACATTGGTCTTAGGGAATAGACTCGTAATGATCAGAAACCATGCCAGAAATCACAAAAATGTCTGTTCATTCTGAAACTAGGCAGTGGATACCAACATTTCTGATCATTCCAGCCCCTGTAAATAGTTAATTTATGACTTTTATTATTACTAAGACATGGGTTTGCTTCATTTTTACCTGCTTTTCTGACGGTGACTTCCATGGTGAGATAAAATAGGTTGGGGTCGCGGTTCCTCATTCGATACTTATTCAGCAAGGACTGGACCACCTCCCGGCAGGTCGTCTGGTAGGTGATGCTTAGTGTCTTGTACTCTATGTCCGACCGCAAACATCTTGCGTACACTTTGATTGTTGTCTGTAAAACAAACATAAACCTTTTTAAATTATGTTTAATATAATAGGTAGTATAAAGCTCTTCAACATTTTACATACATTTTACAATAACTCACAAGGGATTTTAACTAAAACACAAATTAATAAAAATGTTGAAAGAAGAGTTCAAAACTTTGTTCAGGTTCGGTTCTGTAGAATTCAAAACTGAGGTATGTCAAAGAAAGTTGGGTTAAAGTTGATGTTCTTGGTTATTGTGTTTGTTATTTAGCCTGGCGCTGCAACTCTAGTAATGAGCTAATATGCACATTTATATCCTTGGTTATTCATTTACAATGAGAACAGTTTGGTTATGTTGTCAAGTAACTTTTAAAAGAAACTTCAATACCAAATTTGTGGCATGTATTCTCGGTGTATTTTTATTTGCTTTAGTCAGGTACACTAGAGATGTAAAGTACATTATGGTTACTATTTTTTTTTTTTACCACCACTTTTTTGCTAGCATAGTGGCTCAGTGGCCAAAGCTTCGAATTGCAGAGGGCAAAGTCCAAGATTCAAGATTCACATCTCCAAGTGAGCTAACAGTCTCTACTACAGTCTCATGTTACCTGGCAAGTGAAGTGTTTAATTCAAATGAAAAAAATCTTTTCTGGCTTGACATATAGAATGAAACTAGAGCAGAACTTAAAACTGACACAGTGTGACAAATTGTGCTGGTGTACTCAATGATGAACACTTACAAGATATTCTATACCTTTCATCCCTCATATGGTAAACGGTGTACTCAAGGAGAACTAATTAAAAATACAGTAAATTAATAATAACAGTTTTTAACTTTTTTGTAAAAAGTTGATTTTTCAGCTAAAAATTAAATATTTCTGCTAAAGAAAGAAACAAGGCCACCTCTGAAAGAAGAAAGAACACTGGTAAAAACGAAAAAGAGTCAAATATGAAATGCAAAAAAAACTGGACCTTTTCCGTTAAATCACTACCACTACTTTGGTTAAGTTCTGTTAGGTTTGGTTAGGTTATGTTAGGTTGGGTTAGGTTATGTTCTCAAGTTATGGTTATGGTAGTGAATTAACGGAAAAGATCCAAAAAAAGTATCCTAAACTGAGTGAATCGAAAAATAAATTAACAATGTATCACAAAATAGACTACTATCAAACTGAGGTAAAATTCAAAGAAATAACCCAATATAAGCGAATATTTGAAAAAATAAAATACTCTGCTTTATTTGTATGCCAATGGCTTCCATTTCACAGGCTATTAACTCGCCATGGCCAAACATCTACCACCTGAACGCTGGTAGATTGTCGTGAAGAAACAATGGCCCATTGTTGGGATTGATAATAGTGTTGGACGCCTTTTAACCATCTTAAGCCTACTCATGCAAGGCGGCTTTTTTGATCCCAAACAACCTTTTCTGGTCCCCTCAGAAGATTTACAAATTTGAAGGTCTTGCATGGATCTCGCTCCATCTTTGAAACTAAGTAATCCATTTTATTTATTTTCATTTTCTATTATTTAAAATTGAGTTTTCATTTTCAAACTACCTATCAAATGAAACTAAGTGTTGCTATACGACCAATGTAACGGACAGTATCCTTGAAATAAAAACCCATAATTTTGGCATTGTTCGTGAAACAAACATTTCCCCTTAATGCACGTTACATAGTGAAACAAAACCACATAGAAATCTATATTTAGATTATTTATGCACACACGTGGTTTATATTTTACCATTTTATTATATAAACCATCTTTCATCATCTTGTAAAAAGATAGATTTAGTAATAATTACTACACAGTCATTTATAACAATATGCATTACCTGTTATTCGACTTGAAATGAATGTTCAATTGTCATACGAAATAAAAAATTAACTAAATTTCTAAATATGATGAAAATGTCTCTTTTTTGTATGTTCGATATTTAAATGAAACTAGAGTATAACCCCTGCACGCTTCGCGTGCCAACCCCGTCAAAACCGCAACCGCCCACGGGTGTATTATTTTAAAGTAGGGGTGTCTCCTAATTTAACATAAAACTTAACATGGGTAATCAACAAATCAGATAACAGTAGGCAAATAAATAAATAAATAAATAAAACAGCTGTTATTTTGGTGACGTAATAACATATAACCCCCCCTCCCTCCCACGTCAATTGCAGAAGTCACTATTTTGGGTCCTGTGGATTACGGTACCCTATTTTTAGCCGGGGATTGTATACTCTATGCTTTCCTAAAACAGAAGTCGGTGACAACGGAAGTTAGGTTAGGAAAGAATGCGACCTCTACGGCAAACTGTTTGAACCGGTTAAAGACGACCAGCTTCGTCAACGTCCATGCTGCCGCTTAATTAGACTTCCTGCGGAAACGAAAGCATATCTTTTGGAAGCGACACTTCGACAACAGTTTTGCTGGAGTTATTAATTGCAAAAATACCGTTACAAAATGTACCGTAAGTGCAAGACAGTTAAAAATTGTAACTGTCCAAAGTAAAAACCATTGTTCAGATTAACTTTAGTTAAATGATATTAAAATCTGATTTAAACAGTAAAACCGTTAAATATAGTGAATTACTACTAAGCCTACATATATCACTGTAAATAGTAAACATTCGTTGCATAACGTCAAAGCAATTATAATTCTAAAACATTTTTCCACGCGCCTTGGTCTATCAAGACGCAATATCACAATAAGAATGTTCGGCGGGTATTGCCTATTCAGAGAGTAGTGCGGCGTTTCCACTTTCATCGTCGTATTTTGAAATGGAAGTAAATTTAACTTTACTTTTATTTGACTTTACTTTAAATTTATTTAAGTAAATTAAAATAAAACTGCATTGCTGATGCACCGATTGCGTTTCAAGCAAAATTCAACATATAATTGCCAAGTCTGAAGATACTAATTAAAATTAATCAAGCAAGGGAAAAGACATTATTTTAAACATAGTGAAATTTTAGAGCTCTTGAACTTTTCAATATTCTATGACTTTCATACACCAAAAACAACAACAAAAGTTACAGCAACAAGATGGAACCAATCTCACCGTTTACACATTTATTAATATGGCGTGGTATATTTTTAAATAAAATAATCAAAAAGCATACATCAAGCGAACTACACTTGGAAAACAACGTTTTATGTCAAATATCCGATGTCTCGCACAAGTCTGAGCTTACTTTATCCGATAGGCCGGACACGTTCTCGTTTTAATATGATGTAATATGCCTATCTGTGGCCTGTAATGTGATATACAGCAATAAGTGATGGTGTTAATGACCTCTCAACTCCAAGCATATCTCACAATAGGTTACAGTCGATCTCAGTAAAAATATATTCTTAATATGGACCCCAAATCTGTATTCACTGGATGTTGTACTGAACGATGTGTCACATTGTAATGGAGAAGTTGGTTGATTGACTATTCTATTTTCTTATTTTAATGTTTATACTCGTGTGATTGAATACAAAACTGACCTAATTTCAAAGATTAGTTTCAAAGATTACTGTGACCGAATATTGGAAAACCTAAACGCAATCTACATCGATCGTCTATTCGAAAATGTGTCAAAATTTAAATCGGTAAAATCAACCAGTCGACAAGTTTTTTAAATGATTAATAATGAAGCTATGTTTTTGCTTGGTTTGAGAAAATTTAACTTTGATTTTTAGAAGCTATCCCGAAGAGATTTTCTTATTACTATAGCAACACCACCCCCCACTCCCCGTTTCATGTTTAACTGACTTTTGTTAAATAGTTGTATTGCTTTAAATGTGAGCATATATATGAATATATATCTTTAATATTAAACGTGGACCTTTTCCGTTAATTCACCACCACTATTTTGGTTAGGTTATTTTAGGTTTGTTTATGTTAAGTTATGTTAGGTTTGGTTATGTTATGTTAGATTTGGTTTTGTTAGGTTAACCTAAATTATGGTTATGGTAGTGAATTAACGGAAAATATCCTGAAACGCTAAAAGACAAAATATCTCAAAAGAATAATTGTTACGAGTTTAGTTCTTTCTAAGGCATAGTCTTTTCAAGCGGGGCAATGGTTTTTTAAGGTCAAGACGATCCTCGGTGAATCAATCAGACATTAGCCGCATGTCGTTAGGGGAGCATTGTACTATGGCCTCCACCAGCGAGTGGTCTGTACAGAGCGGTCCACCGACTCCGTGGAATGTCAGGCTGAAGGAGACACACATCTTATCACCGGCCATCAAGTTATGTGCACGTCTAATTGGCAAAGTTGTAAGATAAACAGCGGTTGTGAAGGATATTAGTTGCCAGCACAACATTGCATAAGATTTGTTGAAGCCAACAGCATGGTTGATTAAAAAATTTGCCGATGGAAATTACCAGATCGATTCCCGAGGGAAAGACAATTTATATAAATATTAAAATAAATTGTTAAGTAAGCTCTGACTACTAGAAATGTTAGAATGGTTTAATTTCTTTATTTTGCATACACAGTAAATAACGCTCATTTTATATACAAAATAATTTTTTTTTCTTATTTCAGAAAATTATAAAATGAATAATCAAAAATAGCCTGTCATAATATATTGACCAGTATATGGTCGATAGCGTTGTTGTTGAATCCGAGCTTCAGAAGGGTTTTTAGTTCCAGTCGGCCTAAGTTTGTAAAAAAACCACAAAAACTGCATTCGCTCATACACCCTCATCTCACTCATTCAATATCCAGAGTCGGCCATATCTTTACAATCAACCTCTTCATGAATAATTAAACCAAACACAACACAATTTATAAGTGGATAATATCACTTTGCTCGACATGAGTTGTTTATAGTCTATGATACAAAGAAAAAGATTCGAAGGAAGCTTTCTTATGGCCGCAGCGTACGGCAATTATAGACTACAACTAATGTATGTCATTATTCGTTTGTAGTAATAGTTACGTCTTTGGGGATTTGGGGATAATAAAGGAGGGACTGACAAGGTGCTGGCCCTGTCATCGCGTGGGAAACTAGAGAAATGTTTACTCGGCGAAAATGTAGTGCACTATTGCAAGGGATCTCTGTTTCCTTGTTCTCTGTATCTATAACAAGTTGCACTCAAGTACAATATTAAGATCAATAAACGCCCATTAAAAAAGTAATAAAAAATAATAAATGAGAATTATCACTAAAAATTGTGTCTTTAAAAATATACAACTAAAACCAAAAATGTCCTACAATTATAATACAAACTAAATAGGTTTATTATGTACATGTGGGCCGTGAAGTTACTGCAGTCGTGTTCTTCAACAGCTGACGCTGCCTCAGACGGTCAGGCGCCGTGTTATCACCGTGCTGAGCGGCTGCTGAGTCCGGGCGCGGAGACGAAATGCTGTATCTGCACCTTATCACTGAGGAATGCCTCAGTGGCTCACAACCGTGACCAATCCGTTTACACGGCCCGCCGTCCACTCTCCGTTTTACTCATTTCGTGGGAACGCCCGCCTGTCAATAGAAAAACGCTGACTGTATCGTACAATTTGACTGAGCGATGGTCCAGCGTCAAGAGTCATTGGTGCCATCTACCTTGTGAGGATGATATGGGAAAAGAATTAAGTTTCAATTACTTTTAGTATAAAATGTTCAATTTTTGTGTAAAAACTTTATGCATGTTCATGTGGGCCTGCAGACCTGTGCGTGAACTTTATTCAACTTGTGGAATACTGCATTAGCTCTGTTGGAGATTCGAACCTTGGACCATGTCTTCCGTAGTCCGAAATCTTAGCCACTACAGCCACCAAGCCGGATTGAAGTTCACATTGGAATATTGAAACTAACAAGGCGTAGACCTACATAGCCTTTTTGTAGGTTATGGGGATGAGTTGTTTTTAAATGCCTGTATATGTTTAATGTATTGCCTGCATGGAAGTAATGTAGGCAATAACTATTAAATAAACTGGGAAAAATAAATAAAAATGAAAACTTGGTCTTTGTCTAAGATTTAATTTAATTTTAACTATTTATTTCAAAAACATAGGTAAAATCATATTACCTATTATCATTTTACATATTATAAAAAAAATAGGTAAAATATACAGTTCCTTTTGGGAGTTTTTAAGAAAATAATTAAATATAAGAAATGAAATCACAATTGAATAACAGTTTTTCAGTTTCTGAAATAAGTGAAAAAATGTAATCTTCAAGCTTCCATCATTTTAAAAGTGCAGTTTCAATTGTAACATATTTGAAATGTAACACACAAGTTTGGCTTAAAGGCAGCCCAAATAAAATAAAATCATGTTCAGACGTAGAACTATAAAACTAAAAGTAAACTACACACATGTCTATGATAGGTGACAAAAGGGGTGTCAGCAAAAGTGCAAACTACAGGATTTTATGCGGACTACAAGCGTAATTCCACACTGCTGAGCCGACGGCAGCGATGCAGCATGCGCACATTTCTTCTGCACCCGTTCCACATTGCGCAGCGAGAAACAAATAATTTTAAATAACCCACCCGACTATTTTCGAAGGAATCTACTTTAAGCTGGTTTCAATAATGTTTGCTAATTACTTATTCTAATTATTCACCATGCAGTTTCTACTTATGTTAACGAAATAGTCTACAAAAACCTGATCTTAAACTAACTAGCCTAATTAGTTATGTTTTTTTTAAACCCTGCTCATTTTATGGTCTTTTTTAAAACGCTGATTTACAATACACAATGGCATAAAAAAATATCCGAACATTGAAAATAGACAAATGTTTTAAGCGAAGAAGGGCAGTTTCAAGTACACAGTAATTAATCTTTATTGCCATCTAAATATTTTTTTTAAATTGTGTATTTATATACGTATTTGTGTTGAGTGTTTGGATAGTACAACAAAGAGACTGGCGTACACTCAAATAAATACGCCTTTTAGATAAACTTGGCGTTACCGTACTTTAGTTTAATAAAGCTTCAGATAAAGATATACTTTGCAATATTTATGGATACGTCCTTTAAAGCGTAATATGGTTTTTGTTAATCTATTGTCACTGGTAATTTATTTATCTGCTCTAGAAAAATAAGTTATAACAGGTAACTGGCACAAACTTTCTCCCTTTCCCCTTCACAGCCAGATTTTATGTAAACAACCTTCAAAAACTGATTTATGTTAAATAGCTACATATCACATAGTTTTTTTTATGTTATATTTCGGCTATACAGTCAGAAGCCATTTTCAAACATTTGACAATATTAATAGTTTTTTGTTTTATGTTGTTAAATGTTTGAAAATGGCTTCAGACTGTATAGCCGAAATATAACATTTTTAAAAAAAATGAAAAACTATGTGACGTGTAGCTATTTAACATAAATCAGTAATGAACACCATTACGAAAAATACATACCGTCAAGAACCTTCAAAAACTTGAGATGTGGCTGGAGGCCGAGTATAAACTATAATCTTTTTAATTTTAATTTGTATCTTTACTGAACGTTTAATCAAAATCGTTGGAATAAAGCTTGAACATTTTTAATGTTTTAGCCCGTACAAAATATGGTATAGCTTAAACTATTAACGATGCGGTTTTTACTAAAACATTTTAAATTGTAATTCACACATTTTCTGAAAAGTGAATCAAAATCATTAGAGCCGTTTTTAAAAAATGCCATTTTTGTACGTTTTTCCCCAAAAAAAATAAAACACGCGCGCGCGCGCACACAGTTTGTCAAAAAACCACTTTTTTGAGTTTAGAGGGCCCTAAAATGTATTTTGAGACCAACTTGTAAAAAAGATCACAGTACATCCTCTATGATAACACACAAGTGAGAAAATAAAAATAGAAGATCAAAGAAAACGATTTTACAGTCCAAACTTCGCCTGTAAATAAAATACATTTTTCTTTCAATTCGAAACATGATGTTCGAATGAGTACACGCGCCATAAAATAAACCCAAAGAGCTCAGAGAAGAAGGTTTAAGTTAAGTGTTATAATCACCCTAAATAAGAGATCAAATTGTGTATGGGTACAAAATTCTATTCCTGTTCCATTGTTCCGGAAATACAGTGTTTAGCGGCCCTGAACTTTCTACTAGTACCAGTTCCTACTGAGTTACGTGTAACAGGTCAGTGACTCACACTCGCGGCCAGCAAGGTTCTCACACCTACCCTTTCGTGGCGTGGCATTACAGTCCAATCAAACCGCCCTTATATGTATACACTCGATTTATAGTTCTATCTCATCAACACAGGGGCCTACCTACTCATTGCGAGTTTTTTATCATGGGGATGGTAGTGGTAAGATATTCTGTTGACTTCCAATCAAGTTCCCGGCCAGCACGAATATATTCTCAAGACCAATGTAAAATTTTCTTGGATCAAGCAAAAACATAAATCCACTGGTAATCTTTTAAAGTGTTTGTTCGTCAGCCTATTTTAACGAGTTCAATGCTGATACATTCTTGAATAAATGCTTAGTGTTATTTATTTATTGGTTCATCAAATTTGTTGGTTTTCATTTCAACAAATTGTTGAAATTATGTTTTAAAATACGAATAGGTCTATAAAAAAATGTAAAATAAAAATGTAATTTCGCTAAGCGATCATCATTCTTCATTTCAGTACCTACAAAATGACATATTATCGGAGAAAAAATAAGTTACGTAAGAAGTTGGCTTATCCATTTGGTTTTATTCAAGATGACTGTCACTCAAGATTCTCAAAATTCTATTTTTAGCTTTAGTTTAATAGAAACAAAGTTGAAGACAACAAATATTTAAGGTCTCTAGAATATAGATGTTGAAAACCAAGTTCATATAGGCATGAAAAATGTTTTATCATTGCGAAAATATTGTTTAAAGTACTTTAACGAAGGGTCCAGATGTTCTGAAAAAGAAAAAAACTATCACCGTCAGTTTAAAAAAAGGCCGATTTACTGATGTAATTTAAGTAAGCCTATATGACTACATTTAGGAGAGAGAATACTTAGCTAACATTAATTCTGTTTCGAACGGTAGATTTTAATTATTTTATAATGGTCTATTTAATGCCAAAAGTATTGCTTTCCAAAAAGCTCATTAAATCAAAACAGTCTAGACTGAAGGTGCATATGACACCGGCGCTTCAAAGGGTTGACGGTGGAGCGGAAACAGATGGTGGGGCACACGCTTAGGCCCACGTGCCCCCCAGCGGGTCCATTCAACACGCTCGGGTTTCCTTCTCTTCCGGTGCACGCAGGAAACAGGCGTTAATGTTTGTTTTGTGTAAGCGATGTGTTCCAACCACAACTGAAGAAGCCGGCGCGTCTTTGTTTGGAAGTACAGACGTAAAAGGGTAGATGTTGTAAACAATGTGTTTATTACGTATACAAAGCATTATCTGTTTGGGACGACTTGCGTCGAAGACAGCTCACGAGCTGAATTATAAACTATGCAGCCTTTTAGGGGGTAGTTAGAAATAATAAATACGCCAGCCTCCCTTGACATGACTGATCTAATTACATTAGTTGAAAAGGAAATATTAACAAACTTGAAAAAAAACAAATATCTGTAAACATTAAGCATTTATTTCGAATAAGACAAAATTTAATTTCTTATAATCAACTAACGAAAAAATTGCTTGAAAGGAATAATAGTTGAGGTATGTTTTTGTTTTGATTGGAGAAAACGTAACAAACTGTTATTGGAGAATAGATTCGTGCTGGTCAGTAGTCACCAAAATGTCTTACTCCGCTCCCACACCACTATTTACACACAGAGAAGAAAGAGAAGAGGACGCATCCGATAAATGTGTGTCGAGTAGTTGTGTCTCTTGTTTGCCATGCGATGGCAGGGTCAGTAACTTGTCAGTCCCTTCCTTATTCCACCCAATAAACATTAATTATTACTACTCATGCATACATTTTTTACATTTACATACATACATTTATTTACAGTATGTACATGCATACTCAGACGTACATTACTGCTAACATATTTATAGCTGCCATTGAGGCGTTCGCTGCGACTAGAAGACAACGACCTCTGTTACTTTTTCTCTGTGCTTTAGCACAAAATGTAGGCCTACAACAGGGAAAAGTTGTAACGTAACGTAACGTAGGCTACTTTGTTTGTACCTAATTATAATTATGTAGTACAAAAGATTTTTAGTTTTGGCATTATTTTACATGATAAAAATCATACTCGTTTTTATTGCTAACCTAATTAAACTAACAACTAATCTTACACATAAAGAGTATTTTAATAAACAGGAGCAATATTATTCCATATACTTTATTTATTCTAAGCTAAAATAGAAAAGCTAAATCCCATACATGACAGTTCATACTCCCCTCAGATTTAACGAGTCCCTCGTATTTTACCGAATATAGTAAGCTGTTTTCTGCCGGCGAAGAAATGTAGTAGGCAGTGTTTGCGAGTATCAGTTGGTATCAGCTGATCTAGTCAACAGCTGGCAAGCGAAGCGTCTGCGCATAAGACACGACAAAGCAGACAGCTGTTTTGACATCGCATCGTCTTGCGACAGGCCATGTGGATAATCTCTACAACCGCAACAGCTGTGACGTTGTAAACAATATTTGGCCACAAGCCGCGACATATCTGACGTAGTATTAGGTAAAGGTATACCAATTTGAATAAATTAAATATGCAGATTTTATTACCTACAGCCATAAACTATTATTTTTATATACAATTATTGAAAAGAATTTTTTTAACTCGACTGAATAATTTGATCGTCAATATTTACAAATTTATTGAAACGATTATGTACGGTATGTTTGAATTTTATAATTTTTTCACCCCATGCCCCTGGAATGACAGGAACTAGAAGATATGTAAGAATTTTCTTAAGTAACATAGATGGAGCTGGAGTTTTTTATAATGTATAAATTTATTGTTTATACCCTTGTTTCAAGTTTTATAATTATTCTATACTTATAATTATTTATTTTTTCAATTGCCAAGGTTGTTATTTTTTTAAGATTACACTTCATAATCTAAATAGCGTTCGTTTATGAATAAATAACTAAGAAAAATATGTAATCGCGTAAAATTACACATGAAAAATTCACGGTAAAATTAAACTTTTTAAAATGTTAAACAAGTGAAACACTTTTCCTTACAATAGTTATTTACGATTTTGAAAAATAATTAATATTTGATGTATTTATGAATGGAAATCAATGCCGCAACCTACCCTATATAAACTACAACGAACCCCCTACAAAATGATAACTTTTAAATGTGCTTTAGTTATATATCAGAAAAATAATCACTTCGTTATTGTTACCATCTCCTAATAAATTATACCCCAAAATTTGAAGAAATTAACTAAACATCTTATTTAGAGTTATTATTAATATCCCATTGCCCAGGGCAGTGGTAGGCCTTACAATTTATAATGGAATCCGAACCACAAAGTTAGATTTTGTGAGCTTTGTTGATCCCATGATGATGTTGATGACGACCATTGAGCGGACGCCCAACTAAGCTCGTTGCTTGAAACCATCCAAATAATAGAGGGAGGAACTTTTATATAGTATTATATAAATATTTCGCCTCTATAAAGACGATGTAGTGTTGAAAATTGTGGAAAAGGCATATAATTTATGCCTTTAATTTCTATTGTGATAGTCGTCTCAAAAGCTTAATTAAATAAATTTATATTTTTCATTTATGCCAACTGTATACATAACAAATTGGAGGTGGTAAACAAGATATTTCTGTAACAAAAAATATAGTTTGTCGTGGATAGAGATGACAGATATATTCAACATATCGATATATCGCAAACCAAATAACGACCTAACAATAATATTGAAAGAAAAATATTGATATATTGGGTACACGATAAATCGAACTGTAAATAATTTTATCTGTTTAAAATTATGCACTTACTCTTATGTCAGTACCACTGTACTTGTATGTGTGGGTCAGTACAACTTTACCTGTATGGGTAGGTGGGTCAGTACCACAGTACGTACGTTAGCAAGTGAGTGGATCAGTACAGTGTGTGGTTGGGTGGATGAGTCAGTACGACTGTACGTAAATGAGTGGGTGGGTTATTTCCAGTATACGTAGGTAGGTAAAAATGTTTTTAAAAAGTGTTCTGTAACAAATTCTAATTGTCAGTTTTCCCATACATTCACATTATTTTAAAAATTATATTCCCATACAGTAACTCACTGTATTTTAAAAATTAAATACATTTATCTACACGAAACAAGTTGTGGTCTGTGGGGTTGAGTAAAAAAATTCAAAATAACACAATAATTATTAAGATACCTTTAATTATTAAGATAATTATGAAAATAATAATCTAGTAACATTGTTATTGTTATTTTTGTTTTTCACATTTAAAAATGTCATTAGGCTTCTTATAAACATTAAACTTCCACCCACTGGTCTACAATAAACTACATTTTAGTGCGTTAACCTCATGTAAAAAAGCTAAATAAATTTTCTTGTATTATTTCAATGCGTGTTTTGTACGCATAAGAAGGAATTTAAATGAGTTTTTTTCGAATCGTCATGATTTTAAGGAGTGAGAATACGTCAATATTTAGTGGTATGATATATCGGACCAAAATATCGATATGGCCATTATTATCGAAAGAAAATATCGATAGACTACTAATCGAAATATATTTATCGATATGTCCGATATATCGTAGCCATCTCTAGCCATTTCTAGTCGTGGAAACAAGTCAGACTGGAGTTGTTTGTTTGACCTTTTAACCTCAGATAAACCTATTGTCATAACAGTGGTGTTTTAACTGAAAATGCTTCTGACAGAACGTCGACGAGCACCGACGCCTTTGACAGTTGCTAATGGACTGCCTCTGGTAAAACACACAAGCTCCTGTACTCTCCAGATTGACTGTTAGAGGCCGCTCCACTGGGCCTGCTACCTGAGGCATGAATGATTTCATCCCCAACCCTAACCAGGTTCGACGTGTCACGGTTGATTTAGCCGAGCCCTAGAGAGCTCGTTTAACAAGTATTAGAGCGTAAATGTGACTCTAGGACAGGGATACTCACGCGCGGCCCTTAAAACAATTTTTTGCGGCCCTTAAAGTTTCTTAGAACTGCAATGATTTATTACAGTTACAACCGTTTTTGGATTTTTATGAGCCAACAAAAAATGTTCAGAATGGTTCGTCTATGTAATACTGCACTAAATACTAAATACCATAGAGACAGACGAACAACTGTATATTTATGTACTTGCGGCCCTTAGATTATTTTGAGAAAAGTAATAAGGCTTGTCAAGATTTACTATTAGTATTAAAAATACCCTTTAAGGCAATGTTCTTAAATATGAGTTCGGTGGTCCTACTTCCTTCACATCGGGGCAGCGTTTATAGGACATCCCCTCCCCCCGCCGTTTATAGGACACCCCCTCCCCCCGCCGTTTATAGGACACCCCCTCCCCCCGCCGTTTATAGGACACCCCCTCCCCCCGCCGTTTATAGGACACCCCTCCCCCCGCCGTTTATAGGACACCCCCTCCCCCCGCCGTTTATAGGACACCTCCTCCCCCCACCGTTTATAGGACACACCCTCCCCCCACCGTTTATAGGACACCCCCTCCCCCCGCCGTTTATAGGACACCCCCTCCCCCCGCCGTTTATAGGACACCCCCTCCCCCGCCGTTTATAGGACACACCCTCCCCCCGCCGTTTATAGGACACCCCCTCCCCCCGCCGTTTATAGGACACCCCTCCCCCCGCCGTTTATAGGACACCCCCTCCCCCCGCCGTTTATAGGACCACCCCCTCCCCCGCCGTTTATAGGACACCCCCTCCCCCGCCGTTTATAGGACACCCCCTCCCCCGCCGTTTATAGGACACCTCCTCCCCCCACCGTTTATAGGACACACCCTCCCCCCACCGTTTATAGGACACCCCCTCCCCCCGCCGTTTATAGGACACCCCCTCCCCCCGCCGTTTATAGGACACCCCCTCCCCCCGCCATTTATAGGACACCCCCTCCCCCAGCCATTTATAGGACACCCCCTCCCCCCACCGTTTATTATTCAGGAGAGTTTCCTGAGAGCACGTTAAGTTCTTAGGTTATATAAATTAACTTTTATAAATCCTCAAATTAAGTCGTTAATACACTGTTCAAAGTAAAACTAGTGTGATGATTTACTTTCCTTCGTGATTTAAAGGGGTCCGGCTTACACCGATGGTAAAGTTTCGACTTTTCTTGATAAAAGAGGGTGGTTCTAACCTCTTTTATAACGGTTAGAAACTAATATTTGCTTTTATGCATAAACAATGTTCTTTCAATGTTTAATTCAAATCAAATCAAATCATACTCAAACCTGAACATCGTAAATGTGCTTAAACTAGCTGATCTAAGAAACCTTCATCAGACCAAAATTACATGTGATTCCACATTTTAAGCCAGCACAGACCTGCCAACTTGCACAACAATTTCTTAAGAAACGTTCCCAAGCAGGGAAAGTGGAGCAGAATCAGAACATGGGAATGTGAAAAACAAAATGAGCGGCGGCGGTGATTACAGACTTGGTATTGTCCCAGTGTGAACAGGACTGTGTTCCGTAGGCACGCTTGTGAACCGTGCCATCACACCACGGATACTAGACAGACCTGTGGATATTTTATGAAATACTTGTGTAAAATAGGAATTACTCGATTACAGCAATAATTGAGGGAACAGAGGCTATAATGTACGACAGTTTTTTTGTTCTATCGAAAAGGAAAAAAAAATTAAAAATCCAAATCAAATTTAGAAAGATGATATAGTTTAACTGAATTTAATATATTAATCATAAAAATCAATCAATAAAAGCCTCTTAAAACAATGTTTAATTAGAACAAGACACAAACATTAAATGTCTGAATGAATCATCAGGCAGTTTAAGCACCCATTTGTACAAATACGTCTCAAATACTTCATTTTTTTTATCAAATGAAGCTGAATTGTTGACCATCTTAAATCTTTTCTCCATAAGGCCAATTTAAAAAAGTTAAGTGGGCACTTTCCCTCCAAGAAAACGCCAAAACATAAGTTTATTTCAACGATTCGGTCTGTAAAAATATTCGTTGTTATTTATAAAAAATTATTTTAAAAACACGAGTTGTTATTTGATAGACGAGTTAAAAAAATCATGAGTTGATATTTTTAATAAAAGTGGCTAGTTTTATACCCTTTTCACAGTTAAATTCGAAAAACTTTTAAATGCCATTCTTGATGATTTTACATACAAAATCTCATAACAACTTATGATCCACTAAAATGGACATTTAATAATCATACAGTAACTCATAATAATAACAAACACGAACGGTACAGTTGAAATAGAAACGCACGTTTTGGCCCGCTGACGGTAAATTGCCTTGCTACTATTGGGCTGTCTGAGGCTGTTGACTTTCTAGAGGTGACTTTTCAGTTTTAGAAACGGCCATATGATATTTTTTCGTAAAATATCAACGGAAACTCGTTAGTTGATATTTTACGAATTTTCCGATACAAGCATGTCTGATGCGTCGTTTTGTTGGAGTTGTGATGGAGAATTTCGGTTGTTTAAAATTGTTATAATTTCATAAATTATTTTAAATGAAAACGCCAAAAAGTTGGAAAGCCAGTAAGCAATCAACATTAAGAATGTAATAAAAGATTGCCAAAATGTAAACCGTTAAAACAAGTTAATGAACAAACACAATATTGAGGCAATGTTTTTGATTGATCTGAGAAAATTTACAATCTGTCTTGTTAGCCAGGAATCAGCCTGGAAGACGGCGGATTTCTGATCACTCCAGTCCCCTCCTAAAGGATTATATCTATCAGTAGAGCTATTTTTTTGCTTGATCTGAAAAAATTTTACATTCGTCTTATGTTTAACATGTCCGTGCTGATCGGAAAACAGGTTGGAAGTCACCAGAACTTCTTACCATTCAGATCCCTTAAAATTGCGTTGACACTCCATTAGGGATTTTAAATCCTCTTAAAAGTTAAGTTCTCCCAAAACAATATTTTGAAATGGTCCAGATCTACGAGAACCACCCTTTTCTTCATATCTTAGACGGGTGGGCACAGGGTGATGTGTCACGGATAACCATGAGGGTGACATGGTGAGATCCGGCGATAGCCACCTGGACAAAGACTCCCGGGGTAGTTCGCGAGGTGGCGGATGTGGGCTTTTGTCACCACGTGGCCTCCACATGTCCCGTCCTCTCGTAATGAAATCCAAATGTCCACGTCAATGGATCAACGAGGACCACGTCAGTTTTCACGTTTTCTAAAAGTTATGTAATGTCTTCTTATAAAATCACGCGTAATTGCATTCATTATTGTAGTATTTGTAGTAGTGGTACAGTACAGGCAAATTTTTAACTATTACATTAGAACTTGCGGGCTTTTGAAGTGGTGAATTTAGCTGATTTTAAATCAGTATTTAAGAAAATTCGTTTGAAGAACAAATTTAAATTTTTATAACTACGTTTATTAAGATAACTGAAGGAATTAAGAAGTTTTTCATTTTAAAAATACTTATAATTTTAAAGGTAAAAAGGGTATTTTTTCACCTTTAAAATTATCAATATTTTTACATTTTTTTAAATGAAAAACATCTTTTAATCCCTTTACTTACGTGTAAAAACTTTAGTTATAAAAAATTAAATTTGTACTTTGAACGGTTTTGTCTAAATGTTGATTTTAAATTAGCTAAATTCACCACTTCAAAAACCCGCAAGTCCTAATGTAGTGATTAAAAAATCTTTTTTTATTTTATTTTTCCTGTCTTAAGGGAAGGTACATTAACTAATTTTGATTATGAAATTGAGAAATAATTAACTCACCGAAAACCGATTGCACCACACTTAGTACAAAAGATTTTATAGAAAATTTTTATTTATTTGTATTTTAAATTAGGCATACTTAAAACATAATTATAAGACCATAATTTACCTTTTAATATAGCAAAAACCGCTTGCTATAAAAACTAGTTTCTCCCATCCGTTTGTTTTATAAAACGAATCTAAAGTAGCCTAATTTTAAGTATGAAAGCTAGATATAATGCGGAAAGTATCATCAGAACCTCTAAATGAGGTTTACTGTTATCAATCAACATATCACATATGACATTTTCCTTGATAACATATTAAATAGAAACCGAACAAGCAAATCCTACATAATATTGTGAACTATTCGGAATAACACTAACTGATCATATTTTTAGTCAATTATATTACAAGACTGGAATCAACTATATAAGAAAAATAATAATAAATTTAACAAATAGAAATATATTATAGCCTATATATTCAGCATTGTTGATATTTTTACATTTAATAAGAATTGGAATTTTTCCGCTTATATGTCAGAAATCTGGAAAATTTTACTATAAATTATAAATTCATTTACATTTTTTATTGAAAGAACCATTTGAACGTGGTTGACGTAACCTAACGATAGGTAAACTATTGAAACAAACCTAACCTAAAAAGTAGCCTTACTAACCTTCTCTGTGGACATACCTGAAACGTAACCTAGCCAAAAGAAAATATATATTCAAACAATTTTACATGATTGTTCTCCAACGGTTCTCGCCTATAAACCTCTTGAATAGATTCTTATCGCGAAAAAAATCCAAAATTCGTTTTGTTTGTCATTCATATTTTTTGTTTGTGTCACAAACTGTAGATTGTTTAAACCCAACAATCAATCACTCTTGGCGACAAACTCGTGGAATGCATGTTAAAACAGCAGCTCGCTGTTCGCAAACAGCATCAAAGTACCGCTCTGACGAGTGATAAGAACGAGACACGCGCAATTACCACCACATTCCGACCTCCATTGATAACACAGAAGGCCTCGTCACCAACTGGTGTGATTGAGGACTGCACTGTGCGACTCGATGAGTCATGAACGTTATTGGTCCCAAGCTTCTATTCACTACTGTTCGCCAAAACTGTGAAATGTATTAGTTTTATTGCTCTATGGTTTTGCGTGTGAGCTTTATTTATTTACGCTTTAAGAATTATTTTACAAGAGGTAGTTAACAGAGAAATCAACGAACTATTTTACTCTAATAGGAGAAAAGTGCTTTTAGACAATCTTGTAATGAGAGAGAGAAAAATAAAGTTTTTCAACACATTAATTATTTAGTTGTGTTATAATTGTTTCAGTAAAAGAGGGATTTAACTTCTTAATCTATTTATTTATTTCAATTACAGGATGACTCTTGAGTCTGAAAGAATGTACAATTTTAATTGTTATAATTTTCCTGTTCCACTCGATTTGTGTTCTTTTTTTGCTTGTTTGCCCACATTTATTGTAGCTTTACTCCTTTTTAATGGTTATTAAAACATCGTTAGGTCTTTCTTCAGTTTTTAATGCACCCATTTAAGTGACTATAAACCTGTAATAACTCAAATGCTGAACTGAGACGGTCTTTGTTATTATTATTATTGTTATTGTTGTTTCTGTTATATATGTGTATAATTATATGTCTATATTTTTATTTCAATTAATCTCACAACTTAATGTTCAAATTTTTATATTTTAACAAGCAGAAAGATTATTTGAAGTATAAAAATTAATTCCAAAAACACTTCCAGTTTTTAGTTCTATAAACTGTTTACTTATTTTTCTCATAACTCAACATTTTAGTTTTGTTCTTATTCTTTTCTCCCCACTATCAAATGATGAATTATTAATCTATGAAGCCCTGTCATTACTGTTACCGCTCAACTTGGCCGTCTTTAACTAACAGCCCAATCATGAATCTTAGAGTGTGTCAACCATCATTGTACAGTTAGGCCTACTATTACAATTCTCTCAACAAAAATATAAACAGTTAATTATAATTATTAACAATTAAACCTCATCAAGATGATAACACGGAAGCAACAATTTGTTTTTACGAGTATTAAAATACGACCTGAAAACACGATATTGATCACAATTAATTGATTTGAACGGAATAACAAACAAACATAACCTAACTCTGCGAAAAAGCCCTTTCACAAGAACAGAGGAAGTCTAACTAATCCCCGTGGGACAGGTCCGTTTTGATGGCCTGGAATGCTAGTTTAGCCACACTCTGGAGTTAGATTAATTACCCCAATCCGGCAATCACATTCACGAATTCCATGAGGGTGGGAAGTGTGGACAATGCGGCCCAGTTAGGACGTTTCTCAAGGTCACGACTCGCTCAGCTGGTGGAAGGAAGCGATTACGTTTACAGGAGGCAATGGCAACAGGTGTCGACATCTGTGGCCAGGCCGTGGGATACGAAGGTACTACTCGATGTGTGATTTAATCGATGTTATTTAACATCCGATCATTTGTCGGAATTACAGTTAGTTACATAACAAGTTGTGTGCTGTTGAAGTAAACGTCGTCCGGGTGGATTTGACAATTGTGAAATAAGAATTAAAAAACTGTTAGATCATGTAAATAGAATTAATCTACAGGATTAATTAAGTAATGTGGACTAACGGATTGTGGTCTTTCGTCAAACCAATAAACATTTTTAAAATGTATAAGCATAGTGATATTGTGCTATTACTGTACAACAAATTAATAAGCCACTACTTATCTTTGTCTTTTTATTTCGTCTATGGTTCTAGTCAAAGGCATATTATGAAAAGTAGTACCAATAAGTTGTTTTATTTACTAATAAAATGGCTTACAATTCTTACATATGAGGCGCCGACACAACGTTGTTGGTATTTTAAGGCTTGTAGTAATACACTGCTTCCAAGTGCGATCATATTATATTTTTGGTCTGTGATAATACTTTGAAGAAAACTGTAAAAATTATATTTTAATTTTGTAAGTATTTTTATAGTTAAACAAAAGCGTTGGTTGATAAGAAATATTTTGTCATTAACTTGAATTGTTTTGAAAAACAAATTAACAATAACTAAAAAATAAAGACATTACTGTATTTATTTCATACTTTCTACTCATCTTATTTTTCTTCCGTTTTTATAAATGGTTAAATTGAGCTATATATTTAGTGGATATAATTTTGCCACATGTTTAACATTTTGTCTGTAAATTCCAAGATGAAATATTGCCAACAATTTTTATACCATATTTTTATTAAACGTGTTTTACACTGAACACCAATATGATAATTGAAGATAATTTTTCTATTGATTTAAACAAATCTTCTTCACTAAGTGAATACAAGGTGCAATACCACCTATATTTGGCGAAGACAATTTTCACACTAAAAACACTCAAAAAATACTTTCGCGATGAATATCGAAGATATTATAAAACAAACTTTTCATAAGTTATATTTTATACACGTTCGTCTGATACAGATGATATGCTTACCTTTGAATATTATAAGACAGAGAATTCAGCCGCTATGAAAATAAAAATAGTTTAAAACCCCCATTCTAAAATAGAGTTATGGGTCCAAACCGGTAGAAAACTTGGTGTATGGGAAGTTTTCTACAACACTACAAAACAAAAGAAGAAGTAACAAGCAACAGGTGGTGAAAGGTTTAATTGTGAGAATGTCAAATAAAAACCCTACACAGTTGATCTAAATGATCAAATCTATAATTTTTTCCAATAACCACTACCATTTGACAAACGGATACGAAAGTTATCCGAGAAATACTTGACTCAGGTCGAGCCAGCAGAGTTCACTTTCATTTAGGTTCTAATCTAAACTGCAACTAACTATAATAACGCCTTTCACTCGATTAATCCAGTCTGTTACTGTACAGATGATGCATAACTCGCACTACACGCTGGCTTGCATAACGATTGATCACACATGCATGCATATTCATCAGTTATAGCTGATACTTTTCAAGGCCACGACTCAAGTTTTCATGTCCAATTCTTTACCGGTCTTTGGCCTATCATAACCTTCAAAATGACCATAAAAAATAAATGTACTTAGCTAAAAAAATGATTTTATCAATGATCGTGCCCGTATGGCGATTGGAAGGTTGATCATAATTTTACAACTATCCACAAAACAAAAATATGCCAGTTGGAATGGGGTGGAGAGAGGGACGTTTTATAAAACATGCATGACAGTGATATTGTTTTACCTTCTTTAAGTCAATTTAGAGGATTCATTTTTTATCATTTACTGTAGAAACTCATATGGGTGAAGCCGGGTTTCCTGTTCAAGTGACGATTTAACTAATACTAATTTGAACTCAAATTACAAATACTGTACTTCCTTAAATGGTTAAACATCATTAACTCGTACATCCTAACTTGTAAAATTACTAGGGAAAATATCGTCCATAGAGCGTCGATGAATTGGAAAATAAGTAAAACCAAGATATAAAAATAAAAACTTGTTTAACTAGAAAACAGCGAAAATATAACTAGTTGTCTAAAGTGTTCTTTCAAGCAGGGAGCTGGAAAAACAGATAATTGTTACAATCTATAGACACCAATTAATTTTAAGAAGCATGACAGATTGGATTTAATCGTACTTGCCATAATATTGAAATCTTCTTTACGATGTTAAAGATACCGGTACTAGGTTCTAAATATTACCTGTCCGTACAAAAAAATAAAAAATACCAATGGTAATCTTACCTACAGGAAAATCTGGTTAAGAGGTTTTTCTTTTAATCTAATAACACTCATAATGTGAAAATTTAACTAGTAAGTCTTAAACGTTTATGGCTTCAAAATCGAGAGAAAGGGCCGAAGGGAAATAAATATTTGAACACCAAACTTCATAGTAAACAACAACAACAACAACAATTCTATAACAAAAATAAAAGTGGCAACTCCCCACAAAAGAAAATAATTATTATGAAAGCCACAGTTGAGACAGCCTAAATGCTTTAGGACTGTAGAGACCATAAAGTAACTCTGTAATGGGTAGCCAGAACATGCGAGGTTAGAGATCGAGGGAGCAGATAGATACGTCAAAAGGTGGCCACCAGCGCGCGGTGTTATTTAGAATTCTCGAGTAAGTCTGCGTGAGGTATATGGTAAACAGCAGAAACACGAGAGATAAGCTGGAGAGAACTGATAAGGTGTTACTGGTCATTGGTCCTATGGCCGAAGGCTGGGGGAATCCAGGCTGAAGGAAAAGGTTTAATCTGTGAGCTGGGTTCAGATACATACGGCAATGTTCCCGTGCATCCACCCATAAAATAATATTAAATTGTCTGGAAAGACAGGTTCTAAAATTAAAAATTTCAAGGGTGCGTCTGTTGTTGAAGATGAGGCGGTGCGTGAAGCCCAAGTTACTGTTACATCTCATGATCCAACCAACACTTGCTCCAATCCAGTTCTGTGGGACTTCCGGCGGACCGGAGGACTTCCGCCAGCCAAGGCCTCATCTCACGCCAAGGTGGCATTCTTTTCTCAGCAGACTAAGATACAAGAAGACCACCTGTTCTGAATGAACTAACGTTGTTAAATGATTAACTAATGAACCGCAATGTCAGACGATAAGTGACTCTTCGCATACATCAGCTGGAACCCAGTTTATATTACTTTATTAAGTTTATGTCTTAGTTTACAGGTAAAAATCACCATAAATATTCTAATTTTCAACGTCGCTTTTCTAAACTTGTTAGATTTTAGTATATTTCCCCAACTTATAGTATAATGTAACTTTAAAGATCCATTGTAATGCTTTTAACGAATCTATTAGTAATTCACCATTTTAATCACCTGTCAAAATAAACACTCTAATTAATTGATGTTAATTAATTAAATATGGACAATGGGCCGAATGAAAGCTTGTGAATTAAGTATATCTAATTCAATTTTAATATAAGACCATTTTTTATCCTAATCTACTTTCCAAAGTGCTTGCCCCAGTAACGCATTTGGAAGTGCAAAGTTTTTAATGTGCATTGACATTTACTTCATTATCAAGTAAATTTACATGAAATGAAATAGTTTTTATTGCTTATTGACAACATGTACATTTTGTATGGCAAAAGTCATTAGTTTAGTATAAATGATGATACAAACTAATTATACATTCAATTATGGGATTAACATAACTATAGCTATAATAATAGATCACAATTCTAGCAAAGTTTAGAAAGGGGGATCATTCATTCACAGAGCCACGCATTCATTCAAAACAAACACTCTTCTACAGCAATAAAACTGACAGAATATACATATTGAATTCGTATTTAAATTTGCTAATCAGCCTTGAAATATGATCTCTTAACTATTCAAGTTTTAATTGGCGTATTAACAGCTTTAATTGTTGTTTATTTAATCAAGAGCATTACGAATTACACATCTTCCTTGTGCCTTTATTTACTGTAAGTGTTTGTTTGTTAGTCCCGGTTGTAATGTTCAGTTGTAGTGATGAAACATGGTAGATTATAAATACGATACATATCTATGGGTTCTTATACCTTCCCAATTTATGGGTATTTGTTAAAGACGAATAAACAAAAAATCTCTTTTAGAATAGAGATACAGTACACTTTGTTCATGGAGTTGTAACAAGACAACAAAACAAGAGACTACTTTTTTCACCACGGTGGAAAGGAAGACTTAATTAAATTTCCCCCAAAAGCGCACTAATTGCAGGAACTTGCAAACTGGTTTTCTGTTGCAAAAGTCGTCTTTCAACTGCTTGAAAAGTGCAAACATGGCTATTTACCAATTCGTTTAACGATAAAAGTGCCTTTTTTAAATAATATTCTTTTGATGGGTAGAGGGCGGAATCTGGGTATTACAAGGCACCGGCCTCGGCCCTTGACTATTTCCTGGGCCAGGCCTAATGGAGCGTATGACCGCCGAAGCCCTCCGCGCGGAAGTACCAGATGTCCTGCTGAGGTGACCTGATGTTCGGCCGCTAAACGGTGGTGGCTCACTGATTCCTGGGCATTCCTGTCTGTCGAACCGTGAAGACCCAGGAGTACAATGGACACAACACCTTCCGGCCGAGCCGGCACGACGGCCAGTATAAAAAACCCCAATAAATCACACGACCAGAGCAAACTGTTTAACAGGAGAAATCGTCGACAGATTAAAGTATTTACTGTCCATCTCGTCAAGAAACAATTTCTGACTCAGTTGCTCTGGAGAAATCATTAGCTGTAATTTAGATGTAGTTCACAAATCAAATTATAACCCAACTTTTAAAACACCTTCGATGAGCTATGTAGAACCACAGAGTAGATTTGTTATACTTAAACTACGGTGTGTATAAAGACTTTATCTGTACTTTGTGGTATGTACCTTTGATTATGAATTACTTACAACAGACAATGTATAGCAATGTTTCCGCGATAATTTGATTATTCTGACGCTATTGCTGGTTTAAACTGTATTACGTGAACACCGAACTACTACAGAACTTAAAACAGCAGATCATTTGAGACACAAAATTTAGCGTAAGATTATAAATCTATCTGTATATGTAGGCCTATACAATCAATGGTCCATAGACGTTCTTAACGAAACAGATGGGTCACTGAATTTTTGTTTTCAAAATGTGGATAGGTTAATGATCCGATAATCTCCGTTTCTAAATTTTCCCTTGCCACCAGAATTTATTAAGAAAACTTGAAATCGCCGAATCCAGCTGACCCCAAACAACAACTCAAAATTTTCTCCCAATTTCCTTTCTCATCATTAACGTCTCTCGAGGTTCGCCAAGTAGCTGAAATTGATTCTACTGGTTTGGTCGGGCGACTAATTAGCTATACAAGGACTGGAGGATCAAATATTGGCAAACTGGAGAGCGCCGCCGGTGGAAACGATAAACAACTGCAGCATCCCTTCCAGCGGATGTCTGCTCGTGCGCGTCTGGACGGAAATTGACTTTCATCCAGTGTCAAGTGGAGCACGCTCCAGCTTTCACGCTAATTGTAGATCTCGACGAGCGTTTGGCCGTTTATTAACAGCACAAATCGTCAAAAAAAGTGGTTGAAAATCAGACACTTCGGCGACTGTATTGACTCCCGGGGAGGGGAGTTTGCTTTCTACAATTCACAATGAGAGCGTCGAAAGTTTGATCTTCGGCTCAAGAGGTGTGAAGGGTTCTCGACTGTGACGTCACGAGCGGAAGGACAAAGACCTCCGAAGGGCCAGTAATAGTGGTAGGTGTTTAGAGGTGTATGCCAGACACGAAGTCTGCGTGCACCGACCGACCGTGTGGGTGGCTTGATGTGGCTATTGTTCTTTCTATCACCAGTAGATAGTGTCTGTCTTCAGTCTGACAACAAAACTAGATTGGACATCAGTAAACATAGTTGACTATACAGTTGTTTTCTTTGTTCTGCGAACAAATAATAGAAAACGCGGCGTTCCTTTAATTTTTCATTTTTATTACTCGGTTATCTAAAATCTAAAGAAGGCTTCGTAAAAAATCTTCTCGTTAATTCTTGTTAAGATATATATCAAAATACAACTTGATATGATCACATAATCCAGACTCTACAACGTAATTGCAAAAATGAAATCTAATCACTTTACAACAAACATTACTTCGGTTTTGATGCATGCTTTTCAACTATAGACTATCTGAAAAATGTTAAAGATGTTCAAAAGATTCTGCTGTTCAAAGAAAATGTCTTATAATATGCTATAAATAGAAAATTGCGAATTTATGGTGACTTTTCACATACTGTCCTTCTATACCGTGTTGTACAGTTTTCATTGGCGTGTTATTTTCGTTGTGGGAAGACAGTTCTTGTATCACTATAATGGCACCAACGTGCTTGCTAAGACTTCTCCGCTATTCCCTAGGGAACATGGAAACGTCTGTTGTGGCGGGAATAAATGACCGTGGTAACCTAAACTGACTAATGTTGAAAACGGTAGTCCTCTATTGTTGAATATAACAAGCAATCTCCCTTAATAAATAAAGGAGTGGGCCTATATATACTAGTTTCAAATTCAACTCACTCGGCACCATGGGAACGCGACAGTCTACCTTTTTCAACTTCACTAAAATAACCTTACTGTTGAAATGTATGAATTGTTCAGTTATTTATATGTAATCTTGCACAATTTTCTTTAAGGACAATTTTTATGTGGGATCAAAGAAAAAATACGATAGTCTAACTTTCTTCATGAAGACAAAATAGACGAGAATAACTCGCAAAATACGCCCAAACAGGACTCTTTTTATTAGGTTACGTTTCTTTACGATATTTTGCACTGTATTATTAAAGGTCCAATGAGGTCTATGAGTTTATATGAGTTTTTAAATTTAAACTCGTCATGAATGACGTTTAAAGTTTCAAATATTTTAGTGTAAAATACTCAATTTTGGTTCACTCTCTCAGTTTTTCGCCTCTTAAATTACAATTCAAGGGTTACGGAAACTACCATTATTACGCACTAAATGCTGGAAATATAAATAATTTTCCTTTTTTACTTATTTTAACCAGGTAATTATGAAAATAGGAGTAACGTTTTCAAAGTAGTGATTACAGTTTTTGCAGTTTGAAAATTTGAGTTCACCTCAAAACCTCCTAACGTCAACGAAAGTGACTTCCCCAGCTAAGTCGTAACAATGCAAGTCGTTAATGTCAACCCTCACGATACGGTGGGAAAGGGAAACAACAAACACCTGTTATCAGCTCCGCTAACACAACACTATGACGTCACACGACACAATAGGGAGCACAGGGCGGCTCGGCGTTTGTGATTGGACGCCAAGATAGGCTGTGATTTACCCCGCCGAGTTCCCTGGGTCGGCATTTGTGGCGGTGTTTTATCGAGAGAGGGTTGTTCTGTAGGTGTAAAATCCCTCCTATTTGTAACAGCCTCCTTAAATCGTCAGCCAGCCCCTAAATGTCGTTAGGCTATTTAAGAGCGGCATAAAGGCCCCTAAACACTATACAACCATCGAACGGTCCATCGCACATATTTAGCAAAATTCCCAGATCTGTACGACGATCGCATAGTGTGGAGGGAATTTTAGAGCTAGTACAGACGTCTATTCTAAGATCGCACGTCAAATGAACATGTCCATATTTTCAAGCGACGTCTGCACTCAATCGTATAGTGTGGATGCAACACGGCAGATTCGATGAGCGATTCGATCAAGCTTTGGTACTGCCGAGCACATGTTTCGTGTACCCACCGCCTTGCCGCTAAGCCGATAAGTACAAGTGTGACTTAGTGCCTTTTTTACTGTGTATTTGTTTACTTAATTGCTTACTTAATTAAAAATTAACATGGAAACCGGGTCCGTGTCACTTTCAGGTACAGATTTTGTGGCATCAACGAATAAAAACTGTTGAGTTGTACAGAAACAGAAGGCGAAGAAAGAAGGACAGGAAGTGATTTAATGTTGGAATTTATCCGATGTTACGGAGAGGAACCACCAACATTGTACAGTGAGAAGCCTCTACAAAATAATTCTCTTTTAAAGCTGTCACTCCCAGATCTCTCTTTAACATGATTTGTCTATTGAAGAGGAACAATTGCTTTCTTCTGGGAGACAGATCTCGGCTCTTTCATAACTATTGGTTTCAACGTACAATGATTTGTCATCATCAAACTATGAAAATCTGCTTCACATGTACACGGATAGAATTTATATCGCTTTTGGCTCTGCTTACATTCCCCTTGCAAAACAGACCAGAGTATGTATAAAGGCACAGGAATGCAGCAGGCTGGTGCTATGTAGCAATGAGGAAAGTGAGCACTTTTCTCTTGCTTCACTTCCTACTCACCTGAAACGTTATCAGTGACTTTAACATCTTAACTTCATAACTGAAAAGTTATGAAACTCTTTTCCTCTTTAAGGTTTTAAGCATAGTTTCATTCGCATCCGGCTGTAGTGCTTCGCCCACTGGCTCTTTTTTAGTTGTAATCTAATGGTGTTAATTAATTTATTTTACAAATCATCGGCTGTTAATTAAAATAAAATGTTTTGTGATAAGCTAAGCGATAACATTTGGTTTTTACTGGTAGCAACAAACGAAGAAAAGGATTTTTGAATTGAGTAAACAAATAGGCTACAATAAATCATTTACGAAGTATAGCCCAACTCATCTTACAGGAGCTAGTGAAACTGATCCAGGAGTATGTTGAACTGTGCAGGACCAGGTGGTGGTGGAATCACGGTTGGCCAATCAGAGAGACGGTCAAGGTCGCTGCCCACCTGAGTGGCAGTGCAGCAGCTGCAGCAGGGTCAGGGTTGACTCATCAGCGGTTGACTTGTCGAAGAAGTCTCAATCTGGTCCCTAGGAGACGGATTCTTTGTTATGTGAGTGGTTTTTAGTCTCAGTGGTATTGGTGTTTATTGATATATTTGTTTACTTTAATTTAAACATTTACTGTGATCAATATTTTCAAGATTGGCCTCTCCACTGTGCAGTTTTCTATAACTTGCAAGACTCTCAATATGTTTTTGTTTGATTTGCATCAACTGAGGTCGGTTAAGGCTGTCAAATTTGAAACGTTAAGAACGTACTTTGTTTTCTAATTAACGATGCCAAAGTAAGCAGTAGTTAGTATCACGGTACCAGTAAATATCTTCAGTCTTCTTGAAACAAGAACGATTCTTGATGTAAAATTAATTTGAATGCAAATCGTAAATCAAACGTTTTAAACAATTAATTGTTGGATTTAAATATTTATAAATTGTTTATTCCACAGTAAACTGTGAGTAAGGTCATCAACATTAAAACAAAATTGCCACCATATTCATATTGAGACTTATCATTACAACGAACTTACCACCTTATTCATATTGGGACTTAACGTTAAAACTAAATTGCAGCATATGCATATTGATATTCACAAAACTAAAATGCTACTATATCTTATTGATACTTAACTTTAATACGAAATTGCTACCATATTCATATTGAGACGCGACATTAAAAAGATGTTGGCGTGCTATGAAATCTGTTAACATTAAGATTCGAAACATGTATAACTAACAATTGTTCGAGGGTAGCGTCACATAATACCTCATTATTATCGATGACCTTACCCGAGTCGTCGTACACCTGTCTGGATGATGCACGAAACATTACCCCTGTCATTAATCACCCGTAATGGAGTCATTATAATGATTCAATGACAAGTTTACGTGACAGTCATGAATGGATTGAAATCAATTAAATTCGCCCAAGCCACTCGGTAATTCGCTACATCTAATTGCCCTCGTGTGGGTCGGCCGGTTGACTTCCAATTGATGGTGGTATTGAAGGAATTACGGTGGGCGAACGGTCAAGGCTCTCTGTAGGAGGATCTGGTCGAACCATTTATTGTGCTCGCTCGCTCTTTACGTCTGGAGTAAGACTGCTTCCCGTGTGAACTGATCGGAACATGTCAGTACTTACTTGATCCCACCAAAAAACAATACCAAATTGTATAAAAATCGCCAGAACGCTGAAGGCGTTTAAAACTCAATTAAAAGGCTTTCTAGCCTACCATACTTTTTATAGTGTGGGTGAGTTTTTGGCGAATAACTTGGAGACCTCACAGTGGGTATGCTGACACCGAAACTGGAGGTGGGAAAATTAGATGTATGAATGTGCAGAAATGTTGTATGTTTGAGAGATTTTTTTGTAGTGTGAGTGAAACTAAATTTTTTAACTAGACATAAAATATCTTTTAAAATAAAATTGACTTTTGCAATACATGTTAAGTGTCCACTGAAATAAAACTGATTTGATTTGATCCTCCTCAAAACGGATAAACGGTAACAACACATTATAGACAGTGAGTTGTAGTGTAATGCGTTAGTTCAGAAAATATGTGGACCAAATCTCAAATTGTTAGCACACTATTGAAATTTTGTAAATTATAGATTAGGAAAAGGATACAGAGAGTTTTTTGTTTATTTCACGGCAAACAAATATTGCAATAGTGTATAGTGAATGTGAATTGAATAGTCTGATTAGTAACCTAGATTGACTTCTTCTAAATCGTTAAT